>JANEYF010003457.1:192500-403609 GCA_029963845.1 Rhamnusium bicolor | reverse complement strand
TCAAACTAAAAAATGAAAAATAATTATTAATATAAACTGAAAACAATAATGAACGAAAAATACTAGTATTATTATGAAAAAAGCGTGGGGAGCTTTGTGACATATTTTTCGTATATCGAGCAACCCATTTTTTAGAATATGTTATATCCGTTAATTTATTCTGTAAAATTTGGAAAACAACATCAGTTTGCTCAAAAATCATTTTAAAAACCTTTAGAAAAAAATATGAAGTTTTATCCAACAATAACGATTTTAATCCGTAAGCTGCTCTTGAAGTCTGATCGTCATTTAAAAAGTCTTCACTTTCCGAAATAAAATTAAAAACGTTAATAAGTTTTTTCCTATATGTGTTAACAGTGAACACAACTCTAGATGAAAAATTACGAGTAGGAGCATTACTCGGAATTCTATGTTCCATAATTCTATTTAAAATATTTCAAAAAAATTTCTAACTAATTCCGTTACAGGCTTTACTCAAAACCAAATTTAATTTGTGTGCGTAACAGTGAGTGAAGTAAGCTTGAGGAGCAATATCTTTTATTTTAGTTTGGAGTCCATTAAGATGTCCTGACAACCGCAGCGCCGTCATAGGTTTGTGCAAATAATTTATTTTTTAAATCAAATTTACCAATTCGTCGATTAATAATTTAAATAAACTGTCCGCGTTTCTTCCACTACTCACATCAAAAAAACCAACAAACCTTTCAATAACTTCACCGTGCATTACATATCTAAAAATTACGGAAAGTTGAGATTTACAAGTAATGTCCATCGTTTCATCAATTTGCCACGAGGAGAATTAGCAATTATGTAGTTCTTCATAAATTTTGCCTTTAATAATGAAGCTAACACTCTCAATTAGGTCATTTTGAATTGATTTAGACGTCCTGGAAAAAATAGTGGCGTTATTTAAAAAGTTTTCTAATTTTGGATCATACGTTTCTAAAAAAATCTATTAGCTCCTTGAAATTTCCTTTATTATATGAATCGCGTTTTTCGTCATATCTTCGAAAAGAATTTTCTTGAAAGATAAATATATGATGTCATCAATTAATCTCTTTAATATTTCCCTATTTTCACGGACTTTTTCATTAAAATTTTCTATTTCTCTTTTATGCGCAGAATCTAAGAAATTTACAATATTTTGTTTACCCAATATTTCGAATTTAATGCAAGATGAAATATGCTCCTGAGATTTTTCATGCCTTTCTAAATCTCGTGACAAATTTTACAAATTATTAAACCCGGCCCTGCCCCAAATTGAGGATTGATGATTTGTAAATAACAAACATTTACAACAATATAATTTGTTTCTAACTGCTGATGCCGTTAACCACTTGATTTTTTGCTAATTGCTATCGCTAAACCCTCTGTTTTGTTTACCACTTGTGAAAACTAATGATGGCATTGACGGTGTATGTCTGACAATTTTTTTAATTCTTATCTTTCGATCATAACTAAGAGAACTAAATTAATTTAACAACAAATAATCCACCACGTCTGGACAACAAGAGGTGTCATTGGGAATATTTTCACCTAGAGCACTTATTTTTCAATCACCTGTTAAATATTTTATGTATTTTTATGTTCTCCCACGAAACCACAAATTGCCACTGTCCTTGTTCTATAAAATGTGAGAGGGGATCAACGATCAACTGAAGTGTACATGCGCTAGAAAGAGATGGGATACTAGAGGCTAGCTGCCCTAATTTTACAGATCCAGAATGTTTGCTGATACGCGTCGTAATTCAAGGTCACAAACAATGTATTGAAAGGGGGGGTTGGCTCGCGTTCATCCAAGTTCATCCAAGCAAGCGCGAAAGCGCGATGAGAGACCGGGAAATATGCATACGTGGAGTAGACTAGCGAGACTACAATGTTTGTGAAAATAAAATGCAAATTTTTTTTTACACTGAAAATTAATTAATGAATAAACAACATTGAGAATTGAGATATACCTAAGTAGAAATTTCTACTCGTGAAAAATATTAGTTTAGAGATATTCTGCTTCTGTAGAGGAGGCTCAGCTTTCCCTGCCTCCCCTGACCAGCCGCCACTGGTATTTGAGCAAATCAAACAAATAAACCCAGTGAGGAGTTACCTTAGATACCAGCAAATTCACGTATTGCAGAAACTTCATCAACTACTTCCAGCTGAGACTGTCTGTCATCGCTTTCACCATCGATGAATTTTGTATCTCCCTTACTGGGAAGAACTTTCTTTTTTAAGAAAATATTTTTTTTTACAAATTAACAAGATATAAATGAATAATGAAAATAGAATTTCCTAAACATGTAACTGCAAGCAAAAAAACTGGTTTACTCTGGAATGCACTGATAACAATGGTCAATGATTTGCATAATGAATAAAATCAATTAAAAAAAAAACCTTTATTCTGATATTAAATTAACAGACCTTTCTTTAAAAGTAAAAAAACTTAGGAAACATATAAGATGTTAATACAATACTTGTATTGCATTCATCCTATAACTTCTTAAAACTAAAGGAACATTTTGCCAAAAAAAAAAAAAGAAAATAAATTGAATTTAAAATCAGTCGTCTATTTGCCCTGGCAATTTTTAAAACCGCTTTGAAATTTCATCAGCTATTTGCAAAAATCAAACAAATGCATAAAACTTCATGTGTGGCGAAAACCTCGATTGGTCCAAGTTAACACTTTTGCCTACATTTTCATATATTGGTAAATTTTGTAATTTTCCTAATCATTCATTTGTCTGATTTTTGCGAATAAGCTAGTATTTTCACAGGAAGAAGAAGCATTCACAGCTACATCTGGCCTCCAGGATACATTACATTCAAGATTTTCAACAGAACTAGTCAAAACACTTTATTTCAAAAAAATTTTTATCTAATTTTTTACATTCCAGTACTTCCTTTCTTTGGTTTTTGTTGATTTTTAATACTTTTTTAAATTAGTTTAGTATTTTTATTTGAATTTAATTCGGTTTAACTATTTTCTTATAAGATCAGCTGATTGTCACCAAATATAAATAAGTTCCTAAATTGTAGTTTTCAGTGCTTATATACATCGCAGAAAATATTACCTTAAGTAGATTTATTTATGCCAATAAAAACAAACTGTTACGGTGTATCCCCGGATGGATGGGGTTTACGAAAGGACAAAATATGTACTTACTAATATTTTTAACTTTTCTAAGAAAAGTCATTCTTTATAAAAAAAATTTGCTTCTTTAAAAAAATGTCATTTACGTTGAGAAATTTTAGTTTTTTATAAAGGGTGTTTAAAGATTACAAAAACATGAAATTAGAGTATTAAGAGTAAACTTCTCTAATTTTTGGAGTAATATATACCTACAATAAAAAAAAAGTGTCAGCACCCTACCTATATAAGTAAATAAAAAATTTTCGTTGAATGTTTGAAATACCAGAGGTAATAAGCGCGTTATCATTTTTATCATATTCCTAAACCGCCAACTTTCGTCACTCTGCTACTCCAGATAGTGAGTAGGTATTTTGGAATAAAAAAAAATTGGACATTATAATTTTGTTGTTGATGACTACTTATATATAAGATAAGTGGCCAGGAAAATCATTTAAAAAATTCTCCTGAAAAAAGTGTGCTCCCTATACATAGGTACATTAAAATAAAAAAAATAATAAGTGAAAACTAGATTCGATACATGTCAGTTGTGCCCGCCCCCTTTTCATGAAAAATGTATAATATCCGGTAAGAAAGGTATAGCCATAAAAGACAAAATACATCCGCGCTAATATAATATGTTTAAAAACTTTAATGTGATTTAATTTTCAATTTACAAAAAACAATATAATATTTATTTGAAATCTTGAATTTTGATTGCCCATATCATGTTTGAAACAACTTTTTAACATTTCACGCCAAAATAAAAAATATAGTTTATTATTAAAAATTCTAAGTAACTTAAATGTTTGTTATATTTTCTGATGAAGCAAACATTTTTATATAGATTGACTGTTTCCTGAGAAAACTCCATTCGTGGACATATTGTAGGTATATTGAGAAGAAAACTGTCAAACTAATGATTCCAGCGTAAAACAATGACCAAATAGATTAGAAAGCAGTAGATGAGACGTCAAATTTTTTGTTTTAAAGTAGAATTATTTTTAATTATAATCAATAATCATTAATCATACACCACTAAAAAAAAATGCAAAGGAGAGAGCAAGATCGTTATGTAAACAAAGAATTAATCTCGCGAAGCCATACATGCATCTGCGTAATCTGAGGTCTTTATGTAAGTTGAGATCGGCCATTAATTTTGTTAGTATAAAAGCGCCGATATATATATTGATTTGACGTCGCGGTTTAAAAAACCAGTAGCAAAAAAAACGACATCAAAGTTTTCTGCGGTTTATTTATAATAAAAAAATAATGGTTATATTATGTTGTCTGTAAGTCACCAAGTCTTTCAAATTCACTTCGTATAATAACATAACTAATACACATTATTTGAATGCACGACGCTTCAAGGTTTACCCCTTAAATCCTAGCGAAAAATGGCAGCAAAGAAGCAACAACCTTAACTTTCGATGTTCACGCCTGGATCGAAGTTGCCCGATTGGTGTTGCGATGGCTTAACTCAGCACAAAACTTTGTTATTCTGTAAAAATTCTTGTCTATCACAGTAAACTTTTCTTTATATTTTTTTCTTTTTAATGGTAGCTATATACTTTAGTGCTCTAGTAAAGCAAATAATATAGGCTGAAAAGTACTTTTTAAGGGCTAATAAAAACAGGCAGTAAAGTATTTTTTTTTCTGATGAAATAGTGGATATTTCTAATCTAAATAAAATTATTGCTACGCTAGCTAAAAAAATCAACCGATGTGAAAATGGCGACAAAAAATAGCGACTAATTTTTCCGAAAATAGCCGAACGATCATTGGCGTACCATGAATATGAGCTGTAAATTATAGAATAAAATAACATGCTATCTAGATAGAATCTAATAATTGTAACAAATCTTTTGATTATTCGCACGGCCAATAGCGGACGATTCACAACCTATCGAACAACAAATTATACAATACCTCCTCATTCAGACATATAATATTCATGATACTTCATAAAAAAATCAGGATAGCCATACTCGCTAAAACAGTAGAATCCTCGATGACTCACAAGAACAGTGAGGGTGGGTAACACCCTCATCGAGTAAAGAATAATATTCGATGTATCCCATCTCAGACATACAATATTCGTGATCCTTCGTAAATAATTAAATCAGAATTGTCTTATATTTCAAAATGTTAAAACTCTCGTTGAATCGCAAGATCAGTGAGGGTGTCTAGCAACCCCTTTGAATAATAAATAATTCTATATCTCCCCTCCCAGACATACAGTGTTCTTGATTCTTCGTAAATAAATCAGAATCGTCATGTATTTTAAAACGAATGAACAGTCGTTGACTCTCAAGATCAGTGAGGGTGTTTAACAACCCCTTCGAATAACAAATAATTCTATATCTCCCCTCCCAGACATTCAATGTTCTTGATTCTTCGTAAGTAATTCTTAATCGTCATGTATTTTACAAGGACAGAACACTCGTTAGCTCGCAAGATCAGTGAGGGTGTTTACCACCTCTTCGAATAACAAACAATTCAATATCTCCCCTCCCAGACATACAATGTTCTTGATTCTTCGTAAGTAAATCAAGAATCGTCTTGTATTTCAAAGTGGCAGAACACTTGTTGACTTGCAAGATCAGTGAGGGTGTTTACCACCCCTACGAATAACAAATAAATCAATATCTCCCCTCTCAGATATACAATGTTCCTGATTCTTCGTAAGTAAATCAGAATCGTCATGTATTTTAAAATGACAGAACACTCGTTGACTCGCAAGAGCAGTGAGGGTGTTTACCACCCCTTCGAATAGCAAATTATTCAATATCTCCCCTCCCAGACATACAATGTTCTTGATTCCTCATAAGTAAATTAGAATCGTCTTGTATTTTAAAATGGCGGTAAACTCGTTGACTCGCAAGACCAGTGAGGGTGTTTAACAACCCCTTCGAATAACAAATAATTCAATATCTCCCCTCCCAGCCATACAATGTTCTTGATTCTTTATAAGTAATTCTTAATCGTCATGTATTCTAAAATGACAGAGCACTCGTTGACTCGCAAGATCAGCCAGGGTGTTTACCACCCCTTCGAATAACAAATAATTCAATATTTCCCCTCTCAGACATAATATTCTTGATTCTCCGTAAGTAAGTCAGAATCCTTTTTGCATTTTAAAATGGCAGAAAACTCGTTGACTCGCAAGACCAATGATGGTGTTTAACAACCCCTTCGAATAGCAAATAGTGCAATATTTCCCCTCTCAGACATACAATGTTCTTGATTTTTCGTAAGTAACTCTTAATCGTCGTGTTTTTTGAAATTACAGAACACTCGTTGATTCGCAAGATCAGTAAGGGTGTTTACCACTCCTTCGAATAACAAATAATTCAATATCTCCCCTCTCAGACATACAATATTCTTGATTCTCCGTAAGTAAGTCAGAATCCTTTTGTATTTTAAAATGGCAGAAAACTCGTTGACTCGCAAGACCAGTGAGGGTGTTTAACAACCTCTTCGAATAGCAAAGAATTCAATATCTCCCCTCTCAGACATACAATGTTCTTGATTCCTCGTAGGTAACTCTTAATCGTCATGTATTTTAAAATGACAGAACACTTGTTGGTTAAGAGATAAATCAGCTTTAGATATAGTTTATATTTTCGGTACTGTTTTGCTAATAATTTATACGTGAATTACATTTAAGCTTATATATACAATTAGTAGTTAGTTTAGGTTTTGAGATAAATCAATTTTAGATTTGGTTCATATTTTCGGTACGTATTAGGTCGGTTAAACTTAAGCGTGTTCCGTTAATAATTTATAAGTGAATTTCATTTCAGTTTATATGTATATTTAGTTGATAACATTAGGTTTAGAGATAAATTAGCTTCAGATATAGTTTATATTTTCGGTACTGTTTTGCTAATAATTTATACGACAATTACATTTGAGTTTATATGTACAGTTAGTAGTTAGCTAAGGTTTTGAGATAAACCAACCTTAGATATAGTTCATATTTTCGGTACGTATTAGGTCTGTTAAATTTAAGCGTGTTTCGTGAATAATTCATAAGTGAATCTCATTTCAGTTTATATGTATATTTAGTTGAGATAACTTTAGGTTTAGAGATAAATCAGCTTTAGATAATTTATATTTTCGGGACCGTTTTGCTAATAATTTATACGAGAATTACATTTAAGCTTCTATGTACAATTAGTAGTTAGCTTAGGTTTTGTGATAAATCAACTTTAGATATAGTTCATATTTTCGGTACGTATTAGGTCTGTTAAACTTCAGCGTGTTCCGTTAATAATTTATATGTGAATTGCATTTCAGTTTATACATATACTTAGCTGATAACTTTAGATTTAGAGATAAATCAGCTTAAGATATAGTTTATATTTTCGGTACGTATTAGGTCTGATAAAGTTAATTTAGTTTTGATACTAAATTCTTAATTTATAGAATTTGCATTTCAATCAGTATACACAACATAATTTAAAAGATGCCGTTCGAGAGAAAATACTCTTTGTCTGATATGTTGAAACATATATGGAGTTGCGTTCTTATTGTTCGTCCGTCATGTTCATTTCAAGAATTGATTCGAATCGATAGAAATGACGTATTTTTTAAGGATGTATGCATCCATTTGAAAGAAAATTACAAAATTACCAACCCTTACCCCTGTAACATATACAGATACATTCACCGATATGAAAGTTATTTTGAAAAGAATTTATCAGCTGTTTCGGTAGACGATAATAATATAACCTCGTCAGTTGACGAAAATGTGATTAAGGATAACTCGACGTCAGATATCAACAGTTCGAATTTAACTTTTTGTAATGCAATCACCTCAACACTTTTAAATTGGCACGGCTTTCGATACTGTATTTTTTTCACGATAGATCTTTCTACGCCTTTAACAAAAAGTTTTTAATTGTCGTTCGAGATAGATCTGTAGAGGTCTACACTCCATGGACAGATTACTGTCATATGCAAAATTTAACATTGTTAAAGGCGTGGAAAGATCTATCGTGAAAAAAATACAGTATCGAAAGCCGTGCCAATTTAAAAATGAAACTATCCTTAGAGCAAACAAGAGGCTCATTAGAAGGGGAAACTTACAGTCTATTAAATCAGACTGCGTTATAAGAAAAATAAGGAGCGAGGGAAAATCTGAATGGGACGGGCACAATAATGATATTCTTGATTTAATTGATATGCAGATGTCTCATAAGGAGTATATACAAGAAATTTTCCCTTTCAGCGTGAAATTGTTCAGTAAAGAGCAGCTGATTATGGCTAAGAGAGAAGCCAACGGTATTTATTTACCACTTTTACATTTCGACGCTACTGGTAGTCTTGTGGAAAAGCCATTGAAAGAAATGAAAAGAATTTTACTGTACAGCGGAGTTATTCAGCTTAAGAATAACCAGCGAATTTGTAATATTTTTGACATGCTCTCTAGCGAGCATTGTTCAAAGTCAATTTCGAAGGGTTTAGCCGATTTCAGAAGTTTTTGTGAAGACAACCAAATGTGGCCAATATTTGGCGGCATTGTCACGGACTTCAGTTTCGCGAACATACATGCTATTCTGAGAGCCTTCAACAATCACACTTTACATGTGCATGAAAGTGTGCACATCAGACGATGATGAAATTCTTAAAACGACAACAACAGTCCATTTGTATTGTGCACATTTTCTTAAAATGGTATCAAAAGATATCAATGGAAATGTGAAGAATACTGAGCATAGGGAGTTGTTTAAGGAAATTATAGCATGTTGTATTTTACTAAATGATTTTGACATAATTACATTCTGGTTCGAAAACTTGGTGTTCATTTTAAGTGAACCTTACAAAAGCAACTTGTTTCAAAAAGGGATGAATTTAATCGTGTTAAGCAAGAGAGATGGCAATACGACGAGGGACTTAGTAGAACATGTGAATAATCAATTGGATATGTACGAAGAACCCGACAATAAGGGAACAGATGTTATTTACAAATCAAGTCCATTTTATCAACATTTTAGAAATACATTAAACAAATATCAAACCACAACTCCTTCCACTAATGAGGCCAACCCTTACTATAGCAATAAGTTTTTGTTGAAAGTCATCTTGACCAAATATATGCCCTATTGTCCATTGTGGTCGGGTATTATTCTGACAAGAAAACCTAATTTAGAAAGAGTTGGCAATGCGCCAGTTGAGCATTTTTTTTGGAAATTTGAAAAGGCTTATTTTAAATAACGAAAGAAATTTGAAATGCAGTAGGCTCGTAAGAAGATTAAGACAAAATGTGCTGTCTGTATATTCAGAACAAAAATTAAACATAGGAAAATCAAGACTTACGAAACAGCAAGGGTCTCGGGATGTTTGTTCGGCACAAACGGCTAAAGAAACTTGGAGAAAAAAGGAAAAACCTAAGAATTCCCATTTCGTGGGAAAAAACAGAATACGACTTTATTCAAAGAAGAGATGGAGTTTAATCCTAAAGACGAGACAACATGTGACTCGGAAAAATGCATTTATTGTGGTTTTGGTAGATTGAATGTCACTACTGACTGGGTTCAGTGTGATAAATGCGATAAGTGGGTGCATCAAGATTGCGAAGGTGGTGAAAGTTTTGAAGATAGCTTTTATTGCAAATTGTGCAGCGGTACTATCAACAAACCTGAAACTGGAACTGATGAAAACACTCTATCGATTAAATGTAAACTTTTTCTACAATCTCTATCACTTGATGAGAATGGCAAGAAGAATTTGGAACTACAAACTAGAGAACAAAGTCAAAGCGGGACGTGGTTCGAAGAAAGGAGAAAACGCCTAACCGCTTCTTTTTTCGGGAAGGTATGCAAGGCCTTAAGTGAAAGGTCACTTTGGTCGTTAATGGAACAAATTTTGAAATACTTAAATGCTATAAAGCACGGACGCCATTACGAGAAAACTGGCATTTCGGTTTATTCAGAAAAAACCAAAAATCACGTTTATTCGAGTGGTTTGGTAGTTCATAAAGATTATCCTTTTCTGGCAGCTTCTCCGGATGGTATGGTCAATAATGACGGGATCGTAGAAATTAAATGTCCGTACAGCGCTAGAAATAGTAACCCGGAACATTTAAAATTAATCTACTTGGATGCAAACAGACAACTTAGAAGAATCCATGATTATTATTATTAGGTACAAGGACTGTTGGAAATCACAAACTGACCATTCTGCGACTTTGTTATTTATACTTTTAAAGGAATCCATATTGAAAGGATTAACAGGGATAGACGATTTTTTATAAATATGTTTTCGAGGTTAAAAGAATTCTATTTCTTTCACTTTTTTACCCAGATTACTTCACCCGAATAAAAAATATACGTCCATAGAACGGAAGTGGACGATGATTAAGTCACTAGAAATTTTATCTAATGGTTTGGTGAACAATTCTCAATATTATACCTCACTCTGTTACAAAAAAGAATACACAGTCTGTAAATTCCAAAATATTGAATATTGTCCCATAAAAGAAATTTCAATGTCAGATTTCTTATCTTTAAATCCGCCAGGCTGGCTTACTAATTTCGTACTCGATGCGGTAATTAATCTATTTATTGAAGAGGACGAAGAAAATTCATTTCAACTTATACCCAGTGAAATTTCGTCCATAATATTCAATGCGGATAATATTTCATTGCCTTTTATCGACACGATCGAACTAAAAAAAGACAAAATTATTGATGCCAATTTTAATCAATCAAAACCACTGGGTTTTATGTTACGTAAATCTGCTCATTAAAACATTTATCTTCTTAGATCCATTTGGATCCGATATTAGTAAAATGGGAATATTTTTAGATAAATTCAACCACTTTCTCAACAAGTATAATGCGAACAGATCTGAACTTACAGTGAACGCCAACGATATTAATATTTTATTGCAAAATCATATAAAGCAAAAGGACAGCTACAACTCCGGTGTATTTGTTATATATTACAGTCATCAAATAATAAGAAATAAACCGAAACAGATGAATGTGAGATTAACATTTACGGAAGAAATATTCAGAACATGTTTTTATCCAAATCGATTAAAATGCATTCCATTTGTCTGCTATGTGGTAGAAATATACATAATGCGGATATGGATGTTGTTTCATGTAAATATTGCAAGAGGAGTTGTCACCAAACGTGCTTAACTCTCAGAGGTATAAACATGATGAGTGACAATTTTTGCGAATTATGTCGCGTGTACTGAAAAGGTTTTTTTTTTGACTAGTATAGACTGCATAGGTGGTAAGTATAGACTGTTATTTTAAAATGTAAATACTACGTTTGTTTACTAGATCACTCAGTAAATTTAATAAATATTGCCTACATTCCTGCAACAATATACACAAACACTCGATAATTTTTTATCCTATATTAGATGTGCGTGTGTGTGCATGTGTATGTATGTGTCTGTATGTACGTGTGTGATGGCGCGGGCGCGCGGTCGCGTGTATTTGTGTATGTATATGCGTGTGCGTGTGTAGAGATGCGTGATCAAGAATATTGTATTTCTGACAATAAGACAGATGATACTGTACTTGTTTTTCGAATGGGGTGCTAAAAACACTCACTGATAAATAATAATAATAATATAATAATAACACCACATGAAATTACAACCCCCTTTATCCCTGAAGGTCTGGAATTACCTTATGTGGGAGAGGGCTACACCTTTAGAGACAATGGACACACACCCAATATCCGAGTATAGTACGATTAATCTCTCTCACAGAAAAATCCCAGTTCCTCGACCGGGAATCGAACCCGGGATCCCGAGGTTTCGAGGCAAGTACGTTACCTCTAGACCACGGAGCCATAAATGTTCTGTCATTTTCAAATACATGACAATTCTGATTTATTTACAAAAAAATCAAGAACATTGTGTGTCTGGGAGGGGAGATATTGAATTATTTGCTGTTCGAAGGGGTTGTTAAACATCCTCGCTGAACTTGCGAGTCAATGACTGTTCATTCGTTTTAAAATACATGAAGATTCTGATTAACTTACGAAGAATCAAGAACATTGTATGTCTGGGAGGGGAGATATTGAATTATTTGTTATTCGAAGGGGTTGTTAAACACCCTCACTGATCTTGCGAGTCAACGACTGTTCATTCGTTTTAAAATACACGACGATTCTGATTTACTTACGAAGAATCAAGAACATTGTATGTCTGAGAGGGGAAATATTGAATTATTTGCTATTCGAAGGGGTGGTAAACACCCTCACTGATCTTGCGAGTCAACGGTTCTGTCATTTTAAAATACATGACGATTAAGAATTACTTACGAAGAATCAAGAACACTGAATGTCTGGGAGGGGAGAATACTTATGCGTTGTCCAGTAACTGTACCTTCGGCCTCTTGTGCCTCGGTGCGTCGGCCGGATCATAGGAGGTGGCCTCCCTGATCAGCAGGTTCCTATGCTCCTCAGCTAAGGTGTACAGTTTCTTCGCTCCATCCCGGATGATTTCGGTGACTGGTGTGTACTCCAGGTCCCTGAGGATGTCAGCGTTTTAACGTACCATGGTGCGCCCATCGCTGTCCTGATGGCCATGTTTTCCACGGTTTGGATCTTCTTCAGATAGGTCTTCGCTTGGTATCCCCATGCTACGGAGGCGTAGGTCAGCTGTAGTCTGATGAGTGCTTTGACTAGCAGAAGCTTGTTCCTCAGACTGAGCCTGCTCTGGTTCCCTACCATTGGGTAGATGAGAGCTCTCGTCTGCTTGGCCTTTACCACGATGGCTTCGGTATTCTGTCTTCATGTCAGGCCTTTGTCCATGATTACGCCAAGGTACTTGACGGAATCGTGCCATTGGATGTCTTCTCCAAACATGGAAACGTGTCCTGTGGGAGTTTCCTTGCGTCCTTTCCTGAAGAGAATCGTCTGGCTTTTCTCCGCGTTGACTGCGACTTTCCATTTGATGCACCATTCTTCCAGAAGAGAGGCTGCCTCTTGGAGTCTTCTGGTGGCTGTTCAGGATCTGGCCGTAAGGGCCGTGTCGTTCGCGTAGAGTGCCATGGCGGTGCCTTCGGTCCTTGGGAGATCAGAGGTGAAGACAGCGAACAGATGAGGGGACAGCACAGAGCCTTGGGGGACTCCGGCTTTCATCGGTCGTTACGTGGACACACAGTCCCTGATCTTCACTCGCATCTGTCTCCCGTGCAGGTATGATCTAACTAGTTTGACGAGTGCAATGGGATAACCCATACTCATCATTTTAGCTAGTAGACCATCGTGCCAGACCCTGCCGAAAGCCTTCGCAACGTCCAGTAGTAGTGCCGCCGCGACTTGTCTTTGGTTGAAACCTTTGGTGACTTCTTCAGTGATCCTGAGCACTTGGAGTTCCGTACTATGTCCTGTCCTGTACGCGAACTGTTCATCCGGGATAATTTGGAGCTCTTCGGTTTCTTCTTCTATTCTTCTCAATATGACGCAAGAGGTGCGGTGCACCTACCCTGTGCGTGGCCGAAGCGCTGGCATCGGTGACACTGGATGACGCTCTGTTGCGCCCTTTGTCTCTCCGTGCAGACTACTAGGCAGCAGCACCTCGTGACTTCTAGGATCTTCTCCTGGTCCAGTGGTACTTGGACAAGTACCAGCGGGATCTCCAGTTTGGTCCTCCGCGATGTCATCCGCTGGACGGAGCTTGGAGAGAAACCTTGTTCCTCTAGATCCGATTTCACCTCTTCGCAGCTTACACCACTCGGGATACCTCTTATCACTACTCTGAGGAGCCTCTCGTCTGGGAGCGCGTAGGAGTGACACTCCCTCTTTTCTTGCGTAAACATCCTTGTTATCTTCCTGTAGTCCTCACTTGTTGTAGGTTCGATGGAGATACCTTCACCTACTACGCGGGCCTTCTTGAAGTTGACGCTCGCCTCCTTCAAACGTCTGGTTACGACTGTCCACGTTTCCTTTTTCCTAAGGATTACCGGTGGGACCTTGAGTGTCTTCGCATTTTCTGCAGGGGCCGGAACTGGACTCTGGTCCTCTTGTCGGCTTGCGCTCTCTTCTTGGCCAGTGGTGACCACGGGGGCCCGGGCCTCCTGTGTTCGGGCCTACTTGGGCACCTCTTCATCGGAGTCCGTTGCCTCCTTGCGTCTCTTTTTTGTCACAGGTTTGGCCGGTCCAACTTGGGCCCCCTGAATGGCTTTCAGGAGCTCTTCATGCTGCCGGTCTATTTTAGACTGCATTTGAGCCATCCTCTGGCCCATCTCTTCAATCTGCGCCCTCAGTGCCTTGTTCTCTGCAATGAGGCGCAGCTTCTCCGTATCCTCGATGTCCATCATGTCACAGGGGGAGGAAGCCCTGGAGCTTCCACTCTCCGAGGTCTCGTCGTCTTCACGTCTCGGCATACCCTCCTCCTGGGCACGTTTACTTCTATCTGAAAGAGAAATGCTAAAAATATATGGTATGGTTAGTAAACACAGTAGAAAACAAGTGTCTCCAGGCGAAGGACTTTATTTATCTTTTTATGTTAGCGTCTTGAAAAAGACGACTAATATTTCTCCTCTTCTGAATTCTTTTCTCAAATTATCTATTAGAGCCTTGAAAAAGGCAACTAATATTTCAAGCTCGACCGCGCCAACCGTTGCTTAACTTTCGTTAGCTCCGACTGCGCCGACCGTTGCTTAACTTCGGATATCACTTCGGGTAGATCATAGTTAATTCAAGCCTCTTCACTAACATTATTTTTCTTTCATGAAAGAAATGGAATGTGTATTATTTTGGAGGAAATTTAAACTAAAAAAAGCTTAGAAACACTATTTGTCAAAACAAAAACAAATAACAACCTCTTCTGCGGGGTATTTAGCTAAAATTAATAAAATAATGATGTTAGTAACTGGATTGTGTTATTTGTAGAATGTCAAATTTGGTCTCTCAATACTTTTGAAAATTTATTGAAGAATAACCATAAACGTGCCATCAAATATTATGACATTATTTCATAAACTGGTCCATAGGTTTTTTAAAAGTTTACTTAACATTTACCAAAAAATTGTATACAGTGTGATGTTAACGACCCTAAGAGCCATATTAAAAAATGGAGGTCGGTCCTGGAATTTTTCCAAAATTACTTAAGCTATTTATTAACCTAAGAGAGTATAATATGTAAGCCTGGCCAAGCGATGGCGGGCGCAATACCAATGCCATCGCGCGCTTGTTTACGATGACGATGACACGACACACTTCAGTTGTTATCTGTCGATCGATGCATAGAGTACTAATAAATAATTTATAATGTTGAGCGTAAAGAGTAGAAAACGACCGTACGCTGATAAAGAGAATAAATTTATCGGTGATTTTCCGGATTTATTCTATGATGGATGTAAAATAATTTGTAAAGTTTGTGATCAAGACTTAATGTGCTGGAATAAATACGGCTGCCAAATTCATGTCAATAGTAACCGGCATAAAAATAAAAAAAAATGGCGTGTCTTCTTTGGAACATCAGTTTATGTTTGATTTACTATTAATGCTAATTGCCTGTGATGTTCTCCTGCACATATTGGATAAACCAGCATTTCGGGAGTTCTGGAATAAATACAATCCCCAGGTGAATTTACCAAGTCGTTCATCATTAAGTGTTCGTGAAGACATTGTAACTAGGATTAAATGTGCATTAAGAAATACACGGCTGTGGTTATGTGTTGACGAGATGACAGATTGTAAAAAAAATTCTGTTTTAAATGTTATAGTACGTGTACTCGACCCTGTTAAACCAACATTTCCACTTTTACTAGCTAGCAAAAAACTAACTGCGTGTACTGGCGAAACAATTACGCGGGTGGTGTTGGAGACTTTCGAAAAATTTTAACTGTCAACAAGTCAAGCGTTGATGTTTGTGACAGACGGTGCTGCGACAATGCGTTTGGTGGGCCGTTTTCTTCAAAAGGACGATCGTAGGTTTTTACATGTTACGTGTAAAGTGCATGCGTTCCATCTTGTAGCAGAAACGATTCGAAAATGTTTTCCAGAGGTAGATGCATTAATAGCAAATACAAAAAAAGTATTTCTCAAATCTCTTAAACGGCTTCGAGCATTTCACACACTGTGTCCTGGTATTCCGGAACCACCAGAGCCGATTCTTACACGTTGGAGAACGTGGTTGAAGGCAGCTTTTTATTATGCTGAATATTTTCAACAAATAAAAGCTGTGATACTACAGTTCAACCCTAACGAGGCTGCAGCTATTAAAGAAAGCCAGACAAGCTTTCAAGATGTTTCCCTTGCAACAGATTTAAAAACTATTTATAACAATTATAGAGGACTACACCACGCAATAGAAAAATTGCAAAATACTTCGTTGTCGTTAGTGGAATCGCTGCAAATAGTGGACAACGTAAATACACAGCTACAGATTATAAATGAAGCAAAAAATAAGCCCGTTATTGAAAAATTCGAGAGTGTATTACGGAAAGATATTGATTTAACATATTAAGACAAATTTGTGATGGTGCATCTACAGCTGCGTTAAGTGAGTTCACAGAGTGTTTTACTTATGCCTCTATTACTTCCGTAGTTGTCGAACGGTCTTTTTCAAAATAAAAACATATTTTTTCACCACAGCGAACATCGCTTACTAAGACAACTGTAGAAACATATCTGATGCTACACAGTTATTATAGAGTGCTCCAATTTGTGATAACGACAACCAAGCTACTTCATAAATTTGCTTAAGAAGGTGAATTTTGTACATATTTTTTATAAAGTGTACCAGTATTAATAAAATTTATTTCCATTTATATTATTTATTGATTTATATATTATTAATTGTCACTTAGATATACAATGTACATATGTGAACGTCATTTAACAGTTTAATAATAATTTGCAGCACTAAGTTTACAAAATATAAGGAAATACATAAAAAAAATTATTTAGAGCGAACGAAATAGTACAAAAACATATATCACAATATATAAAATATTTTTGTTTTTATTATTGTTCTTATTCAAGTATTATGATATGATGCTACCCAGTACGTCTCTGTAGGATTAATGACCTTTTCCAGGCTTAAATATGTATACCAAATTTTATCTAAATATGTGCAGTCATTTCAAAAATATGGCGGACTAAAGTTCTGGTCAAAAACCATAAAACGGTTCACATTCAACGGTAAGTATATGGGTGTTTTGAACTCAGCTGAGTGTGCTCTACCTTCCACTAGAGTATGTCCGTTTAAATCTGGGACACCTTGTATACAGTGTGCGCGTAAAAGTTGGAATAAATTCGACAAAATCGTTACCAAGCGAGTGACAAAAAATCGCCCCAAGAAGTCGTCGATTTTTAAATACATTTCTCAATTTTTTTCTTGCATATTGCCAAGAAGAAAATCGAAGATAATTTGAACAATTTAATTTGTATGGAATTTAAATAAAATTTCATCTAGAATAAATTTTTTCTCAAAAAAATTGTTATGTTACATTTATATAGAGTGAAATTACTTACAAGGGGACTACCAAACATGTTAAGAATAGTCTTTACATAATGGGCTTTAGTTCTCGCGATAATAGAATTGAAAGTATTACGTCTAACTTATATGTATAAGGTCGAGTCATGTGTGTTGCAGCTTGGAATGGCGTAATGGTTATAGTCCGTGGTCGACCGGGGCCGGGGTTCGAGTACAACTCGGCTTATTATTTTTTGTTCTTTTTTTCATTTTTATTAATTTATTTATTTTCTTGTAACATTATTTATTTTTAACAATTTGTAATTAAATTTAGTATAAAAATTTCTATACAATGAATAAGTATCGGGAATTAATTATTTTATCTGCATATAATTTTCTGATCGACAAAATGTAAATAGCAAATCGTGAATTTGCTGATCAAATTATAATTTTTGCTGGTGAAGTCCGGAATTTGCTAAAAAAAAATATATTTTTGCTGTTAAATTTCGCATTTGCTGGTCAAAAAAAATTATTTTACAGATCAAATAATTGCTTGTAATCGATTAATTCACTAACCGATCGCTATTTTAAGTCACTCTTAAAATAAAAGAAAAAAACTATAAAAAACTGAACTAATATGGTAAATTGAAATATATTTGATATAATAATCACTATCGCAGAGAAAATTGGATGGGAATTTAAAATGATATTTTACACTAATATCTCTTTGTGCATTATAACTATATTTTTTTCTAAGGAATGATGTGCATATCAGTGGCATGCCAGTAGTGGAAGAAATATTTTAAAAACATTTTCTTAATTAATACAGATTTGTTGGGGTCAAAATAAAACAAAGAAGGTCTAGTGCCATATCCCCAAAAAAAAACAACTATGCAGCTACGGACACGTGTTTCGGAGTTATTGCCCCTCATCAGCGTAGCGTAGCTAAAGAATTGGTACTAGGATGGGATAGATCAGGAACAAGAACTAAAATAAAGCTGGAAAGTACAGCACACAGTACTACGTGTCCGTAGCTATATAATTGTTTTTTGGGGATATGGCACTAGACCTTCTTTATTTTCTTAATTATTTATAAAAGGTTAAACTAAACATATACTTTAATATTTTAAAAATATTTTATAAATAATTTAAAATATTTTAAAAATATTCCTACGAAGATGAATATAAAATATTTCCATTGAATATTTTCAAAATGTTTTTATAACTTTCAAAATATTTCAGCAATATTGAAAACCATTATAAAATATTTAAAAAATAATCAATGCTGTTAGGGTATGTAATCCCAAGAAACATTTAGAGTTGTGGTTTTGTCGCGCCAGCGCGTTCTGAAGCGATCACGTCGTTGGCTTTACACCACCGGGAGATTTCCTGAATCGTGACGTCCCACCAATAGGACAGCGTTTTAAGACACGTCTTTAGCATCTGATATTCAATTAGTAATTTAGGCATTTTCTAGGTAGAAATTATTAAAACTGATTTCATAATCGCTAATGTTTACTAAGGCTATATTAGAATATATAAATCAAATTTAAAAAATCCGACAAGTGCAAGGGGCCCATTGTCACTAAACAAAATGATTTCATTACATATATCATTATTTTCATTGTCTCGAATTAATTAATGACGAGAAAATAACTAAATCGCGAATATCCAGCAATTTAATTTTGCCCAGCTCAACTGGATTTACTTCTAAAAAGTAATTAATAGCAATTTATTTCCAGTTATAAAAAGTTATTTCAATACTTAATACATTGAGGAGAAATGACATAATTCAAGAAGAGTAACAATTAATTATTATCATTTCTTTTCCAAAAAAAACTGTTATTTATATAGTAATTTAATTACCTATGTACTACTGATGAGTAGTGTCTATTGGCCCTTTCAACGCGATAGCTGATATAGTAATTACAAATACCGTTAGTTAAAAAAGTAAAAAAGCTTTCATATAATTAGGATGAAACCACCACACTAAGGTAAGTTCGTTTCATCTGTTAATTATATTTCAGCCTCATAATAAGAAATAAAAAATTTTATGGTGCCTAATATCCATTTTAAATGAGGATAGCTTCATCCACAAATGGAAATTAAAACTTCTGATGAATGGTTAAAGCTATTAGGAGAGATTTTACAACTAGCAATCCTCGCCCCTGTTGTTAAAAAAAAAGGTTCTTAAAATGTTTTCTTAACCGAAGTATCCTGGGGAAAATTCTTGGATTTTGTGTTGATAAATAGAGACAAGGACCCACAGTTTATTGTGGAGTCCGAACCACGTCTAGGGCATTGACAGTTCCTTCTTCCATCATAGTCTGAAACAAATTACAAATAAAATTTCTAACTTGCTTCAGGATGGAATCGAACCATCGACCTTCGTTACCAAGTAAATAGCTATAAGCGTTTTACCCACTCGGTTAAAAGAAATGTTCCAATTGCGGTGTCCGAGGTAGTCCAATTGCGTTGTCATTAAAAGGTGGAGCAGATTTTTCGCATCCAATTTATCCATGAACTTTCATGGACGTTTGGCCAGAAAAAACTGTTAACATTTTGATGACAATAATGGTATTTCGACCCCACACTGTAGGTCGTAAAATTTGTATACCAGTACATCAACAAATTCCGATGTCAATATATTTAAGAAGTGTGCTTTAAAATTCTAGACATCTACAGTACATCCAAATATCCAGATGTTTGTGAAGTTTAATTATCTATATTACTGGGATTTGCATTGAGAGTAATATTACCTTATAATAATTCAATAATATTTTATTTATCAGTCATTACAAAGTATAAAAAATATTTCACAGAATTTCATTCTACTGCGCACTCCAACATGTATTCATCCTTATAATTATATAAAAAAAAATAATTACAAAAATTCGTGTATTTAAATATTACCTATATACTATTACACTACAATACATTTATATAAATATTTTACATGTAAGAAACACGTTTGCTGTAAAGTTGATATAATTATCTCTATAAATAAAAAAAAAGAAGACAGACATTATTTTGGAAAAATAACATTAAGGCGATTCGACTAACAACAACCTGGTAATATTGTTTTAACTTGGG
Source organism: Rhamnusium bicolor (assembly GCA_029963845.1). Classification (NCBI taxonomy): domain Eukaryota; kingdom Metazoa; phylum Arthropoda; class Insecta; order Coleoptera; family Cerambycidae; genus Rhamnusium; species Rhamnusium bicolor. The sequence goes on along the minus strand of JANEYF010003457.1, from coordinate 382,991 downwards.
TCAGTGACACATGGTGAAATTTAGGATATGTCATATTGGAGCATGGGACCCAAGCGATACTTTTAGGTCATAACTATTTAAATGTTATCTAAAGTTTTATAGAGAAAAAAAATTGCAATTGAAATTTGCGAAAAAAAGTTGACAAATTGTGTGCCTCACCAGGTTGTTTTTTAAACAATTAGTAAAATATTTGCAAAACATTTTTTTTTCAGAATCAGGTGGAAAATATAACGACAGATTTCAAATGTTACAAAAAGATATTGCTATTTTATAAAGTTACAGCTTTTTGAAATTTGCAATGAAAAATTAATCTAAAATAAAATTTCAAAACGATGTAGCTTTATCTAAAAACAATATTTACGAAATTCAAAATCTGCCGATACATTTTCCACCTGATTCTATAAAAAAAAATGTTTTGCAAATATTTGACAAGTTGTTTAAAAAATCACCTGGTGAGGCACATCATTTTTTCAACTTTTTTTTTTTTTTTGGAAATGTCACTTGCAATTTTTTTTCTGTAAAACTTCTTCGTTAAATCTTGATAGTTATGCCTTAAAGTATCGCCTGTGTCCCATGCTCCAATACTAAGATATAAATTTCACTGGGGATAATAGAAAATCAAGACCATAAGGTAATTCAGTTGAACAGCTTCAGTAGTAAACATAACCGCACTCCACAAGGATCAGCAGTGGGAATCAATACAGAATTTTATAGATTGACTCAAAGCTATACGATTGCCATTCTGTTATTCACTTAAATTTTCCTATGACGACAGATCTTCACCAACTATTGCTAGCAATATTTTCTGAAGATCTATTACTATAGGCAAAAGTATAGTAAACGAATTATAGAATTCTGTATTGAATAAGTGTCGCTCCAGAATTGATATATTGAACACTTGAATACTTGAAGAGTCCATTTTTAGCTAAACTTTGAGTAATAGAACCCGGCTAATTTATTTTTAAAAAAATTTTATGTCGCCATTTTCAAAATTAAAATTACAAGTTTAATATCAAACAAACCATAAATTGATTAAAAAAAAATATTGCAATTTTGGGCCTTTTCATCATAATATGGAATTTGTATTTTTTACGATGCCAATACAGAAAATGTATCTATAGATGGAAGATAAGATAATATACCTTTGAGGGTTCACTTATTTGAAATCTATTATCGGAGCGAGTAATTTTATTTGTAACTTGCTTTGGATTAAGATGGAAGAGAAATGTCGATGCCCTAGATGTGGTTCGGATTCCACAATAAACTGTAGGGCCTCGTCTCTCTTTACTCTCCACAAAATCCTAGGATTTTCTGGGAGTTACCTCGGTGACTTGAGAGGCGGTTAAGAAAACATTTAAGATTTAAAACAAACATCTAGGATCATGCACTGAGGTCGATACTAAAAAGTTAAAACGAACTATCACCTGGTGGTTATAGCTATACTTTAATTGAATCAAATCGACTTGAGCAAACTATAATCTAGTAGTAATTGAAAATACAGTCGAATCACCTTATCTCTTCTAAAAGTAGTACTATTCACACTATAGTATCTAAGATACTGAACAAATAGGTATATTGTTAATAATTTACATAATATATAATTTAACAAATAGTGTTTATTATTATCAACAAGAACATTCACTAGATATTCGTTGTGCTACTTGAGCATTATAAAATCATGACCAGATTAGTTTATTGACCTTCACTGTCACTGTCACTTTTATCTGAAACAGTTAGCAGTTAATAACCACTTAATTTTTACATATCGTCGTTACCTTTTTTGCCAGGATATGCATGACGCTTTAATCTGTCATATAAATCATCTTTGGTGCCATATATACTGGCATTAGATCTTGCTAAACTGTTCATTTTTCCGTTTACACCGTTGTGAAGACTCTCCTTCATATATGTTTCATTGTAGAAATTTGGCATTTCCCATCCATCCTCTTCGTCATCATAATAATGGGCATAAGTAGAATGATGACTTGGCGCGATACTTTCAGCATAAGGTGTTGGAGCACCATAATAGAAATTAACTTGAGACCCATTTTGATCAGTAGCAGGAGTAAGCAACTTCTTAGGTTCCTTCCTACGGTTTGCCCTGTAACAAAACTTGTTAGTAACATTTTACTAAGTTTTTATAACAATTAACTAACCTTGCACAAATCATCCATATAAGTAATACAATAAATATAATGAGTATAACGGATGCTGCAATTCCACCAGCTATATAAGCAAACTCTGATTTCTCTGTACAGTGTTTTCCAGTAAAACTTCCTATACATCTACATGATGGCTGACCTCTAGCATCCTTAACACATGCCCCCTCATTGTCACAAAAACCATCACAAACATCTGTACATTCTTTACCTGTACCATTAAATCCTGGTTTACATTCACATTTGAAATCACTTGTTTCAGGAATAAGCAAACAATAAGCATTGGTATCACAGTGCATCTCTGGTCCATTCATTTCACATGGGTTTGTGCATTCAGATTTACTTGTCTGTATATTTAAAATTAAAATTAGTATAGAATATTTCACCAAATTATTATATAACTTACTGCAGAAGTGCCTTTTGTACTTGTATTTGGCGGACAAGCAATGCAGGTTGTTTGTTGAGATTCTGGCTGATAGTATCCTTTTTTACAAGGTATGCAATTGTTTAAAGTACCATTTAAATATGAACCAGGAGTGCAAACTGGCAAGGAACATTCTTCAATTGTAATCGACCCTGATTTTTGAGTAGTTCTTCCAAGTGGACACCCTTGGCAAGCAGATTGTATTCCTTGAGTTCTATATGTTCCTCGTGGGCAAGGTTCACATTTTCCATCAAGGGCAAGTTGCATACCACTTCCACACTCGTCGCGACATTCTTTAACAGACACAGCTTCACTCGTTCTTGTAGTTTTTCCTAAACCACAAATTTCGCATGAAAATGAACCTTCTTCAGGTTGATAGAATCCATGTCCACAGCTGCGACATAAACCTGCATCGTGGTCGTAATATTTACCAGCAGGACATCGTTCTGTAATGAAATCATATATATGATATACATTTATTTAAGAAACAATAACTGTACCGGTATCTTTACGTGTCAAAATGATGTCAATATAAATACTGAAAGTATTCTTTCGCCATTAAAAAACAGCAACAAGGCGCAAAAACCTTTAACATTTAATACGAATTCAAGATAATACCTAGTGTGTAGCAAAACAAAACTTTCAACATTATTATAACCTCAAATGTACATAATACAGAATAACAAATTGTAAAGAATAGGATGCATCACGGTTCATAAGCGAGGAATGAATAACAATAATTTACTAGTTCATTTGACATTATAGTAGTTTTTTATTTGCACTGCAGTTCAGGTCATTTATGATCTAGTTCAGTTATTTATTCTCAGCTCTGATTGGTTTAGAAAGTTTCTTTTAAAATGCCAAACCAATCAAAAACAAAAATTAACTAAACATAATGCAATTAAAAAAACTACTATTACTTATAGTCTGTTCACATAACATTTGCAGCGTTAGCCAGGATAGAAAACAAAATGCGCCCAGATGATTGGTGCAAATGGCAGACACAGCTGCAAAGTTCCGATAGCGGTTAAATCAATTTTCATTGTTTATTTTATTTCATAGGCATCGGTAGTAGTTGGACGTTTGTAGATTGTGTTTTAATATAAATTGAATTGTTTTCGACGACTAATATTAATATGTAAGTATTAAACCTAATGGTTTATGACCAATATATTCCCTTAACCTTACCTAAAAATAGTAATGTGTTATGTTTTAGATAAACAAAAAGGGTCGCTCTGCGAGCCCAGGTAAACAGTTTTTTATGTACTCATATGAATGAATGCAGTATTGAAGCACCCCAGCCCTAAGCTGCTTCATCGCGAATAAATTTCCTATAATTTTTATATAAAATTAAAGTATTCCCAAGCATTTATCTCATTAAATTACAAATTAACTATTACATAAAAAAAGGTTAAATCATTTTCTTATAATTTTGGTAGAAACGTATGCAGTCAAACTGTAGAGTCTAAATTATTCAGCTAAGTAAAAGAACACACAGTATTCACTTAATGTTTTAAAACGTTGACAAAACTGTACAAAATCTTAAAGCATTCTCCAGCCGAGAAGAGATAATATCACAAACAAACCGACGTAAACACGTAGGGTTGTAAGAGTTTTACTAAGAACAGGGTCAAAGGCTAATAAACATAGTCATTATAGTGTAACGATTCAGTTTAATCCTTACAACAAACACAAACAACCAGTTCGATAAAATCGATAGTCTGCCTTGTCACATCTTTCGCAGCTAAATTATTAAATTTGAAATAGAGTATGCGTCGCATTTAACTCGTAATTGAAAACTTGGTTGCCTATATGGCGATAATCTGAATTTATCAAGTCTCCATCGCGAGCCGTATCGATTAGATATGTCTAATAAAAGTTTTGACAAGTATTAAATTGTACCATAAATTTTGGGATTTTCTTGTCGAAACTATAAAACTTAGTTTTCCAAATTTCCTGGAGTTGCCGTAGAGCATTTTGTTGGAGTTCTTATTGGAAACGATTGCTTCGTAAGAAGGATTTAATTTATTAGGCCATATTTCCCACGTTTGAAGTTAGCCACTACCATAGGCTTTGTTTTGGAGAGAAAACCCTCGTAACGAGGTAAGTCTTTTAATCATTTTCGCATTTTGGCTGTCTTTGACTGTTGTCCAAAAGTTAAGTAATGGAATATTTTGTTTTAGGGTTTTTGTATATGGTTATATGTATTAATTGTCCTGTAGAGTTTTGGGTACAGTTAACGTACCATTTCTGCATACAGTTTCACCATATAAAGCATTCCTGGATAGTTTCCTGTTTATAGTTTTCCTTTTTTTTTGACGGCTCTATCCATCTCGAACCTTGGGAGAGTCGCTAAGTAACTACTTAACAGCGAAGTAGCTACCCGCAGCGAGAGAAAGAAACCGAGAATCATCTGCAGGCTACCAGATAAGAAATATTGCTTGTTTCATTTTATTTTGTTTAATTATAGATAGATATATCTTTTACATTTAGGTTTAAGTCATTGACAGTATTTGTTAGCATAAAATTAATGATATCTAAGCGCCCATTCAGGTATATCTCGACCAGTGATAAATCGTACACACAGTTTTATTTAGGTTGCTTTGTAAGCTATACGTGCGCACGTACAGTACTTTGAATTAGTCGTAAATGTACTAAGTTCCAATTGTATGATACACTGTAAGTACAAAGCCTGGCCTGGTTTTAAAAGTGAGCAGGAGTGCATATTTATTGTCTGGACATGACTTTTGGGGCATATCTGTTTACTATTGTCTGTCAAAACTTAATCAATAAATAAACTGGTAGTAACATTTTATAAGAGCAATACTTATTGAAGCCTAGGTGATTTAAGTATCTGTGTTTGTGTTGGATCTTTTTTTTCCTTTGGTATTCACTTGTTTGCTTGCTTCCCACTTAGAACAAATATAATTTAATTTTTTTATTTTGTGGTGCGGATTTCTCGAACAACAGGGACTTTTCTAGTTTAAAGTGGCGGAAATAAACTAGTGGCGCCCTTGAAATTTATTAAACCCCCCCACTCTTCAGCTGAGCTCGGGAGTTATTTGTTTTGCCGCGCTATCACCGTAATCCGCAGCCAAACTAAGTGGCGTAATAGGTAAAGCGCGTCGCAATAGGTAGGTAAAAATATGTACGAATTATAAATGTACTTGTCTTACGTATATTTACAATATCCGTTCGTGTCGATAGTATACCTTTTTAAACAGTTATTTATTAATATTATTAGTTGTAACTCAATAAATGTTTGGCTTGTTCGAACTTGGGAGTTATTTAAAAATCAGCTAACCCAATCAAAACCTACCCTGAGATTTGACGTATCAGTACAGGTGTTTATGTTAGGTAATATACAATCCGATTGTAAAGAAACTAAATAACATTGCGCAGTATACATTAATGGAAAATCAATTAAAACAATAACCCCTTCTAGTTAATATTGCCCATTAGATTACATGATAAAATTTATGGCATTTTTAAGCAAATAAAATTAAAGGATGAAATGAAAAGGTTACACACACTTCTTAACTTACCAAAATCCTTCTTTAGAAATTAACTTTTTCAATCCCCAAAAAGTTAAACGAAATTTTAAGAATATGTTACTCAACAGAAAATCTTGACTGGTGCAGTCAATTTGTAGAAATTCTATACACCTAATTCTTCTTTTTATTTACACTCTCAAAACTGATGCATCCTTATTTTTAAAACTATATCTTTCCTAAAACTGTTTTTATTGGTACATTCAACATGAAAATTTGTAGAAAATTTTCAACTTCATGTTAGCTTAAAAATGCATATGTAAGTTGCGCAAGCAACTTTATTTACATTTCCACCATGAAAATTGAGGCTACCCATATTTCAACACTACTCTTTCTAAAACCCTTAAGTGGAAACGACTGGGGGGTGCTGCAAGAAGACGCCTTGGTCGTTTACTTAAGAGCACAATACCATATGAAACCGCCTTAAGCAAAGTGTTGGAGCAACGGCCAACCGAACAGCAGTCAAAGCGAGGGCAGCAAACCTTCTCTAAGCAAGTTGTAACCGGTAAGCGTCTGCGCTCCAACTACAGCTCACCATGCCAGAGGGAAGGTGGAGCTGTAAAACCTCTTTTTAGGGAAGCTGTTGAGGGGGTCAGAGTGGGCATAATCCATTCCAACTATCCAACGGTTACCCTAACTAGCACACAGATGGAAGCACTACAGCAGGTAATAATTCAAGCTGTAGGGAACATCTGGGAAAGGAAAATTCCTCCCGAATAAACGTCATCTGAAGAAGAGTGGAATTAAACCACATTCGAAGAACGGAACAGCGGAGGAACCTAACCCAGACAAAACCACCTCCAGGAAGAGTGAGAAACATGCACCTTCCGGGAGGAGGAAAAAAGATCTCATCCCCCCCTTAACTTCCTTTTAAACCCACAACCTAACCCAACCGTTTCTCAACACTTCCACAACTAATACCCTTATCCTTAATCCTTATTCTCAAATCAACTACCTAATGACATCTTATATTAGGTGTCTGCAGGCGAATCTACAAAAAGCCAGGGCGGCCACATACGACCTAGGCAAAAGATTTAAGGACGAGCAAATCGACATCGCTCTCCTCCAGGAACCCTAGAGAAGTAACACAGGCTGAGTAAGCGGCCTGGGAAATACTTCTGGCAAGGTAATAGAAATCGGCTCTGATGAAAGACCCAGAGTATGTGTCTTGATCAGAAATAACATATTTTGTACTTACAGGTTACTGCACCCAGGACGTTGTAGCCGTCCAGGTATCGATCTCGGAGGGAGGAAGCAAGATGGAAATAATCGTCTGCTCAGCCTACTTTCTGGGTAATAGAGTTGCAGACCAACCTCCTCCAGCTCCAGTGCGAGATTTAAGCGTCTACAGCAAAAGGAACAACATCCACCTGGTTATTGGATGTGATGCGAATACCCACCATATAGCGTGGGGATGTACGAATATTAACCAAAGAGGTGAGTCACTTTTTGAATACTTATTAGGTGAAGGACTAAATGTGAATAACTTTGGTTCCGAACCAACCTTTGTCAGTAGAAATAGGAACGAGGTATTAGATGTCACAATCAGCTCAAACTATTTGAGCAACAAGATAATCGATTGGAAAGTATCTTCTGAACCCTCTTGATCATATCACAAACATATTCTATTCAATATAGGGGCTGGGGTGACATATCGGGATCCGAAGTGCACAGACTGGGAAGGGTACAAACATTCCCTCCAGTTTCATCTTCAATCCACTATCACCACAATCATGATGAGACTGAAATTGTGGCGGAACAGATCTGCAACGAAATTGTCTTAGCTTACAACGAAAACTGTCCACTAAAGACAAAAAAGGGATAATAGAGGCGCGTGGGCGACTGGGACCACTATGGCTCCCCTCTAATGGACTATAACAAAGCAATAAGGAAAGCAAAAAGGGGATCTTGGAGGAAATTCTGTGAGAGTATAACTGAACTACCTCACAGTACTAGAATCCACAAGATTCTTTCCAGAGAGTCGACGTGGAAATTCGGCTCGTTAAGGCGACCGGATGGCTCATATACGGACTCTGGAAAGGAAACTTTACAGCTCCTAGCACAAAACCACTTCCCAGGGTGCTTGAATACGGTTGACTAACAGCTGTCACCATCAGAAGGTCGATTAAAACGACCTGATAAAAATGACTGGCTGACAGCTAAAAAGGTGATCACACTACCGGTAGTTGAGTGGGCCATCAAATCCTTCCAACCATAAAAATCGCCAGGAGAGGACGGAGTTTTTCCAGCTCTGCTACAAAATGGACTGGAAATATTACTCCCATTCCTCATTAAATTATTCAGAGCTAGTCTGGTATGGAACTATATCCCATCCAATTGGTCGGCGGTTAAGGTAGTATATATAGCAAAAATGGGTTGGAAAGCACAAAGCCCTAAATTGCTTAGACCAATTAGCCTGGCATCTTTTCTGTTGAAAGGCCTGGAGAAGGTGCTGGACGGATATATCAGGGGGAACATCCTAAATCATCACCATCTCAATACCCATCAATACGCCTATCAGGCAGGTAAATCAACAGAACTAGCACTCATCAACCTAGTCGAGATCACCCAATCCCTTCAAATGAAGGAAATTGCGGTGGGAGCCTTTCTCGGCATTGAAGGAGCATTTAATAATGCACTGCCCGACTCCTTATATGCAGCAGTGGCTGCCAGAAGAATTGAGCCTACTATAGGCGACTGGAATCGTGCTATGCTATCAAACAGAACCATAACAACGTCTCTACAGGGAGAGACAGTTAGGTTTAGAGCCACAAGAGGATGCCCGCAGGGTGGGGTTCTCTCCTCCCTTTTATGGTCACTTCTTGTGGACGACCTACTGGTTATTCTCACACTGTGGGAGGTTGAGGTTCTAGCATATGCAGATGATCTAGTGATACCAGTCAGAGGAAACTCTGAAGGTGTAATGTCAAATACCCTTTAAGAGACACTGGATGCAGTGAGTAACTGGTGTGACAGGGAACAGATGTCTGTAAACCTCAAAAAACAGTAATAGTACCATTCACCCGGAAAAGGAAACTGGAGGACTTAAGACCTCCCTCCTTAGGTGAAACTATTCCATTTGGAGGTAAAATGTCTACGAATCACTCTAGATAGATCACTTGGAACTCCCATCTGGAAAAGGTAATCCAAAAAGCAAAGCTGTCCTTATGGACATGCCGTCGTATTTGTGGAAAATCCTGGGGCATGGGTCCTCAACAAATTTACTGAATCTATATAACGGTCATCAGACCAATGATAACATACGGATCCATTGTTTGGTGGCCGGAAGAACCACAACAGACGGTCAAAGCCAAACTCTCTGGACTGCAGAGATTAGTATGCATAATTGTAACGGGAGCAATTAGCAACACACTGTCAGCTGCAATGGAAATCCTCCTGGATTTACCCCGTCTTCATATATATTTGGAGAGAAGAGGCCAGGTGGGCAACCTACACACTGCAACAAGCGGCCATTAATATGCAGCAGACTAGTATCGTGGAGTGGAACAGGTTGCTGGATGACATAGAGAATCACAGAATTCTGGGAATGCCCTCGGACACTATGCCTACCATGACCAACTAAGAGCTGACCTCAACATCCTTTTTCCGGAAAGAGATAAGTGGGATCGGAATAAAACCGACATACTGAGGACAGACAGTTGCTGGTTTACAGACGGCTCCAAAACTCCGGAGGGAATAGGAGCCGGAGTACATAGCTACAGATCAAGGGTGAGAGTATCCTCAAGTCTAGGTACTCGTGCAACTATTTTCAGGCTGAGGTTCATGCCATTGAACTGTGTGTGCAAAGGCTGGAATATATGTATCTTACACGCAGATCGATAAAAATATTGAGCCAGAACCGATAATTGGCACATCTTCAAGTACTGCTAAGATGGCTATCTCAACCTGGGCCGAAAGGAAAACACTCCAGTATTGGCAAGAGTTACCAGGATTAGTTCATTCGAAGGCGTTTATAAAAATACCCTTCGAAATTAAGAGCTAAAAAACATTTAGAGTTAAGAAGATGAGAAGGCAGACCACATCCACAGAAGAAACTCTCCGGGGCAGCCAGAAGAAAGCTCCGGAAGAATAAACAAAGAGAAACTGAGGGGAAAACAAGACCTAGGCCTAAACAGCCAGGGGCGTTAGTACTCCCAGCACAGATCAACCGGGGACGAGTAACAACCTCAGGGGGGAGACCCAAAGTCGGGCGTTAAACGCGGCCGATCCGAAGGAAGCACCCCTGAGGGACTAAAGGGAAGCCAAGGAAGAGGGGCAAGGTTAACAAAGACCAGGGAACCTCCTACGCGGCAGCCCTTGCTGACATTAAAGTAGCCATAATACCACATGGCTACTCTGAGACGTCCTTGAGTGCAGATCAGGCGGATCTCGTGAAGAACGCCTTGATTGAAGTCCAGATGACGTCGTCGAGGGGCAACAACCCCCCGAGATTTTCGGGGGTAAACCTACGAGGGGGCTTTTTCTTGCCTCCTGTGCTGACCAGGTGACTAAGGACTGGCTGGCGCAGGTGATGGAGAAGTGCATACCTTGGGAGGGTGCGAAACTTAGCGTCTGTGACGCCAAGGACGTACCCAAACCCATCAAGACAATGGTGTGGATTCTGGGGCCGGCACAGGAACCGGAAAACACATTCAAGCGCCTGACGGTACAAAATCCAGGGCTCCATACGGACACCTGGACAGTCGTCGACAGGAAGCCCGATTCAAAGGGACAACAACTAATTCTCCTGATGGATGAAACATCATGGAAGAAGGTAGAGGCACTCCATTGCAAACCCTACTTCAACTTGACCAGGATCCTTTTTTAAGGCCTTGGGTAAAAAGAAGGAAGGGGGGCAAATGGAGGTTGACGACCCGAGGCCGCAAGACGAACTCGGGGCGGAAACGGCGAAAGAGGAGGACCAGCTGCAACTCCCAACAGCGCAGGAACATTCAACTCGATGATGCAGGTAAATATACATCACTGTAAAGCAGCTTCGGCAGCATTGCAGCGATACATATTGAAATACAATATAGACATAGTACTGATACAAGAACCTTGGGTTTACAGGGGGGAAGATCAGAGGATTGAAGGTGGGACAAGACTGGGAACTAATTAGCCCAGGAGGGGACCACCCAAGAGCTTGCATTATAGCAAAAAAAAACAGTAATCTGCTACCAATGTGGGGACTCTGTACGAGAGACCTAATGGTGGCAAGAACCAATGTCGAAATGGAAGGGTTAATGAAAGAGCTGGTAATAGGATCTGCATACCTTCCTTACGAACAAGCAGGCCTGCCTCCAACGCAGGAAGTCAAGGAACTGGTACAACAATGCGAGGCCAGTAATGTACAACTCATTCTATGCTGCGACGCCAACGCACACCACATTATGTGGGGGAGCACAGGAAACAACATAAGAGGTGAGTCACTCCTAGAATTTATTATTAGTAATAAACTAGAGGTAGCAAATCGCGGAAATGAACCGACCTTTGTAACAGAAATAAGGCGGGAGGTAATTGACATTACTATCGTAACACAATGTGCGGGACGAGTGATTAACGAGTGGAACGTGTCCCAGGAACCATCACTTTCGGACCACAGGTACGTAAGATTTAAGTTAGAAACACCGCCTGAAGGAGTTAAGATGAGCAGAAACCCAAGAACCTGCAACTGGGAGCTCTACAACGAAATTCTAGAGCAGGGGTTGAAGGACTACCCATCGAAACCTCAAACACCGGCGGAAGTAGAATTGCTGAACGACTTCATAACATCAGCAATAAAATCAGCCTTTGAAGAAGGCTGCCCCCTGAAAGAGAGAAAAACAAAACGAGAGACCCCTTGGTGGAATCACGAACTCTCATCTAGGGGGGGCAGAAGTTCGAAGGCTATTGAACCAGGCGAAAAGAACTGGAAGATGGGAGGTATACAAAGCAGCCAATCTGAAATACGTATATGCCATAAGAGATGCTAAAACAAAAACATGGAGGAAGCAATGCGAGGAGATCGAAAGTATTCCAGAAGCAGCTAGACTTCAGAAAATCCTGAAGAGAGACAATCAAGGAAGATTGGATCACTGCAGAAACAACAGGGAGGCTACACAAATACTGAGAAGGAGACTCTAGATTTACTTCTAGAGACACACTTCCCGGGCAGTGTGGCCATTCCACAACACAACAACGGCCCAACAGAAGACATACCAATGAGAAGGGCGTCAAAGGAGGACTGGAAACTCGCAAAGAAAGTTATAAATATAACAAGGCTTGAATGGACGATTAACACTTTCGAACCATACAAGTCACCAGGAGTGGATGGAATATTTCCAGCACTACTTAAACAAGGAACGAAAAAATTAGCAACACCCTTGTGCACACATTCAGGGCTAGCCTAGCACTAGGATATGTGCCAACTAGTTGGCGGAAGGTAAACGTGGTATTCATACCAAAACCAGGGCGTGATACCTATGCCCAGGCGAAATCCTTCCGGCCAATCAGCCTTACATCATTTCTCCTCAAAACCTTGGAGAAACTGGTTGATAGACATATAAGGGACGATGTGATGGGCCAAAAACCCTTACATCGAAACCAATATGCCTACCAAGCAGGGAAATCGTGTGATCTAGCGGTACACGAGCTTACTCACAGAATAGAAAAGGCACTAGACAGCAAAGAAACTGCCATAGGAGCCTTCTTAGATATAGAGGGACCATTTGACAATACCTCATTCAACTCAATAAGTGAGGCAGTGAAGAGGCGCGGAGTCGGTCTTTTAATAACAAGATGGATCGACTCAGCACTCAGAAAAAGAAAAATCCAATTAACGCTGGGAAACATGTCGGAGGAGGTGTCTGTAACCAGAGGTTGCCCGCAAGGAGAGGTTCCATCACCCCTCCTGTGGTGTCTGGTTATGGATGACCTCCTAGCACAACTGGAACAGCGAGGAATATATGTGCAAGTATATGCAGACGACGTCACAATCCTAGCAGTGGGAAAATTTCAGAGCGTTGCATCAGAAATGATGCAAAGAGCTCTCAACACGGTAGATCGATGGTGCACACAGGAATGGCTTTCTGTTAAACCAGGAAAGACCACGGTGGTGACTTTCACAAGGAAAACTCCAAAACCTGAGGATATATCTTCGGGGAAAAGAACTACAGATGAGCAATGAAGTCAAATATTTGGGACTAACCTTAGATACCAAGCTGAACTTCAAAGCTCACATAGACAAAGTGACAATCAAAGCCACGCGGGCCTTATGGACCTGCAGAAGCATGGTGGGCAAGAGTTGGGGACTTCAACCAAAAATGGTGCACTGGTTATACCAAAGGGTCGTCATACCAATAATAACCTACGCCTCCCTGATCTGGTGGCACAAGGCCGGAAAAGGAGAGGCGATGAGAAAACTGGGCAAGTTGCAAAGACTTGCATGTCTAGGGATCACGGGAGCAATATCAACAACGCCGACGGCAGCCTTGGAGAGTGTAGTGGAGGTAGGCCACTACCTCCACTACACCTAGTGGTGGAGAATGAGGCACTTATGGCAGCATACAGGCTGAAAACAACTGTGTATGGGACCATCTCAAGGAGAGGATATCATACTGAAGTATTCCAATATGTAGGAAAAAAATCGGCTACTCGATATGCAGTCAGACAGAATCAGCACAACGTACAACTTCACAAAAACTTTCAGAGTAAAAATACCTGAAAGGGATGGAGAAGGAGGCAGGATGCAGAGACAACAAAATGACACCATCTGGTATACTGACGGATCAAAAACGTCAAGCAGTACCGGAGCAGGAGTTGTGGGAGAACAACAAGGGACAGACATCAGCCTGAACCTTGGAAGTATCGCAACAGTGTTCCAAGCCGAAATTACAGCAATAGACGTCTGTGCACAAGAAATGATACGGAGGGCATACAAAAATAAGAGAATCCGCATCATCACTGACAGCCAAGCAGCCCTCAGAGTCTGGAAGCAGTAGAAATACGATCTAAAACAGTAAAAGACTGCCTGGAGTCCCTGGAGAAACTTACAGAACACAACAGTGTACAACTGGAGTTGACACGAGGACACCAGGGAAATACGGGAAACGAAAAAGTAGACATGCTAGCCAGAAAAGGCGCTAAATCAATACTAACAGGTCCCGAACCGACCTGCGGGGTATCTTACAGCACCGCGAATGGATCGGTAAAGTAACTATTAAGACAGAAACACTACTCGCACTGGATAGAGATATCGGGAATGAGGCAGTCACGCTTGTTCATCGGAGAAATATCTAGAGCAAGGACCAACGAAATGCTAAAGCTGAGCAGAAAACAGCTGAGGTGTGCAGTGGGAATATTAACAGGACACTGCACACTAAACAAACACCTAACCAATATAAGGGTGAAAGACAATCCAGATTGCAGGATGTGTGGTGAAGAGGAAGAAACTCCCCACCACATCTTATGCGAATGCCTAGCCTTAACGGCAATGAGACTAACACACTTCGAGGGACCACTTGTAACCCCGGAAGAGATAGCCAGAGCTCCCATAAACTGTATACTCGCCTTCTGGAATAGAACGGGTCTTATGGAGTAATGAGACTATGGGGTACAATAAGCTTAAGCTTCAGTACAGCGGGTAGTCAAAACCGCAACCCGTAAGGAAAAAAAAGACATTGTATGCCGCAAAATCAAGCAATCAAGCGTGTTCCAACACTGAAAAGTTTTTAGAAAAATTTTTTTTTTTTACTTTTTTCTTGAATATACAAATTTGTGTGATTTAACTGTAAGCACACAATGCAATGATTACTTGGCAGTTTTAAAGTTAGAGTTGCATAATTAGATTGACCAAAATTTCCTTAATTTGATTTTTTTTAACTTTATTTGTCTACATCACAATAGCGGATCATATTATGTACATTTGTCCCCGAGCTGGTCTTGAAAAAATGACAGAGTTGTATAAAGCAACCTCGGTCGTGTTTATGTATGAATCCTTCTAAAATGTGCACCATTACGACTGCTTAGTTATAAAAAGTGGATGAATATTTGAACCCTTTCTATCATGCACGCATCACACCACAATGCGTCCTCGATAAACCGTTAAAGAATGATTCTAATCTATATGTTGATAATTCAATCTTATGACGACGTTTCCGCAACGTTAATAATAAACTTACCCAACTAGCACACTGGTTTTATAAAGGTAAATTAAATGATGAAACAATCATATAGATGATTTGTAATATACTACATATCATCTATATGATTGTTTAGTCATATAATTTAATTATGTGACTAAACAATCATATACATAGATGATTTGTAGTATACTACAAGTCATCTATATGATTGTTTAATCATTTGATTTACCTTTTTAAAACCAGTGTCCTAATTGGGTGACAGCAACAGTGGTAGTCGGTATTGTAGTCGGCCAGATGTTAAAATTTAATCACAACAACCGAAAAGCGACATTTAGCCGAACAGAAGTCCTGATTTAGTCTTGATAGTTATGCCTTTAAGTATTGCTTGGGTCCCATGTTCCAATTCTAAGATATCACATTGCGTAAGTTTCACCAGCCACCACTGCTGCATACTATTCAAGCTATATAATTTGTTCACACTTGTGCTGTACTAAACATAATAATTTATGAAAATGAAAAGTACAGAACATATGTATGGCAAGCATATGTAGTGCAAATATAGTATTCTATAAAATCGATGCATAATTTGTAAATCTTATATACTATTTATAAATTGTGCTATGTGGGTATAAGGAGACTATTTAGCCTAATGATAATATTTTTACCTTTGCAATCAGCAGCACTACGAGCTCCAAGTGCAACTGTAACACCTGGTCTGCCAGCAATTACAGGGCATGGCGTACATTGCAATTGTCCAGCTTCACTTTGGTAGAATCCTTGTTGGCAGGGAATGCAAGTTTTCGTTTCCTTGTTGTAGAATGTTCCAATAGCACAAGGTACTATATAACAAATAGGTAATTAATGTTTATGCATGATTTGTATTTAATTTTTCAACATACCACAATCTGGCGCCATAACAACTTGACCAACTGGACAGGCATAATCTGATTCTAATATTAATGAAGATGGATCTGGCACAGTATTTGGTAAGATATCTCTTACATCAAATTGATCTTCTTCGAGAATTAATTTTTCCAAAAGAAGTTTAACTGAGGACCTCTCATTAGTATTGGAATGAACTACAGGATCGCTGAATAAAATTATGAAAATCAATTATATTTTAAATTAAATTAATACACATACATGCATGACAACAAAGTGCTTACTTTACTGCTGGAAAGGAGATTTCTATGTTGTAGGTGTCACTGGATGACTGCCGTCCTTGGCGGGCATTTCTACAATACAGAGGAACATGCTATGTCTACACATTCAACTAAACTACAGACTTTTGCGTGCAATTAATACAGACCTATGATATATCATAAACTACTTTTATTGCAAAATTACCAAAAAAGTTACGAAAAATGAGATACTTATGATTGGAAGATTAATCATGCTTTAAATTTTTGAAGGATATTTAGAACAAACATACTCTAAACATTCTAAAAAAACAGTTATTACCAAAATTTAAATGTTCCCTTACTTTTCAACAGGTACGCTGGCATTTATTACGTAAATACCTCCATCATCATCTTCATGAATTTGTCTCGTTTGTCTGTTGGTTCTATGGTCACATTTTACATTAATATTTAGCTCTTTACATTCCCTGGTACCTTCAACAGAGAATGAGCAGAAATTCCAGTCTCTATTTAATGAGTTAACAGCATTTCGTACTTTCTGTTTCAGTACACCTTGTCCAGCTTCGTTACAAAGAACCGAACTTGGGAATAACATGCCTATTTTAAATACTCTCTGAGCAGGTTTTGATGCTAAAATTGTATCAAATGTAATAAAGAATGAACTTGTCATAAACAGAAGTTACCAGAGCATGCTGGGTAAACTAATGGAAGACTTGGATTTTTCGTTGGCCTCCAAAATCCTTCAGCACCACAAGTGTAAAACTGTGGAATTTCTTGAGAGAATCGCAAACCTTGATTACATCCAATTTCACAAACCTTAAATTGACCTCCTGCTCCCCAATCTTTACATGTCTGCATACCTCCTACTGGATCTGCTAATTCTGGGCAAAACTCAGCTAAAATTTATATAAATGTAAATAAGGAAATTAGTTTCAATTTAAAAACCTACATAATACGGAAACTTTAAATGTACAAGTGGCTGTATTTCCTGCTTCATCAGAACCAACATAGGCAATTTGGTATATTCCCCATAAAAGTGTTTGTCCTGGCCGGTGTCCATTCTTTTCTTGTATTTTAACGACACCAACATTATCACTAAAATGTGGCTCATCCCAGACAACTAGAGCAGAACCGTTTTTAGTTATAATCCATAAATCTCCAGGGCAATATTCCACTTTAGGTGGAATTTTATCAACCTCTAATTCTTGACATTTTAGTCCTTTGTAACCAGATGGGCAGTTTCGTTGTCCACAATGTGATGGTACTATCCTTTCAACACCACCGATTGTATCTTCATATCCTGCCCACGTCAATATCAAATCTCGATATAACACAGGTTCAGTTCGGCAATCTCTAACTTGCTTTTGTATTTCATTGGTTACGTCCAAAGCTCTTCCCCACACTTGCACTTTTGTGAGGTGACCTTGAAAGCCAGATTCTGTGTATGCTTTAGGATTTCCTGATTGGGGTTTACCAAGGGTTACCCAAGCACTAAAATTATTAATAGTTATGTTATATATTTTTTATAGATACATTTGAGATCAACTTACTACTCAGGCAGTTTGCGACCACTACCATATCCTTCTATTTTGCTAGCAATAAGTCCCTCTGTGATAAGTCTAAGTTCTCCACCATTTTGTCCATCCCAAACAATTGCAATGTGGTGCCACTGAGCGTCATTTACTGTAGTATAGTCGCGGTAGCTTAAATAAACATCTTGTAAATCTGGAAATATGGAAACCTGAACTCCATTAGAGTGAGCTTGAATTATCGGTCTTCTGTCATTTGGTACATGTTTTGATCTAAAATTAAATTTAAAACTAACTACTGCATTACTTTGCTTTATGCTGTATACTTACGATACACTGTACAAAGTGAAAAATATGCCATTTTCATCTTTTTGATTAAATTGTATCCACATTGCAATTGTAAGACTTGATTTAGATCCAGTATAGAAAGGTATAACTTGAGAAGCTGAGCTACGTGTAGCATCACTAAAGTATAGATCGTAATCAACAGATATAGCTGCAAAAATTATTTAAATTACAGCTTATATTATGATCAAAATAAAATTAACATACTTTTTCGACAGTCTTCACCAGTTAAGTTAAATGGACATTTACAATAAAATTTGCCTGTTAAATCAATACAGGTTGCACTAGGTGGGCAGGAATTTTCCTTACAGTCAACAATATCATCTTCGCAATATTTTCCGGTATAACCTGGTGGACATATACACTTAAAACCATATATGTCATTTGTACAAGTGGCTCCATTTTTACAAGCATTTGCTCTACAGGCATCATATTCATATTGACACCCAATGCCACTAAAACCATCACTGCATGAACAATTAAGTCCAGACCCAAAGTCTTGGCATTTTCCTCCATGCATACAAGGGTTTCCAATACACCTTTCTGGGGCAGTTTCACATTGTTTACCATCAGTTCCAGATGGACATCTAAAAAATTTAATGACTAATAAATATTTTGTTTATATCCTTAGACGGATTGAACAATAGGAAAAACTCATTTATTTTTACTATACAACACTTGTCTAAGATTGCATAGCTTCTGTGTATACGCTGAAATACAAGCCGTTAGAAGACGGGATGAGGTCGCCGAGTTTCACTTGGGTTACCTACCGAATTACTGACCACAACCACCGTTGCTTAACTTTTAGTATCGCAATACGACTATGTTATTTACTATCATTAATGCACAAAAAAGTTTATTATAATTGTTTGATAGGTGTAACATTTTTGAGTTAAACTCATTTCAAAATCATTCATTCCCTACTTATCAGTTAGCTGATAATTAAGAATCATTTTAAAAAAATATGTGGTTTTGCACTTTTCCAATAATACAAATATGAATAGAGAGATGAAAAACTATGGTTTGAAGTGAATGCAACTTGCACCTTCTGAATTTCATAATAATGTCTCAATTATTTCCTGAAAAATGCGCCATCTATCTCGAAAACTAAGCCTTTTAGCGATAAATTTATATGACAAATTCCATTTTATTTTGGCTTATTCTATCGGTTCTTTAAGTTTCTCGATTAAAATCTGACCCACCCTGTATATTCACAAAAAATTTCAAAAAATATAAATTTTCTGATTTCATATTTTCATTATTTTCTTGAAAACGATTTCAGATCGATATAATATTGATATGGATTCCAATTCTTTACAAAAATTCGTAAAAGTTATAATTTTAAATATCGAGGGCATCATATATAAAGACACGTAAGTGTTATGATTATGCGCCATTATGATATGATGCCCTTGATATATTATCTCCAATTTAGCGATTATTGTTTTTACTTACACACAGAAATAATCTTGAAATAAATTAATACACTTAGCATCATTTTGACAAGGTCTTGTTTGGCAATTTCCTATATCCGTCTCACAGTTTGGTCCTGTCCAACCAGGCTGGCAGATGCAACGATAGGATCCCACTTCATCTCGACAAGATCCTCCATTTAAACAAGGCTCAGATTTACAGTCATTGATATTAATCTCGCATGTTACTCCAGAAAATCCATCTCTGCACATACAAACAAATTTATTATCCAGATCAACACATCTTTCTGTACCCACTGGATTACAAGGATCACTTAGACACTCATCTATTTCTGCTTCACACTGCAAGCCCACAAAACCAGGTCTACATTTACAGGAAAATCCATCTACGAGATCAGTACATGTAGCACCATTTTGACAAGGTTCGAAGAACAAAAGTCTATTGAGTGTTGACATTTCTTTCCGGTAAATCCCGGTTCACAGGTACAAGTGTAATCATCTATCTGATCTATACAGTGGCCACCATTATCACAAGGATTTGATGCACAATCATTTATATTGGACTCACAAGATTCTCCAGCCCATCCAGGATGACAAATACATTGGTAGTAAAATAATTTATCAACGCAAATTCCATTTTTGCATGGACCCCGACTGCATAAATCTATTTTATCTTGACACCTTTTACCAGTGAAACCTGAAGGACAAGAACAACTAAAATCTGCCACTAAATCTGTACAATTAGCTCCAAGTAGGCATGGTTTCTCAGCACAGTCATCAATATTATTTTCACATAATTGTCCTTCCCAACCCGGTAAACATTCACACATGAACCGTCCCTGCTGCAGTGCTATACAAGTAGCGCCATTATTACAAGGATTTCCATTTGCAGAACATGGGTCAATCTGAAAAAAAATAGTGCTCAAATAGTGGAGTTAAAAAAAAAAATAATAATAAAAAAAAATATATATATATATATATATATATATATATATATATATATATATATATATATATATATATATATATATATATATATATATATATATATATATATATATATATATATATATATATATATATATATATATATATATATATATATATATATATATATAAGTGGAACTTACTGTGACATCACAGTCAAGTCCAGTATAACCAGATCGACACAAACAAGTGTAATTTTTATATCCTGGTTCGTCTTTGCACATGGCACGTGCGGGGCATGTATCATTTGAACAATCTGATCGCTCTTCTTGACAATTAATACCAGAATATCCGGGAGCACATTGACATTTATATCCTTGAGGTAAATCTATGCAAGTTCCACCATTGTAACATGGTTGAGATGAACATTCATCAATGTCAATTTCACATCGGCGGCCTGAAAATCCAGCTGGGCAGAAACATTGAATTCCATGACCCATTGGCACACAAAGACCACCATGTTGACAAGCATTATCTTTACATTGAACAGGGTGACATTCATCTCTACCAGTTGCACCTGGACCTTCAGTTTTCATATTGCCAGGACATTCATTGCATGAAATTTGTCCTGGTAGTGACTGATAAAAGTCTTTTGGACATAATGAGCATGGTGCTAACCCGGTTGGCGAGTACTGACCAGGACTACATTTTGGTTTACATCTATCTTTTCCTGGTGCTGCAGGTTGGTATGTAAACGTATTCGCTGGACACGCTTGACAATCTTTGAACCCTCCAGTGGGTGGTTCACTTGTGTAACTGTTTCTTGGACATTCTAAACATGGTACTAAACCAGTAGGAGAGTATGTACCATAACCACAAACAGGTATACAGTCATGTACACTTTTAGATCCCTCTTCTCGTGTATATGTTCCTTGAGGGCACCTATTACAAGATCCTTGACGGTCACGATTTTGATAAAATCCTCTTGGACAGTAAGTACATTCTTTTTGTTTTTCACCAGCAAATGTACCAGCAGGGCAATGTACTAACAATAAAAATATTAGGGCTAAAATTGTTCAAAATATACAATATTGCTTACTACTTACAGCATCTAGGAACGTCATTGGTATCCATATTTAAGACTTCTCCTATGTTACATGTAAAACCTCTTTGACTCATTGACTTTAATGCCCTTAAAGGAGGACACTGATTTCCAATAGCAGATACATTTAAAAGCGGTTCAATTACTGCACTGGCATAGGGAACAGATAAATCAAACATAAGGCTTAACGTACTACCACATAAATCATACAGCTGAGGTTGCCGTACAACAGGAATTATATCTAACACATAGTCTACTTTTACAACATTTTCTTCAACAAGTGATGGTACTGCGTTAATAAAAGATACATTCATTTTTACATTAACCGCAGAGCATCTTCCGGAAAGTACATTATTCAAATTTGCATAATACTGAGAAATTAATTCTGTATATTGATTTAAACAAGACGTTGCAACTGCTCCATTAGCTCTATAGTTAAGAGATGCAGTAAGATGATAATCCGCTTGTTGTGTATCTGAAAATAAATAAAAATTAATACTGTTGTAGGTATACATGTTGTATACTGAATCATTAGACATGAGTCTCTTAAATGACAACATTGCAATGTAAATCAGAAGCAGGCAAGCCGCCGCTCGTCAGCATAAGCATTAGGGTAGCAGTGAATTCATTTTTTATCTAGCTGTTGTGCGGTCAACAGTGCACACTGCCCATGATACAATAAAAATTTTCGGTCTTGCTTCAATGTACTATGTCTAATACTTCAATATACATACCTAATGTATATTATGTGTGTATGTGTGGTTTTATATATATAATAAGTCCTGCATAACTGATAAGTCCCTAGAGGAACCATAGTTGCTTAAACGAAGTTTCGGCATCTTTAGGTTTTTATTGATAACTGCTTAATGGGACTTATTGTTATTCAAACTAAAATAACGTTCTCTGGATCAGACTGAAGTATCATTACTGTATTAGTCACACTACTAAGAACACATGACTGCGAAGAATAGCATTACAAGTGCTGATGAATGAAGCCACGTGACTTACAACAGCAGGGTCAGTTACACGGAGCCACAGTCGGGCCAAGCAAGCACAACTAACAACAAGGACACTTAAGGAGTAGCATAGCATTATTTCAGTTCAAGTAACGAGATGTCGCAGTAACCAGTTATCAATGTGAGCCTGATTATGACATCTTTGCTGAAATGTTGTTTAAGCAACTACAGAAAAAAATCCCAGGTCCCTGAGTGATAAATGAAGTCGTGCCTTCAGCGAATAGACAAGCTTCCTCACAGCTAGACTAAGCAGACATTTTTATCTTCTTTACTTACTTTCTGAAACACAATCAGGTACAACAGAAGTTGGCTTCCAAGGAGTTGTACTGTCACATGAGAATGTTTTCACAGGCTCACCATCAGTAAAACGATATCCAGGATTACAAGTACCAATACACTGTAATCCTTTATCTCCTGGTAAGCAATTCAAAGCACCATTAATTGGTGGTTTAAGTTCCCAATCAACACATGGTGTAGCTTGAACTGATACTTGGAAATGGCATGAAGCTTTATTTCCATATTTATCACTCGCTACAACAGTAACATTTTCAAAATCTCCAATTGAAATTGTTGCTTTATCAGGAATGAACATTAAGTGAACCTCTCCTGAAGCATCTGTTGCATTTAATCTTCGACGTGTTTCATTAAAATTAATGGCATAACTATCTTGTCGATCAACTAATTCAATAACGTAACTCTGTGGACAACTGAGCAGTGGAGGAGTATTATCTGTAAAATATATATTACGTATTTTTTGTGTATAAAATAGAATACAAATAGAATTTACCTGGAACCGTAATATTAATTTCACATATTGCCACATTGCCATCATAGTCGTATGCTACATATTTAACCACTGTATCTTCAAAAATATAAATTGGCGTTTTAAAACTGGCTGGCTTGACTTCCAGTCTTGAAATACTTCCTGAATTATCAACGGCAGTTGGTTCGGTAAAGTTGACAGGAAGAAGACCACCATTGGCGTCTTTTTGAACAATTATTGGCTGTTGCGGGCAATTTTGAAATACAGGTGTTTCATTATCTAGAAGGGAATGTACATCATATAGGTTTATTAACTTCACTAATAAATTAATCTTACCTACGCAAGGTGAATAACCATAATCATAACCGAGTAGTGGTTCCCTCTCTGGTTCATCACAACCCATTAACTCAAATTTTAAACAAGCATTATCCATATAGCTTACAATACCTAATATCACAAATCTAGACTGAACATATTTTGGTAATGAAATCATTGCAAGTTCTCCATAGTTTCCAGGATCTCGCATTGTCAAATTAAAGTTTGGAAAATATACAACATAATTTTCACTCTCGGCTTGTTTATAAAAGAATCTAATCTCGGTGGGACGACCCACGATGTCATTGGTCACAACACCTTTTACAAGTATAGCCTTAACTCTATAAACTTTTCCTAAGTCAACACTGACATATGTAAAAGCCTCTTGCTTACCACACCACCCTGTTACAGAATTCAATCTTACGTTTTTAGCTTCATAATTTGGCCTTTCACTAGTAGCATTAATGGCTGAATCTGGAATTCTTCCTGATGCTAACCCCAGAGGACGAACTATTTTGCATTCTGGTTCACGAACACACGTAATTGGTCTCGGATTTATTAGTATGTATCCCGGCCTATTGCAACCAAAAGAAACTTCAGATCCTTGTTCATAACTTCTTGATATTTGAAAACCATCACTTGGACGCCCTGGATCTTCACAAACTGGCCCCTCACAACGTAAGTCGCCGAAATCCCACACACCATTTGCTTGACATCTTACCACATTATCATGTTTACTACTTTGACCAGCTAGTTTGAAAGTATTTTGGCAGCCAAAGAAAAATGACGATTGATATTTTGTATCAACATACTGCCCATATTCTGCACCTGAAGTTGGAGGTGGTGTTCCACAGTCAGTTCTAGGGCACGATGGTGTAGCACCACTAAGCCAATAGTTGGGTAATCCCTATAAAAAATAATTTATGTTTTTATTGGTGATAAGTTATTTACTAGTGTTTGAAATATAAAAAATGACTTAATTTACTTTATATAATTAAGAAAATTAGAAAAAGTATCAGTTTGTTAATATATTGTTAGGTTGTTAGGTTTCATCTCCAATATCAGGAGCTATTGAAATTTTTAAGTGGTTTTGGGCCTTATATAGGTGCCAACACAAATGGCCCTTTACTGAACATTTTAAACATGAACTGAAGTTATTTGTTTTAAAATCATTTGTTTATCTTTAACCCTTATAATTTTAAATTCCTTTGTATAAAAACACTAACCGGTTTTGGATCATAAACACACTGCCTAAATCCTGCACTAGTGGTTCCTCGTAAATGTCTTCCAGTCGTACCACAATTTAATGTTACATTTTCTCTGAATGGTACCAAAACACTGTCTTCATCATTACGTAAAATTTTTAATCCTTCATTTTTATCATCGGGTAGAGAAACACACTGAGCATCTGAAAATCACATAAGTTGGTATATCATTGGTAGTCCGGATCCGAATATTAGATTTCAGGAACGGATGTACAACAGGAATTATCGCGTATTTTAATTCAAAATAAATCTTCATAAATTTTAGTCAATTAATTTAAGTTCTGATGTTCTCATAAAATGAATCCACACTTTTTAAACGTCAAAAACTAAATAACGCAGTCCCTACTATAACAAAGTAAACAAATAAGCAGATGAAAAGAAATAATTTTAGGTATTTAGCATGTAAAATTCATTAGGTGTCGCTACCTCCTCATCTCTACATTAAAGCACAAAATAATATCAATTTCAAAATAAGCAGATGTAGAAAATAAAAAAAAGGCAGAATATTTATCTAGATTAAGTTAAGAGTGCGTTTTCACCAAGTATCCATGCAACTTAAATCTATAAATCCATAAATACCATATAGATCTAATATAAAATTACAGGCAGTACTGATGCGTATTTTTTTTATTAATAAGAATATGATTATTTTCATAAAATGACACCAAATAAAATATACGTATTTCTTATTAATAAAAAAAAATACGCACCAGTATTGCGCGTGTAATTTTATGTATTAAATCCATATGGTATTTAGGATGAATTATGTTTCCATTTTTTGTTTTCACCAATAGAACAATTTTAACAGCGATTTAAAGTTTTATCTTTGAAAAGGGTTTTTTTTTTGGAGTAAAAGGTCCAATGTTTAGAAAAACTAGTTTTTCAACTTGCCGACGTTTCGGTAAATTTATTACCGTCTTCAGGGCAATTAAAATTTAGTTTTCAGTGTACTGCATAAAAATACATGATATTGCAAGTAAATGTAGATATAAATTTTGTCCATAGGTTTTATAGTTGGTGATTGTATATTTATATATAAAAATATAAGTCGTATTGAATCGTACTATTTGCCAGTTCTGAAGCGCGTAATAAGACCTAATCCCAATCAACAAAGGCCCTCAGCCATTCAAACAAACCCGAATTTTAATCTATTTCCACAACAAAGAGCACACCAAACTTTGACAATAATTATTACGATTCACAAAATTTTGACTTTTATTCTTATACCGATTTTGAGACCTTAATAACCAACCACCTGAATACTATAATTACCAGAATTATCATGATTATCAGTAAAATTTTGAGTACACTGATCAGAATAATATATCAGAGAATTATACTGTTAATTCTTATTACGCACAGGAGAATTATACTGCTAATTCTCATGATTCGTTTGAGAATTATACGGCTAATTCTCAAAACCTATATGAGGATTATACTGCTAATCCTCAGGATTTTCGGACAGGTCCGGAATATCCCACGGATACTCCAACACAAATCAAACAAGTATCCCACTTAATACAAAAAGATGAATCTACGGGACCCAACCGTAGAACAACGCTTCATATATTTAAAAAATTTATATATTAAAGACTCTACTAACACCTTCAAAATTTTAATAGATACCGGTGCTGGAATATCCATTTTTAAACCAAATACCTGTAAATTTAAAAGATACCTGGAAAATATCGTACTTCAAGGCATAACCAATTCAAAATTAATTATTAACAGATCAGTTTTAATTCCGTTTATATCTAACGATCCTCACAAAGTGTATGTACATTTATAATTTGGACATAGAATTTAATGGACTCTTAGGTTCCGACTTTATTAAACATTACAAGTGTGTTGTTGATTTCAAAAATAAACAGTTAATAACCAATTTTAAAACGCTTCCGCTTTTTAAAGTAATGGAAAATTCACCAGAACCCGGAATTCCCGACATATCAAAATAAATTTCAAAACTCTATCCAAAACAAAGTTACGATCGAACCTCGTACACTTTTGTTAATCTCTATAAAACAACATCACATAGATTATTCAAAAATGCAGTTTACAAATAAACAATTATTATTGGATAAAGAAAATAAAAAACATAATTACCTCCTTCCAACAAAATAGTCTAAAAGATTTTCTTCACAAAATTTTTATGATAGTAAAATTAATATTGTCTCTAGTCAAACAGTTAGAAATAGGAAATATATCATTCCTTTACCATTTGACCCCGCATCTGTAATAGCCTTACTCAAAAACCAAAATGATTTAGACCTTCCTAAAACGTATCACGTGGAAAACAATACTTACAAATATTAGAAATTCTATCATTTATTTTCGCAGAAAAATATCTAAAATTGGTTATCTGCCAAAACGTTAGAAAAACTCCGGATGATAATGAAATTCCAATTATATTAGACACATCTAGTCGACCACCAGAAACGTTATATACCCAGTACGAATTAATCTCCAAATACGTTAGAGATCTTAACACCCGAATATCTCACTATTACAAAATTGCTCGAAATCGGACACAAGTTCAAAAGGAAAAAGCCAAATTAGGCTATGACAAAAATATTCCCGAAAATCGATACCGATATAATATTGGAGATAAAGTTTATGTAAAAGAGTCATAAATTAAAGACAAATTACAAAATATATTTAACGGCCCTTTTGAAATAACAGAAATCTTTCAAAATTCAGCCATTTTACTTAACCTAGACACTAACCAAACTAGTAAAGTAAATTTTGATCTAATGAAACCCTATTTTGTAAATTAACCTATTTCAGGTTACTCCTGCTGTTCGGATCAGTATTCCTAGCGATTTCCCAATACCAAATAACACCACAGGAATTTACTACCATGAGAAATCTGAAATAATTGTGACCAACGAAAAATGGACACTATTAGTTCACAATATATCCTCAATAGACAGCTTTTGACAAAAACAACAAAATCCTAGACATCATCCTTAACACTCGTGACCCTGCGAATCATAATATGAATACTTTCATGAGCGAAGTCAAGACTCATATTAGCCTTCTAAAACAAATTTCTAAATCTGTTCAATCCAAATTTGACGAAATTTACCTCGATACAAAACGATACAAACGAGGAATTTTAAACGGTATCAGGACAGTATTTAAATCAATTACCGGTAATTTGGACGCTGAAGACGGTCAATATTATTCTGATTTTATTAATTAACTAAATAATGACAAGCATCAATTAGAAAACTTAATTAAGAATCAAATATCGGTGACAACATCGGTTATAAAAAAATTTCAGTTCAACTATTCAAAAATTACAAATTGACGAAGAAACGTTCAATAAAGATATTAAAGATATCGAGGATGCGATCTTACGTACCGAACACGACATACAAGTAATTCAAACAAAACTAAAGTTTGTTGAAATATGTGAACAATTAATGGCAAGCTATTTATACATTGAAGACAACTTAAACGATATTCTAAATTCAATAACATTTGCATGATTAAAAATCATTCATACTTCTATAATTACCCCTCAGGATTTAAAAAGCTCTTTACAAGAAATTTCATAAAATTTGCAAAGGAACAACTTGCCACTTCAAATAAAATTATCAAGAGTTGCTCAATATCTAGATATTATTGAACTGCAAGCTTTTCAAACTGATTCAAGTTTAATTTTTTGCTTTAAAGATACCTCTAATAGATTCTCAAATTTACACAACCTATTAATTATACCCTGTCCCTATTTTGGCTAATAGAACTGGTTTGCACCACATCTTGTCGACCTCTCAAAAATATATCGTGAGATGATTCTTTAATGTTTATACCTATTCCGGACCTGGAAGAATGCAAACAACTCTACATTGGAACCAAATCATTCTCGAACTTGTTCGCTTACCCGATTGACATCAATGCTATTTGTGAAGCAAGACTGTTCAAACATCTCAATCGTCTACCCGAAAACTGTCAAACATCATTTATCATCAGTCAGGGATATAATGTTCAAAAACCCCAGGAGAATACATGGCTAGTCATTAATGTAGAATCTTTACACATTACTATCAGTTGTCCTAGGAGAAACTCAAAGACAGAAATCATCACAAAGAACTCTATTATAAAATTACAACCTACGTGTTACGCCTTTATCGGCATTACCAAAATCAATCCGAATCCAACGAAATATTAGATGTCAAGGATAAAACTCATCCTATTCAAATTCCATATGAGTGCTGCAACAGCCTTCCGTACAAAACTCAAATACCCAAATTAAAACCATTCAAATTAAACAACCTGAACACCGAAAACCTAGAAATTGCCTAATACAAATTAGACTAATATTCCAAAAATTTAGACAATATTATCAACGAACCTTTTGTGACCAAACATGTCTCATGGTTCACATATCTGACCATAACTTTAATTATTGTCCTTATTCTGTCCTATGTATTATGCAAATACAGGAAAGTGAGTCCAAGTAGGGTCTTCAGGAGATTTACCAGCATTCTACCCCCGAGGAAAAGACCTAGTATCCACGAAGAAGTAGAACCCGCAAGAAATCGCATAACTTAAAAAATATTGTTAAATGTGTTTTCCTATCTGAACTTAGTGCGAAAGACTTAATGAATACTATTTCATTTTGTCGCATTTTAAACTTTTATTATTCTATTAATTTTCATTCTATAATCATTTTCAACATTAACGCTCTGCTTTAATATTGTACATTTTATATTATATAATTTTAGATGCACGCTTGTTTACACTGTGTTTTTTTGCAAAAGTTGCTGTATAAACACCAACTTTTTTATAAGGGGGAAGTTGTTATATAAAATCTACACCATTGTGTATTAACTTATAGAATACTTTGACTTCATTTCATAATATCTCAGGATATCATATTACGCCTACGTTGCAGATGATAAATTCTCTCTATTAATTATAAACTGCTTATTTTGCATTTCCTTTGTTTTAAGCTTGTGAACCATTATTTATGCTGACTAAGTACAGCCTTCCAAGCTTATAAATTAACTCAACATCCTTTGTAAACTCAGTTATCATACTCACTTATTAGTATCATGTCAAACTAAACATTTAAACTAAAATCATTGTATTTTCATTAGATTCAACGTTGAGTCCATTTAATTCAAAAAAGATTCTTACAAACAAATTTACGTAAGTCGTAATCTAACATATACATTTACATTTTTATATATATATATATATATATATATATATATATATATATATATATATATATATATATATATATATATATATATATATATATATATATATATATATATATATATATATATATATATGTATATATATATATATATGCATATATACATATATATGTATATATGCACATATATACATATGCACATATATACATATATACATATATATGTATATATGTATATATGTATATATACATATATATATATATATATACATACATACATATATAAACATATATTTTTAATTTTTAAACGGGGATTGCAGTCATGTGACAGGTAATAAAAGTAAAACTTTTTTTCTGTTCAAGCTTTCAAAACTTTTATTGTAAGCTTGAACAGAAAAAAGAGTTTTTCTTTTATTACCTGTCACATGACTGCAATACCCGTTTAAAAATTAAAAATATTTGTTTTTATCATAGACAGTCGTCTATGTTTCTCTCTCTGAACATATATAGGCTGACTGAAGGTGAGTCTTACGTACTTACATTTACATTCTGGCACAGAACCATTCCATACACCTGTGGATGTACATAATAAGGACGAAGATCCAGTCATGACATGTCCAAAATCACACTGAAATTGAACAAGATCTCCAAAGCGGTATTTTTCTTTAGTTGACAAAATAACTCCATTTTCTGGAGCGTTAATTGATGGACATAGAACAGGAACACATGATTTGTTAATGTGAAAAATGTCTCCATTACGTAGTCCATTCTCAGCTTCTTCTATATAATAAGAAGCAGTTCCATTTTGTGTATATAATTCAAAACCAACATTACAACTGCAAGAGAATTCACCAGCACTATTAACACATTTTTGTTGACAACCACCATTGTTTTCTGTACATTCATTAATATCTGTGCATTCTAATCTTGTACAACCCATAACCTCTAATTTTAAGCATGGTGCCCCTACATAGTCCTGTATTTTAAATTTAATGTATTGAGCCTCAATTGGTACCGGCAAATTTAATATAGATAACGTAGGTTTCTCAATTGTAAATTCTACAGCAAGACCATCTGGATTTCTATAGTCTTTGAAAACATCTGTAAGGTCATCTGTATATTGAATTCGGACAGCTGAGGTAAAAGCTAGATTTCCGTCAATTCTAGCAACTGCCATTGTCCTAAAGCCTCTAATAATCGTTGGTGCTCTTAAGTCTATCAGTATCCAGTTAGACCCTCCCTCAATTGAATTACCACACCAACCAATACCATTATTCAGTCGAACCATCTACAAAATGCAAAAATTTTAAAATTGAATATATAATTTGTTTATCTTATTTTTACAGTCTTATCGTATCCTGGTTCACTACTAGAAACAGTTATCGACTCATCAGGAATCCCCCCATTTACGAGGCCCAAATCTCCAACAGGTCTACATTCTTGAGTTGGTTCAAAACCTTTCCTGCATTTACAAGAAAATGAGCCTGGTGCATTTACACATTCAGTTGATGCCACGTCACATTGACTACTTATACATTCATTAATATCTTCACATTTAGGTGGGTTATTGAATAATTGATTTTCACCACACCTTAATATACTATTTCCGATTAATTTATACCCTTTGAAACACTGCACTCTAGCTTCGTCATTATAATAATATTGCCTAGCTATGTCAGTGATGAATCCATTCTTAATTTCAGGAAATTCCGGACATTTTGCCCCTAAAGAATAACGAAAATTATATAAACGTATACATGTTTTTTCTTTTTCTTACTTGAACACACCGGTACTTCGCCAGACCAAGTTCCGTTACTCATACAAAGAATTACTGGGGGTCCACTTCGTATATATCCAGGTTCGCATTCATATCTTACAATTGTTCCATATGACCTACCTAAACCATTTAAAACAGTCACATTTGCATGAGGAACATCAGGTAAAGCTGCACACTGAGAGGCTGAAAAATGTATTCTTTAAGTAAGTAATTGTATTACAAAATATTCGTAAATTTACCAAGACAGTTTGGTTTCTTTTCCCAACGGCCATCAGAAAGACATGATATCCTTTCAATTGGTTGACCTGTAGGAAAAGCAAATCCAGCATAACATTGATACATTGCTTGACCTCTATATGTTACATTTGTTGATCCAATAGAAAACCCATTATCGATTTGTGGTACTGGCCCACAATAAACTTCCTGACATTTGGGAATATAACTTGCTGACCAGTTTCCACCAGGCATACATTGAGTAGTAATTCGGTTACGACCTGTTGCAAATTCCTGACCAGTAGGACAATTGAATGTAATTATTGTACCAAAGGCTGTATCTCTACTGGAAGCTAGTGCCCCAGGTCCTGGTTGTAACAGAGGACAATCTAAAAATACAATCGGAAAATATTTTTATTAGACAAAGACATGAAAAATTTATTTGTGATATATATAGATCATACCAGCAGAAAATATTGCCTCCCATCCTTTATTACTATGTAGGGCATCCGTTACAAATCTAATCAACATTTCGCCGCTTGAAGCCGTTAAAGTTATTTTAGGTTTGGATCCAGAAGAAAAACCATGTCCAGAGTGAAGTCTGAGCCCACTTGTTGTAGAACCATCATACACTTGTACAAAATCTGACTTATCCACATCAAAACTATTGAAATTTAGCGATAAAGGCCCACCTCCAGGATTTTTTATTTTATATAAACATTCCTGGTTGCTTGGATAATTTTCCAGACCATATGCTGGAGACATTAGAGTTCCATTGCGAGCAAAAATAGTTGCTTTGCAGCCTACAATAATAAACTTATAAATAGTTTTGTTAAAAAATTGTAACTACTCTACCTTGTGTATATCTAATTCTGAAACCTCTCTGAGAATCCCCCAAACTTGTTTTGAAATAAAGATATAATTGACTATTTGTTGATACTATTACTTTTTCGTTGTTTTCTAAGTTTCCTGTAAGTCTAGCAATTGGTTTACTTTTAGGAGAATTACCATTGCGTACTAGAATATAGTCCCGGTTATCATCAAGATCTAAATCATCTACTTCCAGGGTTATAATTCTGCCATTTTGTGCTTGAATAATATATAAACATTCTAAGCCACCAGGATATTGATCTGGATACCCCGGAGAGGTTAAAACCTGTCCTTGTGGAGTAGCTCTAAGCATGCCACCACATGTTTGAGGTTCTGTTTTCCATGACGCACGAAAACCTTTTCTCTCCACTGATGCATCTGTGCTAAATTTAATTATCATAAAATTTGAGGCTGACACAAATGATCTGTTGGCTAGATCTTGTCTACCAGAAAGTGTAGCAAGGTTAACAGATGTGTCTTCAGTTCTTCCTCCTACTAAAATTTGTACTGTATCAAAAGTTTTTTCAGTCTCGAATTCTTGGAATTGAAGCAGAATATTGTGTCCCTGTGGGCCTTCTAAAGTCCATTTACAGTTTGTGAGAGGTGCATATTTATGAGGGTAATAAGGGCTCTCCACCACATCACCACTACTAGCGAGATAAAAGTTGCAATTTGCTGCACAATCTAACTCGTCAGATCCATCTCCACAGTCATCTTGTTTGTCACACCTAAACTTTTCATTAACACAATTTCCATTCGAGCAATGAAAAGATCCCGAAGGGCAAGCTTTTGATCGACACATAAATGGTTGTAAACTTTCACAAGTAGTTAATTCCCATGACTGACTTTCTTCTGTTACAGTTACATCAACACATTCTCCTGCCGATGGATCAGGTTGTTTTAGTGACCAGAAACCTATAAAATTCAAATGAATTTTTATCTAAAAATATGCAAAGTAGTAGTCAACAGCAGATTTTTTTTCAGTACCTCAATGGGGTTGAGCAACAAACTTCCATACTCTCAATATTTGACAGAGAATTATAAAATTATCTAGTCTTTATTATACTGTTGCTTGAAAGGACATCTATTATACAATTTATAAATAAATTAAACACTATAAAACATAATAAAGGAGAATTAATCAATATAACGGGGAAGGTAATTCACGAAAGATAGCTCAGTGGTTAGCGTATCTAGCAAGCAAACTTGATGTATAGGGTGATTTTGTGAGAATTTCCACCCTTCCTAATTTCGCTATTTTTATTGTTACGAAAAAAATGGTAAATACAAAAGTTATATGACTTTTTATGTAGATTTTGAAAATCATATCAGAAAAACAATGGAAGCTCACATAAGAGGGCTACAGTTATTAATTTTATTTTTTTAACTGGAACATTCTCTATATTTTTACACATTTGAATATGATGTTTTCTCACGAATACGGGTTGATGGGCCTATCTCTAATACTAAGGGCGATAGGTAGGAAGCTTTGTGAGTCCCATCCTCATTAAATTTGTTATTTCTGTCTGGATAGTGTGTCCCACGGGATATGGGACGGATTATATGGGTATCTTGGTTATTAGTGGAGATAGAGAATCGCTTAGATGAGCAAAGTAGTGCAGAATTTTATTTATGGCGTCCAGGAAACAAAATTCAAATTGGTTTAAATTTGTTTAAGAAAAAGATAAAATCGCCATTTTTAAAAATACCTTGTAACTTTTATATTTGTGGAATAATTAAAATATTTAAATCATTTTGCAATAATTTTTTAAGGATTTTACAGTCGCATTCTTAATTTATATTTTCAAATAGCAGTTTTTATAAAAATTGCATCAACCTCATTTTTTGTTATAGATTATATTGGATTAATTCATTTTTAAAATCAGAAAAATTGTCTGTTTGAAAAAAATAAATTAAGAATGCCACTGTAGAGTCCTTGAACAATTATTGGAAAATGAATTTAAACATTTTTTTTCGTTGACCACAAATAGAAAAGTTACAAGGTATTTTTAAGAATGGCAATTTTGGCTTTTTTCTAAAAAATCTAAACTAATCGGATATAAATTGTTTTCTGGGAGCCATATTAATGGGTGTAAAATTCTGCATTATTTTACTCATTTAGGCGATTCTCTATCTCCACTAATAACTAAGAGACCATGTAATCCCACCTCTCGTGGGACACACTGTACATATCAAAAATGGAAAATATGTTTTATTAAAAACAGTTTCAGTTATCTTAGTAATACGATTTTCAACATATTCTTAAAAAATCTTGTAACTTTTTTTATAAACTAGGTACTTCTGAATAGCCAGAAATAACAAAGTTAAAGGGGTGGACTCACACAAAATTCCCCTCTCCTTAATATTAGAGATAGACACGCCTATATCATTGTGTTCGTGGGAAAATTTCTAATCAAGTATGTAAAAATATACTCAATTTAAAAAATAGAATTATTAACTGTACCCATCTTTACTGAGGCTCCATTGTTTGTCTCATATGATTTTCAAAACCTACATAAAAGCCCTATAACTTTTGTATTTACCATTTTTTCGTAATAATAGAAGTAACGAAATTAAGGGGGAGGGAAATTCTCACAAAATCACCCTGAACAGTTGCGTTAATCTTAACTGATTACCAAGTATATATACAGGCTGTTTCCTAAGTGATATTGAAAACTTCAGGAGGCGATTCCTTGGATGACATTAAAGAAAAAAGTTCCTATGAACATTGGTCCGAAAATGCTTCCGTTCAAATTAAAAAAAAAATAAAAAATTTCTGTGATTATCATTCGTAATTTTTAACTGAATAACAGCCCAAGTAGTACAAGAAGCTATAAAAAAACTGTACTATAGCGACAGCAAGTACTGGCAGTTATTTAGCTGTAACAGCTACTGCGGTAACCTTATTACCGTTGCAACAACGCAACGCTGTGATAGCCAAAGTGGTACAATATTTTCTTGCTTTAAAAATGTTGTTACAGCCTGGCTGCAGTCATTTGGCTGGCGATAGAACACAGAGATTTAGCTGCATATTTTTGACACTATATTAAAGCAACATTTACTGAAATAAAGCTAATTTTTAGTCTTCTCTACCTTAATTTGACTGATTACTGCAAGTTGTTTGCTGAATAATATATTATTCGGTTATATACAGGGTGTCCCAACCAAAAGTAGGCACCCTGAATAACTTTGGAGATACAAATTTTTTGAAAAAATTGGTGCAACACGTCGACTTTGTTTCCAAGGGGGACATATTTTAATGTAATACTTGTATACCTATCATCATCCTTCTACTCTACACGGCCACCCCCTCAAAAAATTGAAATGGCAAAGGGGGTCGAGTGATACATCTTTTGAAAGGTCTTTCAATTCTCTACATAACTGTGTATTTTTTTTAAACTTTCCTGAGAAATAATTGTTTCATTATTTTAGGTTCGGGAAATAAAAATAAAAGAAGCAGTTTAAATTATTGTATGTATTGTTCAAAATGACCCCACCGACTTCCATACAGTAGTATAATCTGTCTTGAAATTCTGTACGAGCATTTCTGAACACATCTGGTGTCAATAAACGGCATTCTCGAACAATTCTTTCACGTAACTCTTCCAGAGATGCGGGTTTTGTTGCAAACACCTTCGATTTCAAATGTCCCCACAAAGAAATCTAAGGAGTTAAATCGGGTGACCTAGCGGGCCACTCCACAGGACCTCTTCTTCCAATCCATCGCTCAGGAAACCGATTATCCAAAAATTGACGGACTGCTATAGCAAAATGTGGGGGTGCCCCATCCTGTTGAAAACAGTTCGCCCTCTAAAAGTTTATCGTCTTCTTCAAGGATTTGGGTAATCATTGGGTCGATGTTATTTTCTAACAGATCGAGGTACCTTTCGCCATTTAAATTGTCAGGAATAAATAACGGCCCGACAATGTGATCCCCTAAGATGCCAGCCCAAACATTTAACTTCTGAGGCCTTTGGGTATGAGTTTCCATGAACAAATGTGGATTGGTTTCACTCCAATACCTACAATTGTGCCTGTTTACCTCGCCATTCAACTGAAATGTCGATTCATCAGAAAAACACGTATTGTACAGTAGATTGGCATTACCGCTTAATTGTTCACTGAAAATCTCACAGAATTCAAGCCGACGATCGGGATCATCTTCGTTTAATTCGTGTACCAATTTAAATTTATATGGATGAAATTTGTGGGCCTTTACAATTCGATGAACACTGCTTCGTGATACACCGGAAGCCTCAGCTACTTTCCTGATCGATTGAGTATTATCCATCTGCAAATGACCCAGAACTGCCACTTCGACTGCTTCATTCCTAATCGGTCGCTGAGGTTCATGCTTTTTTGTTTCCTACAGAACCTGTTTCCATAAATTTTGTCAATAATTGTAAAACATACTGAGAACCAACCCTTCTATCTGGGTGATTTCTATTGAATATGCGCTCCGTAGCTCTAGCACAATTATCGTTTTTAAAATAAATGCTGACAATTTATATTCTCTCCTGAAGGGTACAAACCATTTTGAGAACTCACTCTAGTAAAATGTATCTCGATTTAAAATTGGTTGTAAACAAATTAATGTTCAAGGACTATCAAATACTTATGAGTCTTTTATTATTCTAAAACTAAACGGACAAGGAAAGTGTTTCTTATCGAAAAAACTCGTGTTGATTTGAGGGCACTAAAAAATGTAGTTTTTTATAAATTCCAATACCTAGTGCCGTGTATCTTAGATTTTTTAAACGATTTCGATTGTGTGTAATCATTAAAAATAAAATTATTTTCCTTAAGAACGAATCGATAAAAGTTAAAAAAATATATACAGGTATGTAGAGAATTGAAAGACCTTTCAAAAGATGTATCACTCGACCCCCCTTGCCATTTGAATTTTATGAGGGGGTGGCCGTGTAGAGTAGAGGGATGATGATAGGTATACAAGTATTACATTAAAATATGTCCCCCTTAGAAACAAGGTCGACGTATTTCACCAACTTTTCAAAAAAATTTTATCTCCAAAGTTATTCAGGGTGCCTACTTTTGGTTGGGACACCCTGTATAGTCATTGCCGTAATTGATTTTATTTGTTTTTCGTTAAAGAAATAATGCCGATTTTATGGATAGTGCTTACCGTATTGTGTACATCGCCATAACACCTATATACAGGGTGTCTCACCAGGAACTGCATCGATCGATATAGAGAAAAGTACGCACCAGGAAATTTTGAAAATTTAGGGAGCTACTAAAAGGCAGTGTGGCCAATCCAAATAAAATCATTACAATCATCTGGCACTTCCGGTTATACCGGAAGTCGATACCAACTTGCTTATTATAAATGAAATACCCTATACATTTTTAGTGTTTTCGAAAAGAGCATAAAATTCTGAGTCAAAAACATGTAGAATACCCTATGTCTAAACCCAGCCGTTTCAGAGATATTTAATATTTAGAAGAAAATTTGACAGGTGTATTGGTTTACAATAACCTTTAAAACTTTCTTCGTGTAAAAGATACTCATTTGCTTTTTTGGCATGCAGAAAGGCCATAAGGTGAGCTATGCTCTACAGTTTAAAGAAATTCAATGATAGTATACTAAGTGTTCCATTTTTTGACTTTACATGTTGTGAACTTCAAACCGCGAAAGCTTGCTTCAGTGAAATGGAACACCCTGTATTTTTTTACATTACGTTATGTATAATTAAATTCCTTTTTTTCTGATATAAGCATTGTGGGGGTTTAAGTTACAACTTTTTGAAATACTTGCGATTTTTCTTAGTAATTCAAGAATATTTAGTAAAAATTTTATCAAATTAGCCATGATTAGAAACAATCAGTAATGTCAGTCATTCTCTTATGTTAAAAAATACCACTACGTTTAAATTACACCCACGAAGACTTTTTGAATGTGTTTATTATTTATGGAGAATGTGATAAAGTAATATCAAGAACTTGTAGTACATTTGTTCCTAGATATCCACAAAAACGAAAAATAACACTAAATACTGCCTATATTAATTGGATTGAAGACACTTTGCATAAACTAAAATAGCTAAGATAAAATCAACCAAAAACATGATTCCACTTTAATTTAATAATTGTTCAAAATTCCGCCCTCGAACCTCCACACATTTTTCACACCTTCGGATTAGTTCTTCATGGGTAGCTCTTCTAATTGACTCCTGTGATAAGTTTTGAAATGCATTTCTTACTCTCTACATACAATTTCAATAGTTGTTAATGGGCTCTCATAAACTTTATTTTTAATAGTTTCCCAAATAAAATAATCTAAAATTGATAAATCGAACTAGCGAAGAGGTCATAGGAAAGGTCCATTGATCGCAAAAAGTAACGTCAAAAATGAAACACTTGGCTTACTGTTATTGAATTTCTTTAAACTGTAGAGCGTAGCTCACCTTATGGTTTTTCAGCATGCCAAAACAAATGAGTATATTTTACATGAAGAAAGTTATAAAGGTTATTGTAAACCATTACACCTGTCAAAATTTTTTTTAAATGTCAAATATCTCTGAAATGATTGGGTTTAGGCATAGGGTATTCTATATGTTTTTGACTCACAGAATTTTATGCTCTTTTCGAAAACCCTAAAATATATAGGGTGTCCCATTTATAATAAGCAAGTTGGTATCGACTTCCAGTATAACCGGAAGTGCCAGATGCCTGTAATTATTTTAGTCGGATTGTCCACACTGCCGATAGTAGCTCCCTAAATTTTCAAAATTTCTGGGAGGTACTTTTCCCTAGATCGATCGATGCAGTATATATATATATATATATATATATATATATATATATATATATATATATATATATATATATATATATATATATATATATATATATATATATATATATATATATATATATATATATATATATATATATATATATATATATATATATATATATATATATATATATATCTATATATATATATATATATATATATATATATATATATATATATATATATATATATATATATATATATATATATATATATATATATATATATATATATATATATATATATATATATATATATATATATATATATATATATATATATATATATATATATATATATATATATATATATATATATATATATATATATATATATATATATATATATATATATATATATATATATATATATATATATATATATATATATATATATATATATATATATATATATATATATATATATATATATATATATATATATACACTAATTAAAAGCTGGCAAATCAAATGAAATAACTTTTAAACTTAAAAACAATAATTAATAACAGTGAAAATATTCAAAATGAAGTGAAAGTATTTGTAGATAAACTTGTAATAAGTCAAACTGTCGTTTCAAAATATGACATTTAATACTTATTTGTTTTCCAAGGAGTATAATATTTTGTTGCAATATACACAGTTGTATTTGCTAGTTTCAAATGGAAATTATTTAGCAAAAACAACACGAAAATTGAAACGGAAATTGGTACATACACAAGTTTAATAAAACTTAAAGAAATTTCTTGAAACTGTTTTGGCAACTGCACAATAATGTATTAATGCAACAGATTTCAACTTATAAAAGTCTTGTATTTGAGTATGGCTTAATATAACAAATATTTATTTTGACTACATTGGAAAGAGATAAAGAATAAGAGATTTCGGCTTTTAGAATCCTTAACAAACCATTATTTAGGTAAGTTTCGTTGGGAAAGAATTAAATATTTAGTCGATAATTGATAATAAATACATTACTTAATTTAGTACCACATCAAACACTAAAAATCAAAATAACTCGAAAACGCACGAATTTTCGAAATAGAAGAAGGGACATTATTTTTGTTAAACTGTATGTATATAATGAAAAATAACAGTTTTTTAAAAAAATAGTCATTGGTGTAGAAGTTCTGTTTAAGAAAGTGGTTGAGCACCCCCTCCACTCCGCCACTGTGCAAGTTTTTGAACATTTTTATCGCTTGTTTTATGCCCCTTAATTAACAGGCATTATCCCCAAACATGGAAAAAATCTAAGCATTCGTTATTATATTATAATGAAAATTCGAGAAAAAAAATTAAATTCAACACCCTGTATCTCGGAAACGAAGCGTTCTACGACATATGTTTATAGGAACTTTTTTCTTTTAAAAACATGTATTCTATCTCCTGTTAAAGTTTGTCTACAAAAAACTGATCACCCTGAATATATATATATATATATATATATATATATATATATATATATATGTATATATATATATGTGTATGTATATATATGTGTAATATATGTGTAGTATATATATATATATATATATATATATATATATATACATATATATATATGTATATATAATATACATATATATATATATATATATATATATATATATATATATATATATATATTATATATATATATATATATATATATGTATATATACATATATATATATATATATATATATATATATATATATATATATATATATATATATATATATACATATATATATATATATATATATATATATATATATATATATACTATATATATACATATATATATGTATATATATATTATATATATACATATATATATATATATATATACTATATACATATATATATATATATATATATATATATGTATATATATATATATATATATATATATATATATATATATATATATATATATATATATATATATATATATATATATATATATATATATATATATATATATATATATATATATATATATATATATATATATATATATATATACATATATATATATATATATATATATATATATATATATATATATATATATATATATATATATATATATATATATATATATATATATATATATATATATATATATATATATATATATATATATATATATATATATATATATATATATATATATATATATATATATATATACAAAAATTTTTTGATTAAATGGGGTTCGCAGTCGTGTGGTACAAAATTAAAGGAAAAAAACCCTTTATTTCTGTTCTAGCTTTCGAGGCTTTATTGTCTCTTCCTCAGGAACTCTACAATTTATGACATCAATTACAATTTTATTCATTAAAAGGTTAGATGTAAGAGTACTTACGAAAAAGTGAGGTTATAATAAAGTAGCACATGTTTTGAAACAGGCTGATGCGATTCATTTACACACCTTAATAAAATATTCCATTACACACTAATACAAGTTAAAAAATTATTAAAAATGGTTAAAATTGCTGGAGGATGTCCATGTATGAAATTATTTAATAAATAAATTTTGTTTGTCACCTGATGGGTAACAAATTTACAATACCAACATGACTAATTTACTAATAAAATTATCACTTGATTACCAACTGTGCTGTTGGCAGCGTTGCCAACTGCTTAAAATTCCCCTAACCTTCAAGATAAAAAGCAATTTTTCTTAAAAATACCCATGGTATCGTCCAGAATTCGAATCTCCAACCAAGAAACAATTTTCTCCCGCAGGAAAAAGGCAGATACGTCGCCGCTCTTACTATTGAGGAACTTGCGACATAACTCCCCATCCCCTACGGGAAAAACATTGTTACGGTTGGAGACTCGAACTCACGGGAGATGTGACTACTGGGACAAATCTATTATTTTTATCTAGGTGTAACAAATATGTATATATAATGTTCAGTCCTTCAATATCTTTTCTGTTATTTACCGTATTATTGTTTTTGTAAATATTGGTCATTTCCAAAAACGATCTTTTTTCTTTAGTTATTTTCGTTGTCTAATACTTCAATTCTATCGTATGCTATGGTGTGGTTACATTCAATAGCGGTTTTGCCAAGATACACGTCTTTTTGCTAAGTCTTACATCGCTTTTATGGGAAATTATGCGATCAAGTATTCTACCTGTCTGTCCTATATATGTTTTTCACAACTACCACATGGTATGTAATATACAACACCTGATTTCTCCAAAATACCTTCTTTATCCTTCAATTTTGAAACTAACCCCTTAACCGTCAAGTTGTTCTTGAAGCAAGCTTTTAATATTACTGTAATTCTTAAAAATTGTTTTAAAATTTTTGTGTCAACCACTCTATGTGTGGTTGGGAATAATAAAAAGTAAGTTGCTCTTCATTTCGGTGGGTGCTAATGTGTGTGTTATCTGTGTTCGTGTTGGTTCTCTACTAAACAGTAATGTATTCAGTGAAGTTGGAGGGATAACCACTCATTTTAAATAACGTATAAAGCTTTTTTTAATTTTGTAACCGAAGAGAAGTATGGCTGGTCTTTTTCTACTCTGTTTTTCATACCTAAAATTAGGCTTATTTTTTGTCGATGTTGGTGATATGATTCGCAGTGGAAAAATCTGCCTGAGGCCACTGGTTTAGTGTACCAGGTAGTGATAATAGTATTATCAGATTGTCTGATTAATTTTGTGTCCAAGAAAGGTACACTTTGAACGTTGTCCTCTTTTTCGACAGTAAACTCCAAATATTCGTTGTAGTTATTGAAAACTTGTAGAAGTTCCTGCATACTTGCCTGCGGTATACTCAGAATTAAGTCATCTACGTATTTTTTTAAAAAGGAATTTTTAAAACTAAGTTCGCTTATACATCTATCTAGTAAATCATCCATCACGTACTGAGCTAGTATGGGGGACACAGGACTGCCCATTGGCATGCCTCTGATTTGTTTGTAACATGTGTTAGAACATGTGAACACTGTAGTTAGTTCCGTAAAGAAAGTCTATTAAATTTTAAAAAGGGTTTTTTTGAGATTTTACAGTGTTGTGAAATGTTTTCCCAATGGTTTTCTATACTCTTTTTGGCTAAGTCTAAGTGCATATGAAAAAAGGTATGTTAGAAAAACCTTCCGACTTCCCTATAAACCCTCATTTAGCATAAGCTATTTTGTCCAAATTAAATAAAGTTATAGTTTTCGACATTACTTAGGCAATACCTGTATGTAAATTTTCTATCTGACAGAACACGTGTGTTTCATAGCAAAGTAATTCATAATCCTACACGCTGATTTTGAGAGACTGCATTATCATATCTGTAACTGAGTTACAGTAACTCACAGTTAAAATCCATATTTACGGATCATTAACGTGCCCACCAGAAGGCCCACTTCAGACCGCAACGTCACAGATACTGTTTTGCTGTAGAGCAACGATTAATGGAAATCGGAAATTTAGTGAACAGAAATATTAATCGTGGTCGAAATCGCTTTATGAGAATTGTGCATGGAGGACAATATTCTAAATTCTTTATCTGAACATCCGAAAATAAGTACTAGAACTAGACGCCTTGCTGGACGTTTTGATATATCCCATTCTATTATGGTTTTTTGTATTTTCCAAAAAGCTGCATCCTTACCATCCGTGTCCTATACAAGAATTACTGGCAGGAGATATATGCCACAAAGAATAGCATCTTGTAGGACGTTACATTTTATCTCTACTGCCTCTACATTTGAATCTGATAAATCTGAGACATTTTATCTATAACTCTATTTGATTTAAAAAAAGGATTACTCAATGTATTCATGTTGATGGTGGGCCGTTTGAGCATTTGAAACCTTAATTTTTGTTTTTGTTTTTCTGTTACTTCAATTGTTATTTGTTTAATATGTAGGTGATTAGAAATTATTATTTATCCTAAATTTCGTGTCATTGTTAAAATAAAATTTTCTGCTCCCAGGCTTCAAAAAATTTTTTTGACACACTAACAAGTTTATCAAAAAAAAAAGAGGAAGATACATTTTTTCAT
The DNA here is from genome assembly GCA_029963845.1 of Rhamnusium bicolor. Lineage (NCBI taxonomy): Eukaryota > Metazoa > Arthropoda > Insecta > Coleoptera > Cerambycidae > Rhamnusium > Rhamnusium bicolor. The sequence goes on along the minus strand of JANEYF010003457.1, from coordinate 338,058 downwards.
TCTTAACAATTTTACTTTGTTAAAATTAAATTAAATTTGAATTCCAGCGGCAGGAAAAAATAAGGTGTTTAGTTGTAATTAACCAAAATCCTTCAGTCAATTTTTCTGAAAATGTTTCAAATTGTAGAAGAAATTTTAATTCTTACCATATAAAATAAAAAAATCAATAAAACAGATTTTCGCTCGCTTCGATAGGTTGTAGCTCGGTAACGATACATTTTAGTATACAGCGAGCGCTGATTCAACTCGAACAGGCGTTAAAGGGAAAGCAAATGATATACGTGTAGATTTCTTATGTGGAGTATTGATGACGTGTCGTAAAATTGTTCACTATAGGTGGAGAGGGTATAATCCATATGTACGTCATTATTTGCTTTTCCTTTAACGACTGTTCGAGTTTGCTTACTCGTCCAGTAAAATACCATTTTCGGAACTTGTTACGTAAATAACTATTATGACACAAAGACGAAAATGCAGTTTTTCGTACGATTACGGAGAATTGTCGAACGAGACAAAGCCGCGTGCGCCAACCGTATGAATACGAAAAACGTTTTCATCCGTGTGTCACTATTTTTTATTCAATTGTAAGAAGAAAGTAGTAAATTTTCATTTATTATATTCAACTAAAAAAATCTGATCATAATCGAGCTCACGTCACTTTGACACAATCTAATAAGGATATGATCATGACAGTCTGTTTTATTTGTTTATGGTAGCCATTATTTTGCTCATAATTGTTTACCGTTCGAAAAGTACTTTTCGTCCTAAGACGAAAATTACTCGGAAATTGTAGTCGCCTAGCAACCATAATAATGAAAAGGTGATCTTTTCATCCAAATATTAGAACCAAGGAATGTTACTTTTCTACGAAGGCATATAGAAGGGCCAACAACTTTATTTTTTCTCGATACGATGAATTGCCACTTCGAAGTGTGAATTGTCACTTCTAAATGACAATTGTCAATCCAAAGGTGCTTCATAATGTGCCCCGTGTTTAGGGCGTCGCCCCACAATTTAAGAAGAATATATCAATTATGGAATGTCTAATATCTCCTGTCAGATCTGGCCTCGACATTTCTTTTCGAAGGTGACGTCACACTTTTTTGATTTGGTAGCTTATCTGGCGGTAGGAGGATTCAGCTATATAATTTTGGGTATCAAATGTTTCGAACCGCAGAACATGCTCTTATACTTCAAAATCAAATATTAAACTCTTGTCATTTTTCATCCGTAGAAAGAAAATTTAGGTGAATTAGTATTCTAGACGTCGAGACCTCATTTGATGCCAAACATCATGTATTTTTAGCGACCGGAAGTGAAGACTGGCAGTTAACATGTTATTGCAGATTCTAACAAGTTTCGAGTCAAAGAACATACCTACATACTTTAAATTCAAATATTCAAACTCTAAATGTAATTTTTCAACCGTAGAATCAAAATTTTATTATGCAGTATTCTAGGCATCTAGCCGATTCATTTCATAGCAAACAATATATGGTTGAGTCCCCCCTACCGCCAGATAAGGAACCAAATCAATTGTCGAAGAAAAATTTCGGGGCCAGATCTGACAGAAAATATTAGATATTCCATAGTTGATATATTCTTTTAAATTGCGGGGCGACGCTCTAAACACGGAGGTCTGTTAACTGAGTCTCTGTCGCTACGGGGGCCATTTTGACCCACTGAGAACGGAGCCCTAAACACGGGGGTACTTTCGAGGTGATAATTGTCACTTTGAAATTGAATTTGCCATTTCGAAGTGACAATTTTCTCTTGGAAGTGGCAATTGTGACGTTGAAGTGACAATCATCACCTCAAGGTGACAATTCAACGTATCTAAAAAAAAAATACAAGTTGTTGATCCTTCTTCGCCTTTGTACTTTTCAATACAATCGAAAAAAAAAATTGTTTTGCATTTTTTTTTAAATGTAAATGAAAGCTGAATGGCACTTTATCGTGCCGGCGCGACGTGGACCCCTTTATACTTTGACGCCTGTGTGCGCCGCACAAATTGTACACGTAACTTGGTAAATGCAAAAACGATTGTAAAATAAGATAATTTAAATCTGCATCTGCATCAACGTCTTTTAAGTGAAATCCTAATACCTATTGGAAATTAATTTTAGTACCTAGGTAATTATTGAGTTAAATTAATTTGTTTTTCTCTCAATAATTAAAGCAGTTGTATGCGAAATGCGTAACAGGTCGGAGAAATCAGGAAAAGTTTTATTTGTGGTAACATACTTTAAAAACAAGTCTTTTATCTATAGGTATGTTTAAAAATGGTTGTATATTCTTTGTTTACAAACTCACCTGAATACTGCGATACTAATGCACCAGCAGCTGATTCAAGCGTATTCGTCCTAAGGTCATCCAACGAAGCCAATCCTAACCAGTAATGACTAGCACCACGTCGTTCTAAAGTTACTGATGTGGCTATTGTGGCTGTTAGATTATTTTCACTGAATGATTCAACTGCCATTAAATCACTACCATATCTAAAACAAGGAAAGGTACTCTTTATACAAATATTAATAAATTATAAATTTGTCTCCCATAATAAAATATGTACAACTTATACGCTGGGTTCCAAGGATATATTATATCAAGCGATGTATATCGTGATATACATTAATCACAAATTACCATACCAGACGTTACCAATTTTCAGGCAACTCCTTTAGATTTGCCCCTTCCAGTGGCGGCTGGTGAATTATCTGAATATCTCAGTATTGGAGCATAGAACCCAAGCAATATTTTACGGCACGACTATCAGTATTGAATGAAGAAGTCTTTCAGAAAAAAAAAATTGAAAAAAATTTGAGGAAAAAAATGTTACAAAAAATGCGCTGCCACCCCAAATTACTTTGGTTTTCGAAAATTTCGATTCGTTGTAAAGTTATGACAATTTGAAATTTACACAATGAAGAACTTAAATTGTATATTATACAATAACAATATTTTCCCCTTAGCAAAAACAAGCAGAGCTGGACATTCCCGCTGTCCTAATTTGGTATTGTTTTAAGGCGAGTTTTTTTTACTGTGACAGTTTGGCTTGTCGAAGCTCCTCAAAATTACAAATTTATATACACTAATTTACATCATTTTTATATTTTTTTAGCAATGGTTTAAAGTTTTTTGTCATGCAAAAGCATGCGTCGTTGATTATTTTTCAGTGTTTATATTATACAATTTAAATTTTTATGTTTAGGAGTTGTATTTTGTTAATGTTTTAGTTTTATGCCCGGACTGGCTCCGCTCCACCCGACCTAACAACTACCCCTTCGCCGCCTTACACGGGTATGCTAGGTCGGCAATGGACTAGGTGTCCGGCGAAGGCTACATACATTGTTGTTTATTTAATTGTTAATAAATTGTTCTGATTGATTGATGGGCGATATACACCACCTGATATATCTTATAATATACCGATTACTGATTATTTATAATAAAATTTTGACACTTGGAACATACATATTAGAAGCGAATTTTGACAAACGTATATTTTGAATAACAGTTCCGGTTTCACCACTATACGGTGATTGTAACTCTTAACATTTTCTTTAATTATGGCGGACTTATTTAATTTTTTCATGAAAACAAAATTAATAATTGAAAATCTTTGTATAATAAAAATTTATCAATTAGGCACTGGAAATGATAATATGGCATTTTGATATTGGTGTAAGTATTAATAGATTACATTGTACAATTCTAGAAAATCTAAAACTATGATTTTTAGATTATTAATATCTTTCTGACCAAAAGTTTTAGATTTTCTACAATTCATATACAATACGTACACCAATTCAAAGCTTAAATTATAAGGATTCATGTAGTTAAAGAAAACAGGGCGCTTCGCCAGAACAACACTGGGACAACTTAAAATATAACGAATGGAGAAAAATACGTTTAAACATTGTCAATTTTTATAACTTGTCATAAAACTCATATTATATAAATAAGAATACCAGGCTGAAATTTTTAATGTAGGTAACATAACAGAGGATATATATTTTTATTGCGTAAGATGTCTCTGTATTGCACTTATAGACATTATGTCCCACTATTTTACTAATGTTTGTATTAAGTACTTCCATACTTGGGATACGTTGTTTTTTTTCAATTAGAATAAAAATTTTAAAGATGTCTCAGTGTTTTACTGAAAATATATATTGGATCCCAGTTAACATGCTGTTAAAGAAGCTTTTTTGAAAGTTACAGCTTAATTTGTGACTTCTTGTGTGAGGATTATTAACTTCCGTTCATGTATGTCAGCCACAAAATAATTCTTAGTTATGACCTGTAGAAGTAACTGTTAATTTCTAAAATAATGGTGTTATATCACTACACTTAAGCACTTTTTAAGTGGTTGAGTATTATTACCTCTTACAGATTTCACAATGAATACTTTCCTTTATACATTCTTTATGATGGTGTACAGAATATGCAATGTATTTCTTGATAATCTGTTGCAGGCCGTATGGAAAACAGCTCTGATAATCCTCCTAGTGCGAGGAGTTTTACTGCGTGCCGACAGCATGGTTTTTAATTCTCATGCACTTTGCAACGTGATATAATATTTATACCGAGTGTAGGCATCAGGCTTTCACATTTTACCGAAAAAAACAAGCACGCCCCTAAAATGATAAGTTTTTAGAAAAAAAAAACCTTTTTTTCTTAGATACACAAATTTGAGTGTTTTAACCTACGTGATTAAAATATTAGGTTTTAAACTTAAAGTAGCATAATTAGATCGACCAAAATCTCCTAAATTCATATTTTTATTAACTTTATTTTTGTCAGGTCACAATGGCGGCGACAGTAAGTATGTTCGTCTTCGAGCTGGTTTTAAAAAATGGTGGAGTTGTGTAAAGCAACCTCGGTTGTTCTGGGGGAGAATTCTAAAATATATAATAAGAACTATTTATGGAACGTATATAGATTCTCTTCAAGACGTTATTTTCCGATATCAGATGGCCAAAAAAGGCTAAATATAGAGTTTACAAAAGACATTTAATTTGGGGTTTATGAAACTAATATAACTTGATATCTTGTTCATAGAGTAATAAAAACAATTTACATATATTTTTTTGCACTGCTAATTGTACGATTTTTGTGATACTTAGAAATATCTAATTATTTAATTTTTTAGAAAGAATAAAACCTCTATATGCAACTTCTGCCAGCGTCCGATAAAACTTTTCATAAGTGCTCGCATTTATGCAAGTTATATTAGTTTTCTAAACCTCCACGTAACGTCCTTTGTATTGTAGACTATATTGTTTAATATTTTATAAATATCGTTGCTAGGAAAAATAATAATAGGGTTGGTTTTTTACGAAGAATTTGTAATTTACTCTCTTGTCTTCTCATATAATAAAGGTGTTTTACAGTCCATTAAACGAATTATTACAATCCAAAATATTGATCCATCGTAACGGGATTAGGTGATTTTGAGGCGATATGTCAAAATAATTGGAATGACAGCGAAAAATTAAAATTGCTGTCAGAACGGGAGAGTGTTGTCAATAAGTGGACAGAAAAGGAAGGCCGAAAGACAAATTAATAAAAATACCAATTCTTTTCACTGGGGTCTCCTTACCAAATTATTCAAGTGTCCAAAAAAGCCGTAAGTCCGTTCCGTTTTATTTTCCATCTGGCATAAAGAATAAAGTGCTTTTCGGTTTGTTTATTGTTTATCTTCAAAATGACAGAGGAAAATAAAGAAGAACTTTCTGCTTTAAAAATTGAGAGAGGAATGATTAAAGAGGCACTAACGCGTTTTCAGAGTTATTTTAGTACTTTTGATAAAGAAAATTTAGAAAATAGTAGGTATAGTTTTGCAACTTAAAGCGCGTTTTGAAAGATTAGTGCCTGTCCTTGATGAATTTAACGAGGTGCAACTTAAAATTCAATTAAATGATAATTCAGAAACTGATTCTGAAGCTGAAATGTTTGAAAATAAATATTTTCACTTAATAAGTCAAGCTCAACAAATTTGTAATGAATTTGACAATCAGTGTAATAGAAGGAGTTCCGTAGAATCTTATGTTGGTCTGTTAGGAATTTTAGTGCGTCTGTCAATAGTGCAAATAATGTTAATAATATTGCTTCTAATAATGTTCAGAATTATGTCTCTCTGGCAAATATGCCCAATGTCACTCAGGCAAGCTTGCCAGTCGTTATTCAGCCAAGTTCCCCTGCCGTAGGTCATTCAAATCCTTTGGTAAATCTCCCACCAATAAAATTACCTACATTTGATGGTAATTATAGTAATTGGCTGGAATTTAAGGATGCCTTTACAGTGCTTGTTGACAGTAATGTTAATTTGAATAGTTATCAGAAATTTTACTATCTAAAGTCTTCTTTAAATAAAGAAGCAATGGAGATTATTAGATCAATAGAAGTGTCAGCTTCAAATTATAATTTGGCATGACAATTTTTGACAGATCGGTTTGAAAACAAAAAACTTATAATTTATAATTACATTCGAGCTATAGTTGAGAACCCGAGTTTGTCAAAAGAGTCATATATTGATCTAAGGAATTTTTATGATACTATTACAAAACACTTGCGCTCTCTTAATAGTTTAGGAGAAAAGACCGATGAATGGGACCGATTAATAATTTATTAAAGAGTAACAAGTTTGATTCTGTAACAAGACGTGATTGGGAATCTTATAAGTATGATAGTTAGTTGCCTACGATGAAAGATTTAAATAGTTTTTTGATGTTGAAATGTGAGGTACTTGAAAAACTTGAAATTTCAAGATCTGAAATACATAAATCATTATAGGGTAATTCTAATAAAAAGCATAATTCTAGTAACAATTATATGTTTCTGTCAATTCGATTAATAAATATTCATGTTACTATTATAATAAAGATCATAGTATTTTCAAGTGTCAAGCATTTTTTAATTTGTCGATTAATAATACTGACATAGTTTTTCCACGAAGCACCAAAACACTGTATACTGCACGTGACGCGTATTTTGCCAACCAAGTTGACATCATCTGGAGATAATTAAAACTAACCTTATGGTGAGTTTTAATCATCTCCAGATGACGCCAACTTGGTTGTCGAAACGTGCGTCGAGTGCAGCATATAGTGTTTTGGTGTTTCGTGGAAAACTACGTCAATGTTATCGTCGCATCAAAGGTTCCAAACCATTCCGTGTGTCAATTAATAACCGCATTTCTGCAATAAAGAAATTAAATCTTTGTTTAAATTGTCTAAGGTCATCTCATCCATCTTGGAAATGTAAGTTCCAAAAATGTTACAAGTGCCATAAGCCTCACAATGTGATTTTACACTCTGATTTATATGAAAATAAATCTAATTGCAATAATTCAGGTAACACACGTTCCTCCGAAAATATTGACAACGTGGCATCAACGAGTGATAACGCAGACAATCAGTCCGTAAGTAATCATATGTCAGCCTTAATGTGATGTCATCATCAAAAGCACAATCGTCCCAAGTTTTGTAAAGCACAGCTCTTATTAAAATAAAACGCGGATCAAAATGTATAACGTGCAAGGCGCTCCTAGATAGTGGTTCCCAATGTAATTTTATATCGGAGAGGATGTTTGTTAAATTGGACATACAAAAACGTAAAATGAATCACATAATAAAGGGTGTAGGTAATACACTGACTAACATAAGTAGTCAGGTGAATATTACCATAGGATCTGGTTGTAGCGATTTTGGTTTGGATGTTAACTGTTTGATATTGCCTAAAATTACAGATAAATTACCGGTATTGTCATTTGACAAACAGTTTTTGAATATCCCTTCCTACTTAATTTTAGTTGATCCTAGTTTCAATATTCAACAATAAATTGTTTAAATATTATTTCTTCTGACACTTCTATCCCTGATAATATTATTAAATTTTGGGAGATAGAAGAGGTGAATAATAAAAAATTAATTTTGTCAGAATCGGAGCAGTATTGTGAAAAATTCTTTGAGCAAACTATTCGCAGAGATGTCAGGCAAATTTGTTGTTAAAATTTCCTTTTTTTATAAAAAAGCTGTGGAACTCTCGAGAAATTGCTCTCAATAGATTCGTTGTGCTTGAAAGAAAACTTTGGCAGTCGTCAAAAGCCGGGAAAGAAATACCTATTTTGAATTTTTTTAAATAATTTCACGATATAATATTTGCTTCAGCATTCCATCCAAATATCAAAAATAAGCCAAATTATCATTTCCAATGCCTATTTGTTAAATTTCTGTTATACAAAAATTTTCAATTTTTGCTTTCTTATACCTAATATAATAATATATTCTTGATGAAAGATTATAAATCATGTCTACTATATCAAGCGAATAAAATATATTTTCCGAGTACTTAAATAAAGCTGATGTAAACTGAAATATTTTACACATTTGGCCACATAAAATGGGGTTAGGATAAATTTAACAGTTTGCCGTTTGAACGATCTGATTTAGCTACAAAAATGTCAATGTCAATAACAAAAAATTATTAAAATATTATTATTGACACTGATAATTAATTATTTAAAAATATTAATGAAACATTTCAAGGTACGCTATTAAAATTTAATTGAGGTAAGTGAAGAATTAAATAGAATGATTTTTTTCAGATCAGGATAATATATACTGGTATAAGGCAGTTATGTGCTGGCTACATCAGATATTTTCCTTTTCTTTTTTTGCATTAGGCCATTAGCCAACCATACAGTCAGACATTAATTTCAACAAACTGTTTTGTCGCTATAGCAATCAAACATTACGAAACTGATGTGAATAACGACTTGATATAGGTACTGCAAACTTAAACATGACAATAAAATTTAACAAAAATCAAATTGGCAAAAAAAAGGCATTATAGAAATTAAACTCTTTTCAATACAAAAAAGTTCACGGTCACAGAAAAATAGTATGTAAAATTCGCGCTGAAAGCACTTTGTCACACTCGTCTCGCCTCAGCTCGGGCTGCAAACTTCACACTTGTTAAGGGCATTCCGCACTTGTATTACAATATACTATAAAAATTTAGCAATTTTTGTTACTCGTTTTGTAACAATTTTTTCAAATTTATGCATTATTTTACGTACTGTATCGATTGAAATTGAATTGAAAGTAGAATTAAAATTGAAATTTATTGTATCTATGTCTAGATTACATTTTGATTCTGATGAAAAAAAGAATAACTGAATAGCTTTTCTGTAAAAGTCAACAAAAATTTCAGTTCTGAGCAAAATTAATATTTTGTATAGGCTCAAGCAAATATCCAAAAGCAAAATGTCATTGAGAATACTATCGATAGGCATCTCAATAGCACACAGTGAAAATATCAATAAAAATAAATGAGTCGTGAAAGATAAAATTGGGAAATTTGGTATACTTTATAACCTTTATGAGTTTAAACGAACTTTAAGATCAAAATTTGAAAATCTTAATCAGTGGTATCCTAAACTAACTATTTTGGCTGTAGTTTCTTGCCACTTTTATCAGCATCTAAAATTTCATGTCTATTTTACAAAAAAAAAGGTCTCTTGCGGTTTTTTGATACAAAAAAATTTATGTTACAGACCATAAATTTGCATTAAAATCAATTTTAGATCTGCTACAAAGAAACTACAAAATAATAAACGTAAAGAAATATATTTCTTTAAATTTTGGTCCTAGAATTCGTTTAGACCCATAAAGGTTATAAAGTGTACCAAATTTCTTCATTTTATCTTTAACAGTTTCTGAAATATTAGGAAAACCTCTCTCTTTGAGGGGATGTAGCTCCCTTACGAAATATTTTTTCGATACATGTTTACAGACAACCTTTGTCTTAAAATTACGTGTTTATCGCCTGTTTCAATTTATAACAGTAAAATCAGAATATCCTGTATGTTATACACTATATTGCGACAATAACATGTTTTTTTATATTTTAACAAAATATCGAGCAAAATACCTATTCAAGCTGTAAATAATTTAAAATAAAACTTCCACCAGCTAAATGAAAAAAAATTAATGGGCTAAAGAGGAAGAAACTACTCCTGGAGTGGGTTGGAACCTATGATGTGAGGATAACACTGAGGTAGTTTTCCACGAAACACCAAAACACTATATACTGCACTCCAGAGTGCAGTATTTAGCTTCAAAAGATTACATGTACTGTTTAAAGAGTACGGTTGGTAACCCTACTTATAAATGTTTAATTGGGATTATATATAAGACAGTTATTAATTAATTGTTGTTAATTAATAATTAGTTAATGAAGTAGTAAGTGTTACCTGGATTTACAATCAACGAATCGACGACGGTGTGGGGTGTTTGTCTGGAGAGCAAATACGTAACAGTATTATATGCGTTAGGACTTGTTCAATTTGACTACAAAAGTGTAATCTCCAGAGTTAAGATTCCATAGAACTTGTTTACTATTGCCATGAAAAAATGTTTTATTTTAACTTATTTTCAATGGAGTGACTTACCTAGTTTTGATGCAAATTATCGATTTTCCCATTTCCAAGCTACTGATAAAATTTTGATATAAATCTGCTAAGGACTTATTTCTACTGTTGTGTGTTTGATCTTTCGATCCACTGGTCATTCTAAGTGATGGAAATTATAGATAGGTAGAGATAACATGGCTTTGGTATGTTGGAGGCGGCTTGTTGTTTTGGTTTAGTTTTGTTACTCGATTAAAAACGAATAAAGTAGTTTCTGCAGTTTATTTGAACCCCAACTCTAGAGGCTTTCTCAATTGTAGGGCCAATACACCACAAATGTGGCGATGAGGTTAGTGGAAATAACTACAGTTAAGGAAAATTTGTCAAAATACAAGTCGACGTCTGTAGTCAGTCTAAATAAATAAAAATGACGTTTATTGGTACAATCGAGAACTATAACTTACAGTCCAACATAGATACTTATGTGGAAAGAATAGAGTAATTATATAGATGTAAGGAAGTGGCTGAAGAAAGACAAGTTCCTGTATTCTTAACATTAATGGGTCCAGATTGCTATTGGTTTACTTAAAAACCTGTTATCACCAGAACTACCAAGTTCTAAAACCTACACGCAATTGAAGGATAAATGAAAACTACATTTTAATCCACAGAAAAATATTGCAGAAAGATTTAAATTTCATAAGCAGTCTAGCAGCGAAACTAATAGAGTATATCGTCAAGTTGAAGTATTTATCGAAATGTTGTGAATTTGGGGCTTTTCTACAAGATGCTTTATGGGACAGATTTGTATGTGGTTTCAAATCAGAGAAAATTCAGTCTCGTATTATCTGATGATAAATTAACTTTTGACAGTGCTTGTAAAATTGGCACAAGCATGGAACTTACAGAAATCGAAACTAAAAGTATGCAGTCAAACTTCATTAATAAATTCGAATCAAACAGTCAGTGCAAGAAGCCTGAAAATGTTACTAATAGTCAGTCTCGTAGTCAGTCAAGCATAAATGTCAATTATAAAAATAACCAACAGTCTAATTCATGGGCGCTAAGCCATATTTTCGGTGTGGAAAGAAACATAACCCTGAAACTTCCCCTGCCAAGTCATGGGAATGCTTTGTCATAACATGGGTCATACCACCAAGATGTGTAGGAAGCGATAGTCAATTCACTTAGTTGCCGATCAAGTAATGTATCAATCCTGTAGTCAAGACGAAGAAGGTGAAGGCAGTCATGAGGTGTTAAGATTTTGTAACCAAGTAAATGTTATCAGTAAAGGTAAGCCAGATCCAGTCAACGTCATTGTAAAAATGTGCAATTTGCCCAATGCATATCTTCAGTTAGAAGTAAGTCGGGACACTCATCCCTTATTAACAGTAAATACACACAGAGGATTATTTTTATTTACGCGTTTACCATTTGGCTTGCGCACCAGCTCAGTTTCAAGCTACCATGAATGAAATTTTAAAGAACCTAAATAAAACTGCATGTTATATTGATGATGTCATTGATTATGTCATTGTTGCAGGTGATTCGTTGAAAGAATGTCAGTTAAATTTACATAAGGTTTTGTCAGGTTTGAATGAATATAATGTACAAATTAATCTAGATAAATGTAAATTCTTTATCGAAAAAGTTGAATTTCTTGGCCACGAATTAATGTAATAAGAATTAGACCAATTAAGTCAAAGGTTGAAGCAATTGAAATGGCACCCCCATCACAAAATCTACAAGTGCTAAGTCCTTATCTAGATATATTAAATTATTATAATAGATTTTTACCGATGTTGTTTACATGCTTGCATCCTTTATATAACCTAGAGAGAAAGCACATTAAATTTGAATGGATAGATGAGTGTCAAAATGCTTTTGGCAATAGTAAGGAAATGTTATTAAATAGTCCATATCCTTATTCAGTCAATTACCAATAGTTATTGCGCCGCATTCATCACCGTAAGGTGTCGGTTGTGTACTTTGTCATATTATTAACGGTGTAGAACGTCCTGTCATGTGTTCTCAGCAAGATCGGAAAGCGATAGGATTAATTGTTGCAGTAAAGAAGTTTCATAAGTATATTTATGGTAAATCATTTAGCTTGTTAACTGATTACATGCCCTCAAAGGCAATTTTTAGTCCGAAGAAAAATATTCCAATTTTAGCAGCAGCACGGCTGCAACGATGGGCTCTAATTCTGTCATCTTACCACTATGAGATCAAATATTGAAAGAGAAATGATATGTCAAATGCCGATGCAATGTCTCGCTTACCTCTACCTGTCTCGCGTGATGAAGTAATTTATTCCTTTTCCTCATTTTTTGAAATTCCAATGACAACACTTAATATTGCTGAATCATCAAAAAGTGATTCCACATTAGTCAAGGTTATGGAATATACGCAAAGAGGTTGGCCTCATGTTTCAAATTCAATCATCAGTGACGAGGTACGAGCAATATCTTCTCTACAATTTTTCAAATTTAAATAAGTTCAAAAGTTATAAATAATTCCGATTTTTTAACAAATAGTGATATCAAAAATTTTCCTAACTGGTGTGCTAATTAGTTTTCACAAATAACTGTGTATTTATGCAATATTAAAGACAATTTAAAGTGCTAAATTGAAATTTATCATATGGACATTTGCAAAAAAATTATCAGTTATGCTTCTTTGAATATTTTTTTCTGTTTTGTTTCTTTTTATTTTCTAATAATGAAACAGGATCGGAATTAGTAAGAAAGTCATCGCATGAAATCCTGGTAGAAAATTGCAAACAAAAAAATTTAAAATCTATATATAAAAATGAACAGGTCTGTACTTAAAAATAGTGATATAAAATTTAAATGCTGTAACAAAGAATTAAGCAATTATTGCTGTTTAACTTGCAACAGCATTTTTCATAAAAGCTGTTGTGAAAGGAAGAAAGGGTTCATTATAGTAGAAAAGCATAAAATATATTGCTCCAAAGTTTGTGCAGAAAAAACAAACGTGGATCAAGAAATTATAGAAGAATTACAACTAGAGATAAAAAGATTAACCACTGAAATTGAAGAAAAAGATGCGTACATTTTAAACTTCAAAAGAAGATCTCAAAATTTTGAAAATGAAGTATATGAATCCGAACAACAGTTTGTGACAGAACTAGAGGAACAAAATAATCTTATCGACAATTTAAAAACAAGACTCGGTCAAATGATTAAGAAAAAATCTGAGGCTGAGAAGACTTATTATTTGAAGTTAAAAAATTGGAAAAATATGAAATTAAATCTATAAACTAAAGAAAATAAATTGCAGTATTTTGAATTACAATGAAAATTATTTTAGAAGAATTAAATAGGTTGAGACAAAATTCAACAGAATCAAGAAAAATTTCAATCCAATGACACCCCGCATAGAAAAGTAAATGATAGTGAAGGCGATGTGGGAGAAGTTAAAAATAAAAAGATTAATACACCAACAGTGTTAATACTCAGTGATGATAATGGTCGATTTTTAAATAATGAACTTTCCAAATAATTGCATGGCTTTAAGTACAGTCATTTTATAAACCAGGTGCAAGAATGTCCCAAGTTTTAAACGATTTAGATATTAAAACTAGTAATTTATCTAAAAAAGACTATGTAGTGATTATTGGTGGGTTAAATGATATAAGGGAAAAAGTGTATCCTTCCTTTAGAGAAATATGGGACAAAATGAAAAATGTTTACACACCAAAATAATATTTTGTTTTATACCATTATATCATAAGAGGAAAGACATCTATTTGAATAAATATGTTCAAAAGTTTAACTCCCAGTTAAAAGCATTGATCTGTATGATCAATTCAAATTTGGATGCTAACATTGAACTTCTGGATATGACCAAAATCTCAATGACAACTTTTTATAAAAAAATTAAATGTTTGACAAAATCAATAAGAAACATTATTGATGCTAATAGTGTAAATCATAATATAGTATCCTTTAAAAGTGTAAATCCAAACTTAATAGAAATTGAAATTACCAAGGATAAATACTGAAGACGAAAATAGGAAAAAGAATGATGGTGGTGAAATTTGCACCAATGTAATAGAAGTTGACAGGGATCAGGATAGTGGCAATAAAGTTCAAATTAAAAATAAAGAAGATGGTGCAGGTCGTGAAAATTACACCAGTTTGACAATGCAGACCACAACTGAAGAAATTATAGAACTCCTAGATATTTCATCAACCTCTGTAGAAAGAGAAGAAAGTGACAGTGATTTTTTATACGCACGGTTATCCCAGTTATATCTGGAAGTAGTGTAAAATCAAAATGCTACAAAATTTCACACGTAAATGTTCAAAACTTTATTAGATGCAATTGAGTTCTTTGTGAATGATAAAGATATAGATATTTTGTGTATCTCTGAACACTGGGTATTAGATAAAAATATTGACACTATATGTATGCCTAATTACAATCTTGTGTGTAATTTTTCAAGAAGTAATCACATTCATGGTGGATCGTTAATCTTTGTTAGAAGTAACATTGAAGTAGAAAATGTTAAATTGTTCAGAGAATTCTCTGTTGAGTGTCACATAGAAATGTGTGCAGTGTGTATTAATTAATAAAAAAGTCAAATATTTAATATGCACTATAATACAGGGTGGGGCAATAATGCGTCGGACCTCGATATCTCGAGTACTACGATAACTAGAAATTTTTCAAAAAATTGCAAGTAAACTAGATAAAAAAGTCTATAACTGGAAATTATTTTCGAACACAGGGCGAGCCAAGATGAAATTACAGAACCAAATGCCTTTTTTTTAAATGGAATGCTATGTATATCAGTACATTTTTGAAGCCTCTTTCTAGGCTCTATTCATTCCTGTATTATTATTGGCTATCTCCCAACCACTTTGATGAAATGAATTTTTTTGTTGAAATAATGTCATCTGCAGATGGATATTAAAAAAATCACCACAGTCACAATTATGGGTTTTAAGAAAAACTTATGTGAATACCAGTTACGAGACATCTAATTAATGTTTTTGAATAATTCTCATTTCCTAAAAATGTACAGGGTGGCCAAAAATTAGTATTCAATTAAGAACTTTTTAAATTGATTTTTTCTCAATTTTTTCAAATGGAACACCCTATATATTTTTCAACGATGTGATGTAAAAATGAAAAACGAACATTTTTTTGTAAATACTTCCCTATGGCTAATTGCAACCATTTTCGTTTTATAAATAAATAAGTGTTTATTTTTCAATTAAGAACTTTTTAAATTGAATTTTCTCAATTTTTTCAAATGAAACACGCTATATATTTTTCGACGATGTGATGTAAAAATGAAATACGAACATTTTTTTGTAAGTACTTCCCTATGGCTAATTGCAACCATTTTCGTTTTATAAATAAATGTCAAATTCAAGAATAAACTTAAAAGAGGTTCCCTCAAATAATTCATTAGAAAAATTTATAATAGTTGTTCGACGTGTTGCCCATTTTGATTAACACACGTCTTTATGCAATTTTGAAATGAGGCCATTTTGTGGGACCATTTCCATTGAAATGTGTAAATAGTATTTAACCAGTCCTTTACTGTAATGTTTTTTTGAAAATTTTTTTGCTGTTTTCGTTAATCGACAAGCAATAAAACCTCAGTTTGGTATAAATTATCGTGTACAAAGGAGCATTTATCACACTTATCGGTCGTTAGTTACAATTTGTATTGAATTTAAAATATTTGGAATTTTACAATATGAATTTTAATAAAGCGGAACTTGTAGACATGACTTTTGTTTTGGGCGAGTCAGACAGAAATTGTTTACTTGCCAATAGAATTTATCACCAACGTTATCCTGAAAGAAGGCTTCCTGATGTTAGCAGCTTCCAAAACCTTCTCGATAGATTTCTGGAAACTGGAAATGTCGAATATAAAAAAAAGTGAAAGAATAAAACGTGTTGTGAACGAAGAAAATGAGTTTTCTGTGGTGCTGGCAACGATTGAGAATCCCCATGTTAGTCAAAGAGAAGTGACCTCATTAGTAGGAATAAGTAGACGGACTGTGGATCGAATCTTAAAAACAAATAAGTTGCATACATATCATATTAAAATGCACCAGGAATTATCTGATGACGATTTTCAAAAGTGCCTACAATTTTGTAATTGGGCCAAAGGTAAAATGCAAGTTGATGTCAACTTCTTCAATAATGTTTTATTCACTGATGAGGCAACTTTTCATAAAAATGGATTTGTTAATAGGTGCAATTTCCATTATTATGCTTCGGAAAATCCTCACTTTTTTTATGCAAGTTGATAACCAACACAGATGGTCTATAAACGTTTGGGGAGGAATTATTGGAGAACATATAATAGGGCCACATTTCTTTGATGGTACATTAACTGGTGCTATTTATCTTCATTTTTTGGAAAACTATCTGCCACAATTATTGGTAAATCTCCCTGGAAGAATTCGAAATAGGATGTGGTTTCAGCAAGATGGTGCTCCACCACATTATTTAAATGCAGTTAGATACCACTTAAATAATACCTACCCTCATCAATGGATTGGAAGAAATGGACTCACTAAATGGCCTGCTAGATCCCCAGGTCTTACAAAAATGGATTTCTTTTTATGGGGATACGTGAAGGAAATTGTTTATAGAGACACACCAACAACAGTACAAAATATGAAGGAAAGAATAATGACTGCCTTTAGATCTATCACACCGGCAGTTTTAGGAACAGTGGGAACTTCATTTCAAAAGCGCATAGAGATGTGTGTCAATCAAAATGGCCAACATGTGGAACATTTATTATAATTTTTTCTACTGAGTTATTTGAAGAAACCTCTTTTTTTAAATTTATTTGTGAATGTTATAATTATTGCTCAATAAAACGAAAATGGTTGCAATTAGCCACAGGGTACTTACAAAAAAATGTTCGTTTTTCATTTTTACATCACATCGTTGAAAAATATACTGGGTGTTCCAGTTGAAAAAAGTGAGAAAATTCAATTTAAAAAGTTCTTAATTGAATACTAATTTTTGGCCACCCTGTAAATTTTTAGGAAAAGAAAATGATTCAAAAATATTAATTAGATATCTCGTAACTTGTATTCACATAAGTTTTTCTTAAAACCCATAATTGTGACTGTGGTGATTTTTTTTAATATCCATCTGCAGATGGCATTATTTCAACACAAAAATTCATTACATCAAAGTGGTTGGGATATAGCCAATAATAATATAGGAATGAATAGAGCCTAGAAAGAGGCTTCAAATAATGTACTGATATACATAGCATTCCATTTAAAAAAAAACGCATTTGGTTCTGTAATTTCGTCTTGGCTCGCCCTGTATGTTCGAAAACAATTTCCAGTTATAGACTTTTTTATCTAGTTTACTTGCAATTTTCTAAAAAATTTCTAGCTATCGTAGAACTCGAGATATCGAGGTCCGACGCACTATTGCCCCACCCTGTATATAGACCTCCAAATGGAAAAGATATTTTCTTTAGTAATGTAACTGCTGCTTTAAATATGTGCATAAAAAAATTTGATTTCACAATATTATGTGGGGATTTAAATATTAACCTTTTTGTAAATTCAGCCCCTGTAAAATTACTAAAAGATATAATTAATTCCTTTTATTTAAACGTGACTACAAATGAACCTACCAGGATATTTAAAAATAAAAATGGCAGCGTTAGCTCTACTGCGATTGACTATGTCTTAACAAACATACTCCTTGAAAACTGCAGAGCTGAGTTATATGATGCTCTACTAGCTGATCACCTTGCTCACATTCTTTCGTTTGAGGTGGATACATTAAAGTCAACTTTCAAACTCAGTGAAGCTAAATATGAGTATAAGAGAATCTTAAGTAACGAAAACATAAAAGAATTTAACAATCGTCCAAAGTCTACCGATTGGAGTTTCGTTTACCAATCGGATATAAATATATCATTAAATTTGTTTATGGAGAATGTAACCTGGTGTTTCAATGTCGTCTGTCCGTTTAAACGTGTAAAAATTAAAGATTTAAAATTTCAGTACAATAAAAACTGGTTAACTATGGAACTAAGAGAAGAGTCCAGTTTCCTAAGAGCTTTATTTTTTAAAGCCAAAACTCAAATAATTCTGAGATGCTTGAGACATACAAAATAAACAAACAGATCCATAAAAAAAATATATTAAAGCCACTAAGGTCAATTATTATTCCATTAAAATAAAAAACTGAAAATAAATCTAAGGAAACTTGGAACATTGTTAACAAAAAACTAAATAGGACAGATTCCTCATTTAATAGGCAAATAATACTTAACGTAAATGGGGAAATGGTTATGGACAGTTTTAAAATAAGCAACTATTTCTGTTCGCATTTTGCAAATATTGCCAGTGTTAATATATCCAATCTTTTTGGAAATATTACATCACTTCCATGCACGAACTCCAAATATAATATAAATTCTATGTATTTCTATGAGATATCAAGAAATGAACTGTTAAACGCAATCTATGGATTAAAGAATAAAAAATCATTCGCACTGGATGGCATATCAGCACCATTACTAAAAAATATTATTTTAAGTTTAATCAACCCTTTAATCTATCTGTTAAATGAAGCAATTCAAAATGGAGTTTTTTCCAGAAATATTCAAAACTTCTAAAGTAGTGTCAGTTTTTAAGAAGGGATGTAAGAGTGATATCGAAAACGATAGGCAAATATCTTTATTAACTTCACTATCGAAGGGATTAGAAAAGGTTATATATAATCGCTTAGTGACTTTTATCAACATAAACAATTTACTTTGTACTTCACAACACGGGTTTCGAACAGGAAGATCAATAGAATATGCTTCGATTAGTCTCTTTAATTTTGTTTATAGTGAGCTAGATAAAGGCAAATATGTAATGTCAATATTATTTGACCTATCAAAGGCTTTCGATTCGGTAGATCCAACAATTCTGATAAATAAATTACAGTCCTGGATTGGGTTGGAACCTTTGATGTGAAGATAACACTGACGTAGTTTTCCACGAAACACCAAAATACTATATACTGCACTCGACGCGCGTTTCGCCAACCAAGTTGGCATCATCTGGAGATGATTAAAACTAAACTTATGCTAACAATCTACCCTATTTATACCTAAACTATTGTCATGGTTCATTGAACCGCCACGGTTCGGTGAACCGTGACCCACTAACCAATAAATCGGGCTATTTGGGATAGGCCCTCTGTCACTATTCATACTATTTTTACACTATGATTTCCAAGCTTTCAAATGCATCTAGCTGTCTAGTATTTGTTACATTCCTAATTAATCTTAAATTGCTAATATCTATTTTATGGTTCTCAAACGCATGTTGGGTTACATTAGACTTATCTGTTTTACCATATTTGAGATGGGTCATATGCTCTTTGAATCTAGTCTGAATTGATCGTCTGGATTGTCCAACATATTTTTAATTACAGTCCTTACAGCTAATTTCGTAAATCCCCGACTTTTCCTTTGTTTCAATTTTGTCTTTTGGATTGCCTAAAAGTTGTTGCAGTTTGTTTCCCGATGAATAAACCACTGTCATACCTACATCTTTAAAAATCCTACCAATACCACGGGTGAATCGAAGATCGAATGGAATTGATACAAATTTTGGATTTTCTCTTTCATTTTGAAAGGTAAAGGAATTTCGAGGCGACTCTTTAAACTTTCGTTTCCTAATTATTTTATCAATTAAACTTACAGAATATCCATTACTCGCAGCTATATCTTTAATCAATGCCTTTTCTTTTTCAAACCTCTCCTTACTGAGGGGGAAGCTTAATAGAAGATGGACTAGGAAATTAAAACTCGCCATTTTGTGTTGAGCACAATGGTGAGAGTTTTTAAGGATATATCTTAGAGTACTGGTATCTTTTCTGTAAATGTCAAATTCTAACTTATTTTCACTATTTCTAATTACTAATACATCTAAAAATGGTAGTTGTCCAGAGTTTTCAGTTTCATATGTGAATTTAACTGAAGCGAAACGACTGTTTAATTTAGATAGAAAGTTATCAATATCAGGACTCACCATTGTGCTCAATACAAAATGGCAAGTTTTAATTTTCTAGTCCATCGGCTATTAAGCTTCCCCTCAGTAAAGAGAGGTTTGAAAAAGAAAAGGCATTGATCAAGGATATAGCTGCCAGTAATGGATATTTTGTAAGTTTAATTGATAAAATAATTAGGAAACGAAATTTTAAAGAGTCGCTTCGAAATTCCTCGACCTTTCAAAATGAAAGAGAAAATCCGAAATTTGTATCAATTCCATTCGATTTTCGATTCACCCGTGGTATTTGTAGGATTTTTTAAAGATGTAGGTATGACAGTGGTTCATTCATCGGAAAACAAACTTCAACAACTTTTAGGCAATCCAAAAGACAAAATTAAAACAAAGGAAAAGTCGAGGATTTACGAAATTAGCTGTAAGGACTGTAATCAAAAATATGTTGGACAAACTAGACGATCACTTCAAACTAGATTCAAAAAGCATATGACCCATCTCAAATATGGTAAAACAGATAAGTCTAGTGTAGCCCAACATGCGTTTGAGAACAACCATAAAATAGATATTAGCAATTTAAGATTAATTAGGAATGTAACAAATACTAGACAGCTAGATGCATTTGAAAGCTTGGAAATCACAAAGTGTAAAAATAGTATGAATAGTGTTAGAGGGCCTATCCCAAATAGCCCGCTTTATTGGTTAGTGGGTCACGGTTCACCCAACTGTGGCGGTTTGGTGAACCGTGACAATAGTTTAGTTATAAATAAGGTAGATTGTTAGCATAAGTTTAGTTTTAATCATCTCCAGATGATGCCAACTTGGTTGGCGAAACGCGCGTCGAGTGCAGTATATAGTGTTTTGGTGTTTTGTGGAAAACTACGTCAGTGTTAAATAAATTACAAGCTTTAGGTATTAGAGGAAATATTTTAAATGCCCTCAAGTCCTATATGGAATCCAGGAAAATCTTAGTAAATTATAATGGTGTTCCGAAACAAAAGATGTCACCTTGGGAGTACCCCAAGGTTCCATATTGGGGCCATTGCTATTTGTGTTATATATTAATGATCTGCCTGGCCATATACAGGAAGGATTCACTGTCATCTATGCAGATGATACATCGGTATCAGTTTCATATGACTCCCCTGTGGAACTGTATTGCAGTTATCAGATACGCTTAACGAAGCTGGACTAAGAACTGTTTATTATGCTTTAGCAGTCTCCCATTTGTCTTTTAATTTCATAGTGTGGGGCAGGTCAAATCAGTTATATCGCGTGTTTGTTCACCAAAAAAGATTAATCAGATTAATATTCAAAATAAAATACAGGAGAGCTGTAAAATATTTACAGTTCCCTGCATCTACATATATACAAGTGCTTAATTTTTGTCAAATACAATTTTAAAAATGTCTGTACATTATCAGATCGACACACCTATCACACAAGAAACAATGAATTGTTAATGATACGACATCACAAAACATCTAATTTTAAACACTCGCCATATTATAATTGCATTACACTGTATAATAGCTTACCTGACAATATGAAATGTCTTAAAATGAATAAATTTAAAATGGAAGTTAAAAAAATTATTATTGCTAAGGGGTTGTAGATAAATTTTTAAATAAACCTGATAGTTTCCTCGTATTTGCATGTTATGTATGTGTATGTATTGTATGTATATGTGTATATGTAATGTATGTGTGTGTATATACATGTATATGTATATATGTGTATATATGTATATGATACGTTGTTGTTTTTTATTATTTATTCTTATTGTTAGTTTCATACCTTATATATTATTAACACTTACATATCTGATATATTTATTTATATAATGCAAAATTGCAGTTTTCTGTATATTATATATTATTTGACATATCTAATATCATGTAACATGATCTTATAGATGAATAAAGTGAATATGAATATGAATATGATAAAGTCGCTGAACTTAAAACCTTATTTTAATCGCAGACATTAATTATCCATAGAAAATCATTGCCTATTATGGGGAAATCGTGTTATCATCCCTTATCAATTACGAGAGAAAATATCAGAATTGTTGCACAATCTACATGTAGGATTAGTTCGGATGAAAATGTTAGCTCGAAGTGAAGTATTCTGGCATGATATGGATGTGGATTTGGAAAACTTTGTTAAAAACTGTGTCTTGTCAATTATTGTTACAACCAAATGCAGTCCCCATTCCTTTAGCTCAAAGGCTCAATTCTAATAGGGTTTTCCAAAGGGTTCAAGTGGATTTCTTTAAAAAATTTTAGAGATTTTTTTATCCTAGTAGATAGTTACAGTCGGATGGTTAGAGATTCATTTAATACCTAGCACAAGTTACTTTTACACTGTTGAGATTTTAAGAAAAATATTTTCTACTTTTGGTTTTTGCGAGGAAATCGTATCTGATAATGGTACTCAGTTTAATGGAGAACAATATAAAAAGTTCTGTGTGAGTCACGGCATCAAATGCACTCTAGGTCCACCCTTATATCCATGTTCGAATGGATTAGCTTGTTTAACAACTAGAAGATAATAAACGCCATCAAGTAGTATTGTCACTACAACATTACTCAGTTTTAAAAACACCCCTAATTTACTGGCGTTACTCCAGCTTGTCTTATCCTTAAGCAATCCACTAAAGTGACGTTGTCTCTGTTAAAGCCATCTTATTTAGAATGGAAGAGGGAACATAAGATTTCTAGTAAAGTTAAAGAACATGAGGATAATAAAAGAAGTTCTATGAGAATTTTCTTTGAGGGTCAAAAAGTAATAGTTTTCAATAAATATTGTCAAGTGTCTCGGCCTACTGTACGTCTTATATATATACATCCATTCACACGGTCTAGAACATTCCAGAACATTCCCGGCCGTTCTCGTACAATTCCAGTCTCTTTTAACCAGTTTACACAGTCTAGTGGCATAACAATATACTAAAAGATAGGAAGAAGGTAAAATAGCAAAGTTGGTCCAACAACCTATTTGGTTATTGTAAACAATAGTGTACGATACATTTATTCTGAGAAGTATGGCTCCGTGGTCTAGAGGTAACGTACTTGCCTCGAAACTTCGGGGTCCCGGGTTCGATTCCCGGTCGAGGAACTGGGATTTTTCTGTGAGAGAGATTAATCGTAGTATATTCGGATATTGGGTGTGTGTTCATTGTCTCTAAATGTGTAGCCCTCTCCCACACAAG
The DNA here is from genome assembly GCA_029963845.1 of Rhamnusium bicolor. Taxonomy (NCBI): domain Eukaryota; kingdom Metazoa; phylum Arthropoda; class Insecta; order Coleoptera; family Cerambycidae; genus Rhamnusium; species Rhamnusium bicolor. Next base: position 314,396 of record JANEYF010003457.1, on the reverse strand, counting down.
GTCATTCCAGACCTTCAGGGATAAAGGGGGTTGTAATTTCATGTGGTGTTATTATTATTATTTAAAGGAGTCAAATTTCTTCAATGCTAATGAGTTTCCTAATGAAATTGACATGCAGGTTAATGAGTCTTCAAGTCCATCCTCCGGATCCAATGAATATGGAAATCAACCGTTAATTCCGTCGTGTGAGTCTAGGAAGAAAATATATCTGAAGCTAAACAATCCCTAGAGGATACCCACTGTAGTTCCTTCAAGAGTAGAACAACCTCCCTCCCCAATTCAACCCAGGCCTATATACGTAGATCATCTCGACCTATCATTTCTGAAGCACATAATCATCATACTACGCAAAAAACAACACAAAAATAAATTATACAAGATTAACCCATAGCATGAACGCCTACAATTATTATGGTTCAGTATTTTACAATCACCTTCCGCTCTCAATAAAAACATGTGAGCTTGCACAATATAAAAGATTACTAAAAAGTTATCTTGCCAAAAAAATCATTTTACAGTCTCAATGAATTTCTGGAGTGCAACTTTAACGATTTAGTGACCAACATCACCGGTTCAATGTGATAATTTGTCAGTGCCTTTATTTTAGTATCTTTATTTTAATATCAACTTTCAATTTCATGTCTCATGTTTATTTTTTATATCTGACATGGTTATAACATTGTAAATGTTCTTAAACCGAATAAACCAAACTAAACTAATAAACCCCCGCAATGATTAAATTTGTAAGCTAAGAAGGGAGGAATTGTTGTGTGTTTGATCTTTCGATCCAGTGGTCATTTTAAGTGATGGAAATTATAGATAGGTAAATATAAGATGGCCGTGGTATATTGGAGGCGGCTTGTTGTTTTATTTAAGTTTTGTTACCCGATTAAAAGCATATAAAGTAGTATCTGCAGTTTATTTGAACCTCAACTCTAGAGGCTTCTCAATTGTAGGGCCAATACACAACAACTACTTAAGATTTTCAACTGAATTTTGATACAAACTCATTTTTCCCATATGTGGACTTGTTACCTTTTGCAGAAAAGCTTTTTAACTAAATATCAAAATATTACCACTATCTTTTGTTATATTTGTGGGCGTTTTAAAGATCCCCATGTAGTTTATGTAAGTTTGTGTATGCGTAGATAATAACTTATGTTAAGACCAAGGCGCTTTGATCATTTATGTTATTTTAAGATGTTTGTGTTTTGTATTAATTTAGGATACGGCCCTATCTAGGAGAAACTGGAAAGTGAATCACATGGCCGGCAGGGTCGATTATCGTAGTCAGATAGTTTTTCAAGACAGATTTGGTAGTATTAAGAAAGATACTCAAGTGTATACATGCAAATCAAGAAAGCATGTATATTAAGAAATTAAATATTTCATTTAATTCAATAAAAGAGTCTACTATTTTTAAAACGACAGCAACGGTCATAACAATGTAAGAACAGGTTATCCGATTTTAAAAATTAGATTTTGTGTTCTGTACGTCATTATGAAACGTCGGATCATTATATAATTTTTTTTACCCAATACGATAATTTTATTAAAGTTTATTAAAATTTGGGGTTTATACGTCAATTGCTTTATATACCTGCAAACCGAATTTTTTTATATTTGCAATAAATATTAAATTTTTGACGGCCATGGATATAGGTAGTTTCGGTAAGTTTCGGGCATGAAACTACTAGAAACTGTTTATATATCACTTTTTTTCTTTTACTGATACAAACGATTAGCGCATAGATTAGTTTTACACTTTTTTTCGAGTCCCATAACTTCGTAAACAAAAAGCGATAATGCACTCCGAAATAGACTGGCTCAATTTACAAACAAGAGCAATCAGATACATGGTAGGTTATCCGGCTTTATAAATTCCTTTCCGAGATGTACATATTTTAATACCCCAAGTGATGCACAGTTACATGAAACACGAATATAGGTTTCTAGGTTTCTTCTACTCTGCATATCCAACAAATAGGGTCGTTCTTCACCTTCATTACATAAAGGTGTTTATGTGGAGGATATTGCCCAGTTATGAAACCAACTATCCGTGTCTTTTGTTTTCTATTGAGCTTCAGCAAACACTTCATGCAGAGTAATTAGAAGGTCCATTTATATGTAACTTTGCTTGTTTCATAACGAGAACCATATCTTAATGGCTGTTAAAGGTGGATTTAAAGGGATAAATCTGTGAACTTGAATTAAATGGTTCCTAACTCTGGATTACTTCAATGACCGGTACACATAAAATTCAAAGACGCGTTTTTCATAACTTTGTACACCAAGAGAGTAGTATTTGAATTCATATTCCCATTTAGATCAGAGACGTTTGCACATCCATAAAGATGAGCAATAATAGTATCTCATCTTTAAATAACTTTCAATTAACTTTTTCAATATCTTTAGAAAGGAAATCATGCTATTGTTCTAAATGCATTCTCTAGTTTAGTCATATGATATTATTTGTCTTTCGCAAGAAGGTTAATTTTACCGCTCCTCAAAATGTTGTCTCCAGAGCTAGGCAAATTCATAACAAGTGGACAGGTGTCCTAATAGGAATCTCTGCAACCTTTTATATTAGAGCCGGACAGATACCATTAGTTGAATATCGAGATAGCCCACCTTAATTTTTCATGTGTTATTCCCCAGTTCTTGGTAATTGCTTCAGAACAAAATATACAATTTTTTAATTACTTAAAATTTAGAATAAATGTTGTTTTGAGATATTTGGACTATGCATAAAATACATCAGGTAAATAAAGAAGTAACCTCTAAATAATAATTAAGTATAATATACTTTTTAATAAATAAAATATGTGTTTATTAAACTATGATGCGTAAATAGACTTATCTAGGATACATAGTTAAAATTAATTTGTTCAGCTCTCGTTATTTCTACGGTGCTTCAGCTAAATTGAATATCACGCTATGTATTTATGTTCAATTATCAATTTAAATCTCTTAAAAAGTGTGTTAGTTTATTAAAAGTAATAATTAGTATTTATTAAAACAAGAAAATATGTCAGATAATTTTCCATTCAAAATGTAGACAAGGTATATTTATGTTATACATTGGGTAAAATATATTTAATTTATTCATGATCAAAGGAATCATGTTAATATAATTAAATTAATAATTCATTAAATTAATAATAATAATTCATAATTTTATTATTATTACATAAAAAACTAACTTTTTATCCGCGACTTCGTCCGCGTGGAATTCGGGACAATATTTTAAACAATAAAAGTATACTGTCCAATCCCCAGCTTTGGCCTGTAGACCACATTGGTGGTTGTTATTAGTCATAGCAAAGCAGACCTTGAACTCGAAGAGGTACTCCGATGGTATGTGCGGTATACGTGGTATGAACATCAATCTTCTCGAGCACAGCCGGTGAACACTGTAGTCTCGATAACATTTCTGTGGAGGCCATTCACAGCCTGGTGCCATTGTAGAGCTTGGGGGTTGAGGTTCCACTGTAACATCACTGAAGCACCTACTTTTAGGAGAAATTTGTCGACTGGAAGGCCAGGAGAGTTGAGGGTGTTGAGGAATTTCACGAGATAGTCCGTCGTATCATCAGTGTTTACTACTGAGTCCACATATTTGTACTCCATCTCTCCCACTTCAAACGACTTAAGTGAAGTATCATTTAATGACGGTAGCCTAGTCGGTCTTTGTGGTCAGAATCGCAAGCTAGCACAGCCACTCTATGGACCTGTTTTGGATATCGACGATATCATGGTATATCCTGGTTATGAGGTCTTCAAAGGTCTCCACGACTAAACCCAGATCTGCAAGGATGGTCACATTTCCTTCGAATTCGGGACACTCACTATTTATTATCTCGAACAGGATGTTGGCGAATTGTCCAGCGGCGACGCAGAGTTTTTAAAGAGAATGTCAAAAAATGAAATGAAAATAGAACAAAGTATTGCGCTGATAAGCATAGTCAACATTGTAAGTATTTACAATAATAATGAAATTGACTTGTAAACGCACGCTGAATCGTGTCATCGAGATTAAGATAATCAAAAATTCAAAGGAAAAAAAAAAAAGTTGCGTTGAAAAGCACAATTTTTAAAAAAGGAAATCAAAAAATCAAATGAAAAAAGAATAAAATATTGCGGTGATAAGCATAGATAACAATGTAAGTATTTACAGCAATAATGAAATTGACCTGTAAACGCACGCAGTATCGTGCCATCGAGACAAAGATAATCAAAAATTCAAAGGAAAAAAAATTTGCGAGCAGCTTTGGCTTTCTTTTGAATTATAAAAGTAAGTCGTATTGTGTGGGTGTACTATACAGACCACCCAATAAATCGTTAATTGATTTCTTACAAAATTTTGAGGATGTCGGATGTAATATTTTCAAAATTCGATAATATACTGTGTGCAGGTGATCTAAACATTGATTTGCTAAAACTTGCCAGTAGTGCCGCAATTAATCTTGCTAATGTACTAGACATATTTGACCTAAAACAGATAGTTAACCAACCAACAAGATATTGTGCTAATAATGCACTTTATTAGACGTTTTTATATTTTCAGAGTCAATTATCGTAAATAATTTAAATATAAATGATACTCATCATTTATCTGACCATTGTGATATACATCCTGGTAAAATGAAAAATGAACCGATTTTTTTCACCTTCCGAAATTTTAGAAGTTTTATTTATGAAGATTTTCTCTTAGACCTTAGATCTGCTCCATTTCATTTGATTTATCAATACGAAGATATTAATGATAAAATTATAGCTTTTAATAATATTATAATGTATCTCTTTGATAAACATTATCCCGTGGTAACTGTTAGAATAACGAAACAATAGGCTCCTTGGTTAACGGAGAATATAAAGTTCATGATGCGACTGCGTGATAGAGATTTGTTAAAATTAAAAAAAAAAAACCAATAACATAGATCACTGGAATTACTATAAAAATTTGAGAAACATAACTAAACGTTCAATAAAAAACGAGAAAAAAGCGTATCTACAACATCAAATTATAACAAATAAAGGCAAAACAATATGGAATTACTTGAAAGCTCTAAGTATCTATTCTAAAAATGAAAATAAAATCATCCCGGAAGGATTAAGTAATATAAATAGTATTAATGAATACTTCGTTCAATCCTCTCAAAATTGTAGTATGCCTAATGTAGAAATTTTAAACAATCACAGCGGCATAAAAGATGGCGTACCCAATTTTCAGTTTACATTAACCGGTGAGGATGAGGTATTAAATACGATAAATTCTATTTTCTCAAAAGCAAATGGTGCTGACGGGCTTAATATAAAGCTAATTTCATACTGTTGTCCATATATAATACCAGTTATCACTCACTTATTAAATTACTGCTTGCAATATTGTATATTCCCTTGAATATGGAAAAAAACGTATAATATTCCCCTACCTAAGGTTAATAATCCATCTAAATGCAAATATTTACGCCGTATCAATATTCTACCGACTTTATCGAAAGATTGAAAAAATTATGAATAAACACATAAAACATCATTTAAGTAATAATAATATTTTACCGCCTAACCAATCTGGCTTTAAAAGTAACCAGAGCTTTCAACCGCGTTATTAAAAGTGACCGATGGATATTCTTTCAGCTTTTGACAATAGGCAATTAACAGCACTTGTACTTCTCGATTATATGAAGGCAAGATAGATTAAACCATCGGTTACTTTTAGGTATTTTACATTATACAGGTTTTAGTGACAGCGCAGTTCATCTAATTTCAAGTTATTTAAGCCATAGAATGCAGAGTGTGAAATTAAATAATTGTATTTCCACCGAATTAACTGTAAATTGTGGAGTACCTCAGGGATCTACTTTGGGCCCTTTGTTTAGAATATACAGTGCTAACTTGTGTAAACATATAAAACATCGTAACTCGCATTTTTACGCAGACGATACGCAAATATATTATTAGTTTTCACCTGAAGACACCGCGCAAGCTTGTGAGAAAATAAATAGTGACCTAAAATCGTTAATTGGTACTAAAAAAACTTCGAGCTAAATGCCTTGCTAATTTTATAGTTTCCATAAATGTACTTCTGTACTGACGTAGTAAAAAATCTTGGGTTATATTTAGATTATTTATTTAGATTCACATCCGACCTAAATCAACGAAATAAAAGAGCATATAGTAACTTAACATTTTTGTATGGATGTCGTAATATTTTAAATAAAAGTACTAAAATTTTGTTAACTAATTCTTTAGTTTTAAGTCACTATAACTATCCTGATGTTGTATATAACTTCTGTATAACTAAAGCTGATGTAACCCGTATACAGAGAACACAAAATAATTGTTTGCGATTAATTTTTGGTCTACAAAATTATGATTCAATTAGTCATAAATTGAAGGAAGTTAATTAGCTGTCTATAGCAAAAAGGCGATTATTACATTGTTGTTTCTTATACCATAATATTATGACAAATAAAACACCTAAGTATTTATATGATAAAATAACTATTAGATATAATGTTCACACAGGAGATACTTGAAATAATTGGTTAATATCTCCTCCATCATTATATAAACGATCTCTTACTTACAATATTTACAACAACAAAATTCCAGGTTATATCAAAAACTTAAATTTAAATCAGTTTAAATTTAATATGAAAAAGCTCATTAGCACAGGCGGTTTCAATATTTCATAAACGCTAAATCACAGTTTAACAACTTGTTCTCAGCTTGTATTTTTGTTTTTTTCTTTTAGTATTTAAGATTAACAATTGTAAAAAAATTCCTTCCATTATTTTTTTTTGTGTACTATCCTGCATCTATTTTATACAATTATTAGTTAACGTTTTGTGGTGGAAGTGTACATGTGTATGTGTGTGTGCGTGCGTGTGTGTGTGAGTATTGCTGGCTAGTGCTGGCATTTCCGGGTTAAGTGTAAGAATGCTTCTTATATTTTTATATAAGGCCTTTTGGTATTAAATACAAATTGTATTACTCTTATTTTTTAATTTTTTATTTATTTATTTTTTTGTTTATATCTATTGTATATTTTTGTAAACAGATATTGATATTATATATTACCAATAAAGACTTTTTTTCCGGATTATCCGATGCCGGACAGTTCTCCTGTTTCCTCCGACGCCTCACGGTAGTCGCGCCGGCGCATTAACTACAGCCACTACCCACATCCCACAGGGTCAGTGAATGTAGATACCAGAATCATGTGCCCTAAGCAGACGGAGAGAATCCAGAATGACCGCCTTCTGCATTTGGCCTGCCAGCCACTCGGCTGATTTTTGGCAGGCCGGTATGATCTTCAGTTCCGAGATCAGCGTAGGCTTTATCCCTCCGAGTACACCGATTATAAGGACGACCCTTTTTACCGAGTAGCCTGGGTACAGCACTTGGAACTCGTACCGGAGATCGCGATATTTGATCCGTTTCTCCTCCTCCTTCAAGGTGATGTTTTTCTCCGCAGGTGCCGAGAACTCGATGACATACATCACCTTGAGTTGATGGTCGAGGAGGACTATGTCAGGCTTGTTGGCTTGGATTAGCCTGACAGTCGGGAACGAGTAGTTCCAGTAAATCCGGCATTTCTCGTTCTGGACAACGGACTCAATATCTCCGGGGACGTAAGGCAGCACTGGTGTCTGGTCTACCCCGTACGAGTGCCTTAGATGGTAGTATAGCACTCGTAACGCCGCGTTATGCCGGTGGATGTAGGCCGAAATCGTATATACGGGACATGCAGATAGTAGGTGCATGAGCGATTCCGGCGCCTGACGGCAGGTCCTGCAGTTGATATCAGGAACCTCTACACGCCACACGCTGCTACGGTAGACCAGAGAATAAAAAACTGTACCAGAAAGTGGGAAAAAAATATAGGTCGCTATTTAAAAAAAAATCGATGACGTCATATTTCAAAAACCGCTGACGCAATAATAAATTAGAGGGCACCCAAATATGCGCAAAAATAAAAATCGCTTCACCCCTTCAAGCATTTTTTCAGGAAGGCAGATTTATGGCGATTATTCCATACTTTTGCCCAACCCTGTATACAGGGTGTTTACGAACTTGGGAATATATTTTTAATGGGAGGTAGTACTTGGTAAAAGAAGTTGATTGCTAAAAATTTACCTTAGTAAAAGTTCCTCAGAAGTGGCAAAAAAAAATATTTTAAATAATACATGAAATTGTTTGAGAACCGCTGACGAAGCTAGCTGTATGCGAAAGTTATGGCCATAGACATATAATAATGTCTATGGTTATGGCAGTGTTGCCAAATTTTATCTCAACGCCCATTATTTAGCGACAATTTTTTTCTTGTTCCAATAGAATTAGATAAATAACATCTAACTATGCTACCGATCAAGATGTACTCATTTTTTTTAAATTAAATATTTTACTCGAAAATTAAACGTTTTGTAACAGCCAGAAAAGTACAACATAACCCATGGGTTGAATTGTTTTAAAGAATCTAACTACAGCTTAAAACATTTTTCTCACTATTGATTGATTGATTTACATTTTTTTTACATTATTAAATTTGTTATTTTTCATAATATCTGTGTTTTTATGGAAATACTCGTACAAATATAAAATGGAGAATTCAAAATATTTACATTTTTGTCAGCATTGTACAATTTAAAAATGGAAATATACCCAATCTATTATAATAAATTATAGTGAAGAAATCCCTGATAATTGAACTTATTTTTACCTTTGCAAAAAACTTCTCTTGCAGAAAATTCCTTAAAAGACTTCCTTCCCCAACCACAAACGCACATAATTCCTTCTTTGTGTAGGGCACTACATTCAAAAACTAAATAATTAACAATATTTCCAAGTGTAATATTTGGAAATGCATCAAACCCAACCACAAACATAATTCACATAATTCTTTCTTTGTGTAGGCACTACACTCAAAAACTAAATAATTAACAATATTTCCATGTGTAATATTTGGAAATGCATCACCATGTGTAGTGAAATCTTCTTTTTGAAAGTATAAAAGCATCTAAACCGGGTTTCGGCTGATGGATCTAAACCAATATGACACTTTTTCCATATCACGAGACAATTCCATAAAATACAAACGTCTCTATTTTGAGAACACAAAATTAACGAAATAAAACAATAAGATTTGTTTTAAAACTAATCTTGTTGTTCAGTAACCATTAATATTAGTTTTTAAAACTGCGTTATACACTTAAAACACGTTCTGTTAAGTAAACGACGTTTGTGCTTATTCGATATTACAGCTGACGGGAGTTTCGATGCATATTCACTTCACATACAAACACACAAAGATTTTATTTTTAGTTTCTCTATGCACAAAAAAAAAAGAAATACGTTGTGGTAAATTTTTTTACACATCTTAAAAATTTCCATTTGACATTTGACAAACAGAGATCACGAAATTCACTACCTCAGGTGTGCAAGCAAACCTATAATCTAGGGACCTGTAATATCATTAAATTACAAACAACGATCAATCACCATTTGTAAACTCTACACAGGGTCGAACTGACCTCATTCGGCCCCATAGGCAATAGTTGTAATTTGTCCCCTACGGCCTACCCCCCCCCCACCAAGAAAGATCAATCGTTTTCAGGATATAAAGAAATCATATACCTAAAATAAACACAATAAAAATTAATGTTCTTCGTTATTGTTTATTACTAGATAAATGAACATAAAAGTAAATATCGAAAGGAACAATTCAAAAATAAAAAATAGTTGGATTTGTATATTGTAAGTACAGGGTACAAGAAATATAACACAAATAATGTATCTTAGAGCTAAAACAATACACTATTTTCTTAACCGATATAACCTCATCTCATTCCTTATTTGGTACCTTTCAAATTTTAATAATGCACAATAACATAATTATAAACTTACTTCATAATTAAATAATTAATTATCTATAAGTACTTACTTATAGTATTTTTGCATGAACGGGAATAAAACAGCATTTTACTACTCAAAACAGGGAGTAAAACAAGCGTTTATTCACTTGGAAACCAATGAACAGTATAAACATAATATAACGTCAACAATTTTATTACGTCAAACTTTTAATGGTAGAAAGAATGAAAAAAATAAGAGTCAAATATAAACCATAAAATATCTTATTTCAAATCAAAATTAATATTAATAGGGTAATTTTCACAGTTCGCAATATTTGGTAATTAGTAATATTTAGCAATCTAAATGTCAAACAGAAATATGGGATGGATGACGCTACTAGTGCCAATTTTACATCTTTCAGCTTCTTGCGAATCGCTGGTTACACTAATAAAGAGTAAACCACTTGTACTAGCTGACGTCCGGTGGCCAGACAAATATTTTTGACTTTGTTAATGGAAAATAATTTCCTACAAAGGAAAAGGAAAAATACATTGTTTCAGTTTGCAGTTTGACCTCCCAGAAGTGTTTAGCCCCGTCGGTAATTGCCGACCTGCCGGCTGGGCGAGTCCGTCCCTGAGTCTCTACACATACGCTTAGGGAGATTGGACGTTTGCGCATCGAAAAATCTGGTGGCATCATTGGCGACGCCATTTCCACTAGAAATGTCCATCATTTAATGTTTATTGTTTGGTTTTCTGTAGTTATAGTGCGATTTCTTTCATTATATGATTATATTTTGCGACTTTCTATGACTACGATAGGATATTTTAATACTTTGTGTAGTGAAAATAATATATTTTTTTATTAAGTGCAAATTGTATTTGGTACTTTTATAAAAAACATTTGTAAATAACGTCTTATGCAGTGAAATAATGTTCTAAGGTAAAACATTTTAAATCTAAAGGGATCACTTTTCAGAGGTATGTTAGTTTTGATCTGTTATTTTTTTTCAATTCTACAAATTACGTGTTTTAGATTTCCTAATGGAGAGATGTTGGAGAAGTGATCGGAAGTTCTTGGGGAAAGCGAGCAGAGGCAGTGGTCAGAGAATAAATTTATTTGCTACAAACAATTCAAAGGTGATTTTATGAAACTGAGACATAAAGTTTTCCTGAAGGCTGATGCAGTGCAAAATTTGCAACTCACAAAGGAAACTGCGACAGAAATTTGTATGGACCAAAATATGTATGTTCCATCTACAAGTGAACAAAGGAAAAATAAGGCTACAAGTGTCTACTGTTATTGATGTCATTTCACTAACGACACAATCGTCCTCTTTTAGTTCTACACAGACATCTTCATGACACTCTTCGATTATGAATAAGATTGAAATTAAAAAGATGTTTGGTGTAAGATATTGCTTAAATATAATAAGATATATGTATTGTTAATTTATGTACTTATTTTTAGCAAAATTAATTAGTGACGAGACTGACAGTAGCTCTAATAAGAAGAGAGTTAAATTTAATCAAAGTATTCATAATTATGGGTAAGTTTTTTATATAAATAAGTACTCCATAAAATTTTCATTAAATAAATTATTTCAGTGTTTCGCCTGAGATTATAAAGAAATATACTGAAATAAGAAAGTTGGACAGAAGTCCAGAAGAAAGTTATATTCTGCCATGAAAAATAAAGAATCTGAAAATGAAAAATAACTACCTTGAAAACAGTTGTGCAAGAATATTATTTAATCAACCACAATAACTATTAATTTTGTAATGTTTAAAACTATATTTCTAACTAGGTTAATTTTAACTTTTGGTATGTAGGTAACAATATTTAAGAGTAGGTTTTATTTCCTTATTTACTCGATATTTCTGAATTTATTGGAGAACAAAATATAACATATTGAGTTTAACTTTATTTATTATAATAGCTGTTTATGTAATAAGTCCATAATATAAGGGTTTATTGAGCAAGTCGTTTATATGTGAATTAAATGTAGTGACCAAGGCCATAAAAAGGATGAATTCAATAAAGCTATAATATGGAGGAGTTGCATGTAAAGCTTTATGTTCGACTGCTAAAATTAACTCATTATGGAGAAACCTTCATTTTATAAATTTTGTATCTATTCTATGAGAAACAAGTGAAGTATGCTGTGTACTGTTTATGACATAGTTTTGCAGCCATAAAGTACCTCTTTATAGTACTAGTAAAATAAAGTTACTTTATTCTACTAATATTATAAAGAAGTACTTTATGACCGAAAAACTATGTCACAAACAGTACTTTACAATATAGTCATACATATCTTTGAATTTATGAAATCTTAAGATTTTATGAATTAAGCCTTATAAGTGTTAAATTTTAGTTCAGCTGTTTGTGGAGTTGTCGAAAATATTAATGATATATAGCTGAAAATTGAAAACAGTTTCGCAGAAGTCTCACTTTCGTGCCTGATTTCATATAAATGTTCAACCAAAAGTAAGAAAAATCTATAAATCCAATAATGAAAATTCTTTTCATAATAGGGTAATAAAACAATGCACTTCAGTGATAAATTGATCACAATTCATTTAAACAGTATTTACTGAACATACAAGAATTTATGCACCTAATTAAACAATACAAAAAGATTAATAATATAGCAGCCATATTAATAAAAACTATGATAATAGCATGCTAACTTGTCACTATTAAAGATGCACAAGAACTTTTGTTATCAGATAGGGTAACAGATTTTCTCAAGTCGACGAAAGTAATCGTAAGCTCTAGAAGAATAGAATTGGAGAGTCAGTGCAAACTGCCAGATTTCTTGAGAGTACTTCCTGTCTTCTACTCTTTGATTTTTTGGGAAACCAGATCTTCTAATGTACATGGCAGGGATGACTAAAAAGAAAATTAAATATTGTAATATACATACAAGTTATAAATGAAAGTTTTTTCGTTGAATGTTATCTAGCTTTTAACACGAAGCATTAAAATTTTGATAATTTAATTTTATTTAATATATGACACTCAAGATATTATAATTATCATGCCAAAAACCTGAAAATGTGGTTATAACTATTACATATACAATCTTGTTATCTACCAAGAAAATATTTTAATATTTATAAGGAAGGACCCAATTTTAAAAAATTTTAATGGGCACAATTATTTTACTTTAAAATACCTTTAAAAATAAAAGCACAGATCAAATTATTGTATTAAGAACATTGGTAAAATTCCCTCCACTATAAGTTAACATAAAAACTGAGGCAAGCTGCTTTATTCAATTTAGTTGTCGATACATTTTAGACTACGTGATATAAAATTATTTTAAAGGACGAATTGTATAGAATGAAAATCATTAATTTCTTTAACCTGACAGGACTCCAAATACTGCTATCTTGACTTAATAAATACTATACCTTGTGCCCTTAAAACTTCCATTGTCAAGATTGGATTGGACACCGCTATAGATGGAAAAGCTCCCGCTCTTGATTGTAATGGTTTCCCAGACTTTTGAGTTTTGGATCCATGTAGTCTTCGTTTATAAAATGTTTTGAACATATGAATAGTGTATGTATAATGTCTGTACTTGAAAAACCTCATACGTATTTGTATCCATACATTTTGGCTATCGTCACTGGGTAACCTATACGATTAAATTTTTTTCATTAAATATTTACTTCAATGTATAGTTAATGCAGATGGTTAGATTTAGCAGATAATGCTTGAACAATATAAAAATAAAACAATTCTAACCTGTGAAATGTCACGTGATATTCTTCCAGATATGACTTTGTTTTCAGTTTTTACATAAAACACAATTTCGATATACTTTTCCTATTATTGTGCTGCAAAAAAACTGAAAAATAGAAGATAAAACAAAAAAAATTCCTGATAGGAACGAAATCAAAGCAAAACAAAATGTCAAATCTCAAAAAAGATTGAGAAATGACAACTTTTGACAGAATAAAGATGAAGAACAAAACACAAAATTCTGTGGTTGTTGTTATTTAATAGTGTTTGTTTTCAACCTTCGTTTGGTCCGTGTTTTACAGTGTTTTTAACACGCTTTTATTAGCTTCACTTGTATGTTTGCTTGTTTGTTTGTATGTTTGTTTGTAACCGACTCTTTGGACTCGATTTTAACCCACTTTAAACGGACAGATTTAATTGAAACTTTGTACACTTATTAAGAACCGGTAACAATACAATAATTTGATAAGTTTATATCATTATCCTGTTCAGGATCGCCAATCCTTTCCTCACGTATCCCTGCGTGAAAGCAAAGGCTTAATATGTCAGTAGATTCCATAATTGTTAATTAGCCCGGTGGTCGAGTGGGTTAAGGCACTCGACGCGAAACGACAGACTCATCCGGCGTGAGTTCGAACCTCACGGCTGAAATAAAAATTTTTTTTTTTTTCAGAAATATCTGTTGGATCGTAATATGTTATAATATCAGCATCAATAAGCAATATAAATATAGTTTAAAACAACTAAAAAACACGCTTTCATAGCACATCAAACTAAAAAGTTAAAAATAAATATAGTTTAAAAAAACTAAAAAACACGCTTTTAAAGCACATCAAACTAAAAAGTGAAAAATAATTATTAATATAAACTGAAAATAATAATGAACGAAAAATACTAGTATTATTGTGAAAAAAAGCGTGGGGTGCTCGATATACGAAAAATATTGCACAAAGCACCCCACGCTTTTTTCACAATAATACTAGTATTTTTCGTTCATTATTATTTTCAGTTTATATTAATAATTATTTTTCACTTTTTAGTTTGATGTGCTTTAAAAGCGTGTTTTTTAGTTTTTTTAAACTATATTTATTTCATTAGTAACAGTAATAATGAACTAGTCAATGTTAATATTTACGGTAAATGTCAAATACGTCGGCTGTTTGTATGCGGAACGTTTTCCAAATAGGAATGAACCAAATGCCATATGATTTGTAACTCTTGTGCAACGATCACACGACATTTGTCAGTTACGACCCCGTCAAAGACGTGATATGAGGTCCTCATATGTCTTTGAACGCTGAGGAAAACATTTTAAATTTGGTAGTGGACAATCCAACTTTAAGAATGTGTGCATTCATTCGCTAAGCAAACCGTACGTCTAATCGGATTGTATGGTGCCCTGTGAGGAAATAAACTATATCCATTTTCATGTAAAAAGAGTTAATTAATGTTCTACAGCAACAAGATTTTGTGTGTTAAAGGATGTGGCAACATCGAACAGTGATTGTGCCATATGATGTATTTGACACACGGTCATTCAACTTCGATTCCAGCAGTTCTCAACATGTTCGCACTTTTTTTGTTGAGAAAGGTCAGTTATTTTTTTCTAATATTTAAGGTTTTCTTATGCACTATACGATTTATTATATCAAGATGTACTTATCCTCAAAAAATAATTCCCAAGTTTGTAAACACCCTGTATATATATATATATATATATATATATATATATATATATATATATATATATATATATATATATATATATATATATATATATATATATATATATATATATATATATATATATATATATATATATATATATATATATATATATATATATATATATATATATATATATATATATATATATATATATATATATATATATATATATATATATATATATATATATATATATATATATATATATATATATATATATATAATAGGACACAAACAGATAAAATTGCTGGGTATTATGTGAAGTACTTTATATGAATATATTTATGTAACATATATATATATATATATATATATATATATATATATATATATATATATATATATATATATATATATATATATATATATATATATATATATATATATATGTATATGTATATGTATATGTATATGTATATATCATAGAACTCGCGATATCGATGTCGGACGCACTATTCCCCCTCCCCTGTTTATTTATACGTCGTATCATCAGTGTGCACTACTGAGTCCACATACTTTTATTCAACCTCTGCCTCCTCAAACGACTTCAAAGTATAGTATCATTAATGAGTGACGGTAGCCTGGTCGTTCTTTTTGGTCAGAATCGAAAGCTTAGCACAGCCACTCCATGGACATGTTTTGGATATCGGCGATATCATGGTATATCCTGGTTATGAGGTCCTCAAAGGTCTCCAAGACTGAGTCCAGATCTGCAAGGATGGTCATCTCTCCTTTGAATTCGGGACATTCTCTATTTACTATCTCGAGCAGGAGGTTGTTGAATTATCCAGTGAAGACGAGTTCTTAAAAAGAAAGTCAAAAAATTTAATGAAAATAGAACAAAGTATTGCGCTGATAAGTACAGTTAACATTGTATTTACAGCAATAATGAAATTAACCTATAAACGCATGCAGTATCGTGTCATCGACACAAAGATAATCAAAAATTCAAAGGAAAAAAACAAAGTTTTGCGTTGAAAAGCACAATTTTTAAAAAGGAAATCAAGAAATTAAATGAAAACAGAACAAAATATTGCGCTAATAATAAGCACAGTCAACAATGTAAGTAACTACAGCAATAATAAAATTGGATTGAGTAAGTGGTCGGTTCCTTGTGAAACATCTTGTAAATAATTCTTAAAAAGAAATACACTGCTTTTAGATGAATCAAATAAACTGTATTTAGATACACTCTACATATGTTTCGGCTTTTTAGGCCTTTCTCAAGAGCATTACAGATAAATACTAAAGGCCTAAAAAGCCGAAATATATGTAGAGTGTATCTAAATACAGTTTATTTGATTCATCTAAAAGCAGTGTATTTCTTTTTAAGAATTATAATAAAATTGATTTGTAAACGCACGCATTATCGTGTTATCGAGACAAATCTCGCATTTATAATGGAATGAATCGACGCCTCGCAATACTACTACTTATACAGTGTGGTGATACTGTGTGTAACAAATTCAATAAAACTTTTCAGGATAGTTTTCGAAAAAAATCCTCGAACAAATCAATGTTGTTTTTCAAAAAAGCATGTTTTCTGATAAATGGCAATCTTTGATTATATTTCGTCTTCGATCTATGACGTCATTGGCTTTTTTTTAATGGCAAACTGTATTTTGTTTATGGATTCGTATAGAGGACGCTTTTCTGCATATGCTTTGTGAAAAAAATGGCATGTTGAAACGGAAAGTTTTCGAGATATTTAACTTCAAAGTTACAGTCATTTTAAAAATTGGAAAAATAAGCTTGGACAACAATGTTCATATCGCCGTCTAGAATTTAAACCTCGAATAAAATCCGCGAGTTTTTTATAACCGGCTGATAAGTTTGCATACACAAGTTGAGTTTCCTCCGAGGTCACCCTGTTTGACCATTATGGTTATTTTATATTCCCTTACTTAAATAATAGGATTTTCAGAACTCCTAATTTGCAAAAACTGGAACAAATAATTGTTGAAGAATGTGCAACCATAACTCCGGTAATGCTGCAAAATGCTTTTGATAACATGAGGAGGCGCGTAAACTTGTTTATTTAACAAGGCCGTGAAAATTTTCAACAGATTCTTTAATTTGAATTTTTTTTGTTAATAAAAACGTTACTGGTCTTTTATTTTAATTTTCGAACTTAAGAGTTTATTATTACTTTATCTCTAGAATCAATAAGACGTGCACATTATTGCAGATGATGTTAGTATAGGACATAACTTGACAAACTTTGACAATATTATTATACAAGGATGTAAGGATATAAGCTAAGACGGCAGTTTTCCATTCAATACAATTTTTGATATCACGGTATTAAATCAATTAGAGAATAATTATTACACAGAAAATGAACTTAAAATAGACTAAAAAACTTATAATAATAAATGTTAAAAAATTTTACTACGACTGAAGCTTTGAAGTCAAATATCACAAAAACTTTCATCAACAACATGGTTTCATACCAGCGTATGCGGAAAAACGTCCTCTATACAAATCTTTAAGAACATATATATTGCTATGTATGCCGATGACGTCATTGTCCGAAATCAAAATGTAATGAAAGAATGCCTTTTGTGCGAAAAAATGCCTTTTTGAAAAACAAAAATTGACCTGTCCGAAGATTTTTTTGCGAAAACGTTCCTAGAAAGCTTTATTGAATCTGTATACCTTCTGGCGGTGTGGGCAATAGGAGCTGAGATATTTAGTATTTTGTATTGAAAATGAGTGACGAAAGTATAAAAATTCAATGTTTCAACCTCTATTGCAGGGGGTGGTTGAAACTTCTTTAATTTGATTCCGTGCAATACCAGCGGAATCTATCAATGATCTGGATTGATTACCGCAAGGCATTTGATATAATATCGCATGAGCTATTGTTGCACTTGCTCGAATGTCTTGCGATATCAGCACCACTGAGATGCATAGAACAGCTGCTGCCGCTCTGGAAGACTCTCTTGACCATAATATCAGGTGCACAGTAGGTTACAACAGAGCAGGTAGCATTTAGGAGAGGAGAAGAAGTGTGCCCGGCAATCAGTACGGAGGAAGTCCAACAAGCACTTGTTGGTACCAAGAACTTCGCTGCTCCGGGCAAAGACGGCATTAACAACTGGTGGTGAAAGAAATTTGCCTCCTTTCCTTCCACTCACCGCCGTCTGGCGCGAGTTTTCAACTCATGGTTATTACCGCAAGGCATTTGATACATCACATGAGCTATTGTTGTACTTGCTCGAATGTCTTGCGATACCAGCACCACTAGTGAGATACATAGAACTCCCTAAGTCCTCTCCTCTTCTGCATCTCACTGCTGCCATTGTCTATTGGGCTCCGCCAAACGCGCGGATATCAATGTGGGCCACCCAGCGACCGGAGGCATAAGGTCACCCATCTATTTTATATGGATGACCTCAAACTTTATGCCTCCGGAGAGCGCGAAACAAAACGCTCTTAGGGTGGTCGAAGAATATACGCGGGCAATTGGTATGGAGTTCGGGTTGGACAAATGTGCAGTCGTCCACTTCAAGAGAGGACAATGCGGGGAATTCCCTGAGGATGCGTAGCTTCCAGCCGGAAGCATCCTAAGACATCTGGATGCCGGAGAGACCTATACATATCTGGGTGTGCAACAAAGGCACATCCAGGATGTATCACAAATAAAAGATTCTCTCCGCGGCAAGTACAGACATCGCCTCCGAAAGATTTGGTCTTCCGAACTTTCGGGGAAGAAGAAGGTGTCTGCAACTAATATGCTTGCCATTCCGGTTCTGCTCTACTCCTTCGGAGTAGTAAAGTGGACAGTAAAGGAGCTGCGCCAATTAGATAGGGATACCCGCAAGATGATGAATATTCACAGAAGTATTCATCCTAGATCGTCCGTTGCTCGTGTGTACCTCCCACGTCAACGGGGGGGACGAGGACTCTTGAGCCTGGAGTGTACGCATGGCAGAGTAGCTCTGAGTATGGCATGTAACATACTCAGGAGCTCAGATCCCCTCTTGCGGCTCGTAAAACATCACGAAACTGTTGGAGTGGGAGCAGGATTGTTCAAGGCAGCAAAAAAAGCCGCAGATGAACTCGGTCTCGCATTTGACATCAGGCGAGGAGGCCGGCGAGGTGCTGATGTTGAGTCAGTCACCGAACTTCAGCCAAATCGTCTGAAAGCCTGAATCAGAGCTGCCGAACAGGAAAATCTGTTTCGGCAGCACGTCGATAAATCCCAGCATGATGTCTTCTATAAGAACATAGAAACACTGGGTTTATCGACCAGGCTGACCTTCTCCTTTTTAAGGTCAGCAGGACTTAAGTCGGAGACCGAGGGATTCATTATGGCCTGCCAAGATGTTGATAACACCATCTTGGCAGGCCATAATGAATCCCTCGGTCTCCGACTTAAGTCCCTGCTGACCTTAAAAAGGAGAAGGTCAGCCTGGTCGATAAACCCAGTGTTTCTATGTTCTTATAGAAGACATCATGCTGGGATTTATCGACGTGCTGCCGAAACAGATTTTCCTGTTCGGCAGCTCTGATTCAGGCTTTCAGACGATTTGGCTGAAGTTCGGTGACTGACTCAACATCAGCACCTCGCCGGCCTCCTCGCCTGATGTCAAATGCGAGACCGAGTTCATCTGCGGCTTTTTTTGCTGCCTTGGACAATCCTGCTCCCACTCCAACAGTTTCGTGATGTTTTACGAGCCGCAAGAGGGGATCTGAGCTCCTGAGTATGTTACATGCCATACTCAGAGCTACTCTGCCATGCGTACACTCCAGGCTCAAGAGTCCTCGTCCCCCCCGTTGACGTGGGAGGTACACACGAGCAACGGACGATCTAGGATGAATACTTCTGTGAATATTCATCATCTTGCGGGTATCCCTATCTAATTGGCGCAGCTCCTTTACTGTCCACTTTACTACTCCGAAGGAGTAGAGCAGAACCGGAATGGCAAGCATATTAGTTGCAGACACCTTCTTCTTCCCCGAAAGTTCGGAAGACCAAATCTTTCGGAGGCGATGTCTGTACTTGCCGCGGAGAGAATCTTTTTATTTGTGATACATCCTGGATGTGCCTTTGTTGCACACCCAGATATGTATAGGTCTCTCCGGCATCCAGATGTCTTAGGATGCTTCCGTCTGCGAGCTGCGCATCTTCAGGGAATTCCCCGCATCGTCCTCTCTTGAGGTGGACGACTGCACATTTGTCCAACCCGAACTCCATACCAATTGCCCGCGTATATTCTTCGACCACCCTAAGAGCGTTTTGTTTCGCGCTCTCCGGAGGCATAAAGTTTAAGGTCATCCATATAAAATAGATGGGTGACCTTATGCCTCCGGTCGCTGGGTGGCCCACATTGATATCCGCGCGTTTGGCGGAGCCTAATAGACAATGGCAGCAGTGAGATGCAGAAGAGGAGAGGACTTAGGGAGTTCTATGTATCTCACTAGTGGTGCTGGTATCGCAAGACATTCGAGCAAGTACAACAATAGCTCATGTGATGTATCAAATGCCTTGCGGTAATAACCATGAGTTGAAAACTCGCGCCAGACGGCGGTGAGTGGAAGGAAAGGAGGCAAATTTCTTTCACCACCAGTTGTTAATGCCGTCTTTGCCCGGAGCAGCGAAGTTCTTGGTACCAACAAGTGCTTGTTGGACTTCCTCCGTACTGATTGCCGGGCACACTTCTTCTCCTCTCCTAAATGCTACCTGCTCTGTTGTAACCTACTGTGCACCTGATATTATGGTCAAGAGAGTCTTCCAGAGCGGCAGCAGCTGTTCTATGCATCTCAGTGGTGCTGATATCGCAAGACATTCGAGCAAGTGCAACAATAGCTCATGCGATATTATATCAAATGCCTTGCGGTAATCAATCCAGATCATTGATAGATTCCGCTGGTATTACACGGAATCAAATTAAAGAAGTTTCAACCACCCCCCTGCAATAGAGGTTGAAACATTGATTTTTTTATACTTTCGTCACTCATTTTCAATACAAAATACTAAATATCTCAGCTCCTATTGCCCACACCGCCAGAAGGTATACAGATTCAATAAAGCTTCGGACAGGTCAATTTTGTTTTTCAAAAAGGCATTTTTTCAAAAAGGCATTCTTTCATTACATTTTGATTTCGGACAATGACGTCATCGGCATACATAGCAATATATATGTTCTTAAAGATTTGTATAGAGGACGCTTTTCCGCATACGCTGGTATGAAACCATGTTGTTGAAGAAAGTTTTTGTGATATTTGACTTCAAAGCTTCAGTCGTAGTAAAATTTTTTAACATTTATTATTATAAGTTTTTTCATCAAATCAAATTAAAGAAGTTTCAACCACCCCCCTGCAATAGAGGTTGAAACATTGATTTTTTATACTTTCGTCACTCATTTTCAATACAAAATACTAAATATCTCAGCTCCTATTGCCCACACCGCCAGAAGGTATACAGTGTGGTGATGATGTATGGAACAAATTCAATAAAGCTTTCTAGGAACGTTTTCGCAAAAAATCCTCGTAGGTACAGGGCAATTTTGTTTTTCAAAAAGGTATTTTTTCGCACAAAAGGCATTCTTTGATTACATTTTGATTTCGAACAATGACGTCATCGGCATACATAGCAATATATATGTTCTTAAGGATTTGTATAGAGGACGTTTTTCCGCATACGCTGGTATGAAAGCATGTTGTTGAAGACAGTTTTTGTGATATTTGACTTCAAAGCTTCTGTCGTAGTAAATTTTTTTAACATTTATTATTATAAGTTTTTTAGTCTATTTTAAGTTCATTTTCTGTGTAATAATTATTCTCTAATTGATTTAATACCGTGATATCAAAAATTGTCTTGAATGGAAAACTGCCGTCTTAGCTTATATCCTTACATCCTTGTATAATAATATTGTCAAAGTTTGTCAAGTTATGTCCTATACTAACATCATCTGCAATAATGTGCACGTCTTATTGATTCTAGAGATAAAGTAATAATAAACTCTTAAGTTCGAAAATTAAAATAAAAGACCAGTAACGTTTTTATTAACAAAAAAAATTCAAATTAAAGAATCTGTTGAAAATTTTCACGGCCTTGTTAAATAAACAAGTTTACGCGCCTCCTCATGTTATCAAAAGCATTTTGCAGCATTACCGGAGTTATGATTGCACATTCTTCAACAATTATTTGTTCCAGTTTTTGCAAATTAGGAGTTCTGAAAATCCTATTATTTAAGTAAGGGAATATAAAATAACCATAATGGTCAAACAGGGTGACCTCGGAGGAAACTCAACTTGTGTATGCAAACTTATCAGCCGGTTATAAAAAACTCGCGGATTTTATTCGAGGTTTAAATTCTAGACGGCGATATGAACATTGTTGTCCAAGCTTATTTTTCCAATTTTTAAAATGACTGTAACTTTGAAGTTAAATATTTCGAAAACTTTCCTTTTCAACATGCCATTTTTTTCACAAAGCATATGCAGAAAAGCGTCCTCTATACGAATCCATAAACAAAATACAGTTTGCCATTAAAAAAAGCCAATGACGTCATAGATCGAAGACGAAATATAATCAAAGAATGCCATTTATCAGAAAACATGCTTTTTTGAAAAACAACATTGATTTGTTCGAGGATTTTTTCGAAAACTATCCTGAAAAGTTTTATTGAATTTGTTACACACAGTATCACCACACTGTATAAGTAGTAGTATTGCGAGGCGTCGATTCATTCCATTATAAATGCGAGATTTGTCTCGATAACACGATAATGCGTGCGTTTACAAATCAATTTTATTATAATTCTTAAAAAGAAATACACTGCTTTTAGATGAATCAAATAAACTGTATTTAGATACACTCTACATATGTTTCGGCTTTTTAGGCCTTTAGTATTTATCTGTAATGCTCTTGAGAAAGGCCTAAAAAGCCGAAACATATGTAGAGTGTATCTAAATACAGTTTATTTGATTCATCTAAAAGCAGTGTATTTCTTTTTAAGAATTATTTACAAGATGTTTCACAAGGAACCGACCACTTACTCAATCCAATTTTATTATTGCTGTAGTTACTTACATTGTTGACTGTGCTTATTATTAGCGCAATATTTTGTTCTGTTTTCATTTAATTTCTTGATTTCCTTTTTAAAAATTGTGCTTTTCAACGCAAAACTTTGTTTTTTTCCTTTGAATTTTTGATTATCTTTGTGTCGATGACACGATACTGCATGCGTTTATAGGTTAATTTCATTATTGCTGTAAATACAATGTTAACTGTACTTATCAGCGCAATACTTTGTTCTATTTTCATTCAATTTTTTTGACTTTCTTTTTAAGAACTCGTCTTCACTGGATAATTCAACAACCTCCTGCTCGAGATAGTAAATAGAGAATGTCCCGAATTCAAAGGAAAGATGACCATCCTTGCAGATCTGGACTCAGTCTTGGAGACCTTTGAGGACCTCATAACCAGGATATACCATGATATCGCCGATATCCAAAACATGTCCATGGAGTGGCTGTGCTAAGCTTTCGATTCTGACCAAAAAGAACGACCAGGCTACCGTCACTCATTAATGATACTATATTTTGAAGTCGTTTGAGGAGGCAGAGGTTGAATAAAAGTATGTGGACTCAGTAGTGCACATTGATGATACGACGTATAAATAAACAGGGGAGGGGGAATAGTGCGTCCGACATCGATATCGCGAGTTCTATGATATATACATATACATATACATATACATATACATATACATATATATATATATATATATATATATATATATATATATATATATATATATATATATATATATATATATATATATATATATATATATATATATATATATATATATATATAACATAAGTACATTCATATAAAGTACTTCACATAATACCTAGCAATTTTATCTGTTTGTGTCCTGTTATATATATATATATATATATATATATATATATATATATATATATATATATATATATATATATATATATATATATATATATATATATATATATATATATAAATATATATATATATATATACAGTGTTGGGCAAAAGTATGGAATAATCGCCATAAATCTGCCTTCCTGAAAAAATGCTTGAAGGGGTGAAGCGATTTTTATTTTTGCGCATATTTGGGTGCCCTCTAATTTATTATTGCGTCAGCGGTTTTTTGAAATATGACGTCATCGATTTTTTTTTAAATAGCGACCTATATTTTTTTCCCACTTTCTGGTACAGTTTTTTATTCTCTTCATAGCCATATAAAATCTTGTATAGGTTGCATAAGAAAAATTTTGAGAAAACAAAAATCATTTTATTTATTTAATTTACAGCTTTGCTATAAAATGCTCTACCAGAATTAAACAAAGTTAAATTAATGTTCGAAATGAAGCCCACAATAAGTAAATTGAAAAAAAAAACTATAATCAGGTGTATCACAAGTTTTGTCGGACAACCAATAATGCATAAAACCTTTTTTTTTTATTAATGCTTATCGTCGTCTTTTTTTGTCAGATTTCAGTTTTTATGTTTGCGAAAAAACAACGACAAATATCATTTATTGATATTCATTCTTTCAGTATTTTTTTCCGTGTGTTGGTGTCAAATGCAAAATGCTGCAACTTTCTCAACGACAAAGAACTGAAATATTAATGATGATCGGCTTTGGAGACCGTAGAAGAACACAACTAGAGGTATGCAATTTATTTAACCAGAGATATCCAAATCGAATTCCGTTGACTCAATCTGCAGTGAGCAAAGTTTTAAAAAATTGTAACAATATGGGTTCTGTTAAAAATGCTTCTAGAACTGGACGACCAAAATCGGCAACCAATAATGATAGCACGTTGATTATTCTAACAGTTGTTTTAGCGAGTATTAAGTTACACAATTATTATGTTTGTAGTCTTTCACCATATATAGTTCTTTCAATCTTAAAAATACCACCAAGAAAGCGATTATAACTTTATATCTGAAGGTATCTCAAGGTACCTTGTGTGGAAGAGGGCTACACATTTAGAGACACACACCCACTATCCGAGTATGCTAGGATTAATTTCTGGGTTAGAAAATATCCTAGCACCTCGCCCGAGGATCGAACCCGGGACCCCAGGGTGAGAGGCAAGTGTCCTTACACATTTTCCGTACATATTAGATATAATTTGATATGTTATCAAATAAAGGTATAAATAATCATTTTCTTGTTAATTAGACATAAATAAGTTCATATATATATATATAATTGAACGCATACTACTAAAAGTCTAAAATTCCGTAGAGAATTTTGGTTCTAAGGATAATACATATATCCACAATGGTATGATATACAAACATAAAGTTTTTATAAAGTGATAAACGGAAGTAACAGTCACTTGAAAAGTATTTTTAAATATTTCGTTTCATATTTCACGAGAGTGAAAGGTGCTAGACATCACACACATATATATATATATATATATATATATATATATATATATATATATATATATATATATATATATATATATATATATATATATATATATATATATATATATATATATATATGTATATATATATTTAAAAAGTAGGTCTCCTAGATATATGTATGTACAGGTGAAACAAGTACGTTTCGAAGGATGGCCTATGGCAATCATGCATTACTGGGAACTTCACGAAAAATAAGATAGATACTAATTTAAAAGTTTTAAATAGTTTGAAAAGTATACATTTATATTTGAATAAGTAACATGCTGGAAGATAGTAAAATAAAATGTTTACAATATTTGGCAAAATAAAGTTGTTATTTTTGACCTTATTTATTTTCACTTACAAACAATATACACTGTACTATAAATAAGTTTGTACGTGCGTATAAATAATCTTTTGCAAATTATATCTCAAATTAATAAAAAACAAGTTAGATAGATTCGCATTTTGCCAATGTTAATTTACTGTTTTTGTCACTGATTAAATCCGGAACTACTTTATCATAATATGTATGTATGTAATTAATTATAGCTGGGAAACTTAAGAGAAATACAACTTTAACTTGTATTGCATTATTATTTTCAATTGGTTAAAAAATATATTTTTATAAAGCAATTAAGTTCAGATTTTCATTTGAGTACATTATATAAAATTATTTCATAAGCTCTACAAATATAGCTTTGCCGGTGATATACACAAATGAAGACGGAGTGCGAGAGAAAAAACCACTACCGGAAAACAGTCTCTGCCTCTACTATTGCTACTACTGCTACTACTTTTGTTTTTTTACTCTCGCACCACCTCTCCGTTACACTCATTTGGATCGCCGACTTACCACCTATCAAAATGGTTAACAGACGAGTTCGAAAGGTGGTGCAATTTACCCATTGCATAGTTTCTTTTTGATTAATTCCAATGATTTCATTAATAAGGTGAAAGTGTCCAGTTGCAAGAAGGTGAAATTTTGATCTCCTTTGACGGTTGTTCATTGTTTCCAAGTGTTCCGATACCACAGACCTTGGGCTACCTTGAGGATTTACTCGATTCAAACAATCTCAGACATGATTTAGTAAAAGAATATATTCAACTCACTAAACTTTGCGTGAAACAAAATTGCTTTCGATTCAATGATAATTTCTTCGAACAACATGAAGGGACAGCAATGGGTAACTTTTTGTGGTCACCATTCATTTCCAGTTTCTTCATGAATAGATTCGAAATAGAAGCAAAAGAAGAATTCGAATATTTCCCGAGGGTTTGGCGTACATAGGTAGATGATATTTTTGCAGTGTTTGATACAAAAGTCACTGATATTGACAAATTTGTTTCGCATATGAAATTGAAAACTATGGACAACTACCATTTTAGATGTATTAATAATTAGAAATGGTGAAAATAAGTTAAAATTTTACTTACAGAGAAGATACCAGTACTTTAAGATACATACCTAAGGACTCTCACCATTGTGCTCAACACAAAATGGCGAGTTTTAATATTCTAGTTCATCGCCCATTAAGCTTCCTCTGAAATAAGGAGAGGTTTGAAAAAGAAAAGGCATTGATTAAGGATATAGCGGTGAAAATGGATATTCTGCAAGTTTAGTTGACAAAATAATTAGAAAACGTAAATTTAGAGACACTTCAAAATTCTTCGATTTCAAAATAAAAGAGAAAATCCGAAATTTGTATCGATATCATACGCTTCTCTTTTCACCTGTGGTATTGGTAAGATTTTTAAAGATGGGTATGACAGTGGTTCATTCATTGGGAAACAAACTATAACAACTTTAGGACAACCCAAAAGACAAAATCGAAACAAACGAAACGGTAGGAATGTACGAAATTAATAAAGACTGTAATCAAAAGTATGTTGGCCAAACTAGGCAATCAATTCAAATTAGATTTAAGGAACATATAGTTTATCTCAATTATGGTAGAACACATGTCTTTCGTTGCCAAACATGCGTTTGAGAGCAACAATAAAATATATAGTATATATAAAGATTTATCAGGAATGTAACAAATACTAGATAGCTGGATGCATTTGAGACCTTGGAAATTACAATGAATAGTGACAGGGCCAATCCCATATAGTCTGATTTATTGGTTAGTGGCTCACGGTTCACCGAATTGTAACAGGAATAAATAGGATATATTGTTAGCATACGGTTAGTTTGAATCATTTCCAGATGTCACCTTGGTCTATGAAGAATTTTTTTAAATTCTTGAAACGTATGTAAAAAAATTAAAAAAAATTTCCATTATCAAACAGGGAGATAAAGTGGCGAATAAGAAAAGCTAGTTTCATTTCAGAGTTTTTGTCAAACTACTATGGATTTGTTGGCATTTTAGCATTAAATCGTAAATGTTTTTCTTAGATGGTCAGTTCTGTGCGTGATTTACAGTTAAAGTAAATATAGTCCTTGGAATTTTTAAGTAAACACCGTGAATATTTATCTGTTGCGAATTTCTTTTAATTAAATTTTCAACTACTTATTAGTTACCTATTATTATTCTCATTGAAAATAAATAAATACATTCTTCTTTTAGATCTGATGACTGATGAGCAATAAATAAAAATATAATTGTTGTCAAACTTCATTAATATTCAATATGTACAATATTATGTGAATAAATTTGAATAAATATATGCAAGCCTGTATCTACAAAACCGTTAATAACTGTCTATACAGTCCACAAAAAAATAATAATTTTATATAGGATATATGTTAATTAATTATTACCAAGGAAGAATGTTAAGGAGTATATAATATTTTTTTTACCGTTGAGAATTAAATTAAAACTCGGAGGAATTTGACACAAATCGTAGTTACAAAACCAATTTTTTTTTTGGAAATAAAAGGTTTTTATTTGCATATTACATATATTTAAACTTATAATATATATGTACAATATCCATGGATAACTTCGGAAGAGAAAAAACTTTTTTATTTGTAATTCTTGATGAAAATGCCTGCGTCCTGAAATCTCGAAAAATGTCATTATGTTTTTGATTTTTTCTACCGTGTTCAATAATGGCAAAAATTGGCCAGGTGTAAAGTAGGTACCTTCATATTTACCAGAATCGAAATATCTAAGCAGGAAAGTTTTTCATAATAACAAGTTGACTTCAAATATGAAGTTTCAAAATTTTTTTACTTAAGGTTGGGTTTTTTAGAGAGTGAGAAGTGGGCATTTATTTTTAAAAACCAAACATAATATGATATTTGAAATGGTTTTAGGACTTTATTACTATTGTAACGACTATATTTTATAACAAAATTGTAGTTGTGAATTTTTGTTATAATTAAAATTTGTGATCTAAAAATGAAAGGAAATAGAAATTTTCACTGTTGTAATGTAAGTTAAAAAATTTTAATTACAAGAAAAAATAGTTAATAAAAATACTCGTTAGAAAAATAGCAAAGTCGTAAAATGACTTTTAAATATCTCATTATGTTTGATTTTTAAATTATATTTAATTAAATGTCTGATGTTTTCTACAGTCCTAACAAAATTGTAATTTTTTTTTACTAGAAGTAAATATATATTGCGGTATTGTGAACTAACCCATTTTCTTGTAATGTCATTTGTGACTGGGTAGGTACATAAATCTTGAAAATTATCAGTTTAATCATTTCTTTGTTCCCAATAAGATCAAATCACAATCATAAGGGCAAATATAACCGATAATTAAATAATACTGGTTAAAAATTTTCACCAAAGTTGTCCCCCAGTATGGTGATTAAAATTTTAACACTATGAGAAGCGGAATAAAAAAGTTATATAATTAAGAATGGGTCACTTTGCGATATCGAATACATTCACTCTGTTAGGTATGCTCTCAATGAGATGATTAATGTTAGCTTGCGGTATTACATTCATAGCTTCTTGGGTACGAAGCTGAGGATCGTTCAGGATATTCGGAAATGGTGTAAATATCGCATCCTTCTACCAATCATATCCCATACATGTTAGCTTGGAGACAGATCGAATTGTTCTGTGGGCCATGGAAGCACCACCATATTAACTTTTGTAAGAAGTTTGTTGTAATCCTTGCGGTATGAAGGCCGGCATTATCTTGCTGAAAAATTGGATTATTCTGCCCTTGTAGGTAAGGCAATGCAACGTGTTCCAGCACGTCTATTATGTAATTGGCAGCATTCAAGTTACCTCGAATAAAGATTAATGGTGACCTACTACCATAGCATATCTCACCCCAAACCATGACATCTTGAATAAGGGGCTGTCTGACGTTTAACAGTGAATTCCAAATTTTGGCGTTCTCCAGATCGATGACGTCGATGTGTCACCCTCCTACGTCCATCATGAACTCACAAAATCGAGATTCATCAGTCATTACTGAACACTGTTTAATGCCATTCCTGTCTCCAATTCACTGTCTGGTTACACCATGCCAAGCTGAGGGCGCGATGATGTGGAGTAAGAAGTAGGCACAAAATGGGCGGTAGGAATCAAGTCCAATAGTTATAATAGTCGATATACTGACGCCGTTGACATCCTCTGACCTAAAACTTCTAATCACGGATTTGCCATAGTAGCCACAGCTGAAACATCTATCACGTAGTATAAATGTTCGTAGATAGCATTCTTTCCGATGCGTGGTTGTTCTATATCGCCAGCATTCACATCGTTGCTCATGTCGACCTTCCTTAGACCACCTTGACCAACATCTTAATATCGTTGCTATATTATAACCCACATTATTGGCAATATAAGGGATGTTGCCTGGCTTTTCTCATACCCATTAATCAGGCTCGGACAAAATTGGTTCTTCTACGAATTATAGGTATTTATTTCTAAAGGTGTTTTACCTTTTCAGGTCGGCAGCGGATTTGCCAGTCCGTGCTCGCTGTTACACAGTGGCATTGACAAAATGTATAAATATATTTAAAACCTTATTATGAAAATAATAATTACTTTTGATCATTTTGCTTAATTTGATTGTCTTTTTAATTTCATGTGCAGTTAACATTCATACTTAAATACTATACGTATTGTGTAGTGTGCTGATGTAGTTCTTAATCAAAATAAGTTGTATTTTTTTATCTCTTCTGTAAATAGTTTAATGGATAAATTATGTGGATAAAAATAATATTTTCTGAATATAAAAAATTGTGTTGCTTCACAGCAAAATTTTATTTTAACACTATTTTAAAAAAAATTAATAATACAATCTATAATTAAAATACTTTCTTATTTAATCAGAAAATGTAATGGTGTAACAGCATCGGATGTAGTCTAAATCAAAGTAATGTACCGTTAAAAGATCCTTGGCCCTTTAAATCAATCCAAATTATTCTGGACGAGTATTTGTAATTTCGATTTACATACATATGCCGTTAGAGCAAGTTAGCAAAGGAGTGAAATACATGTATCAGTTAAAGTATGCATTACGTTACTATAAGAAACACTGACCTTCTACAAAGTTCTGCTGCTTTTTCCCAGGAATGTCTGATATTGAAGAATTTGTAACAATGAAGACCTCTTAAGTCCCAACCTGAAACAAATCGATTAATAAAATTTAGTTTGCATTTCGCTATATGCAATTTATAAACCATTTGGTTAATTTTTAAACTTCAAAGCGATAAATGCCGAGATTCATCTGAATCAGTAAAATGTCGAAAATCTGCAATACGTTGTAACAAGAAAACTGATTCGATACACATATTCCTTGCACCATCGTTGCCAGAATTGCAGAATAATTTTTTAACTGTTAATATTTGCTTAATCAATGCTTGGTTATTTCTAATAGATTATCCTCAGGTTCATGGTTATTAATATCGGATGAAAGGGGACCTATGGGACGGGTGTTTAAAACAGCTTCAATGAGGGCTACCGTTTTTAGGCTCACCAGTTGGCGCCAGTAAGGTAGTTGTCAAAAGTCATTGTTAGACGCGGAACAAGTTTATAGGGTTTTATTATAATTATTTCGTACAGCAGTAAATAAAAAACTTGTTAATATGCTTCAGTGTCGTGCAGTTCCATTTAGTTCGCAAACAAAAGACGGATATATGTTTCCGAGAGACAAAACTCACCTAAACAGTGGTTGGTAGAGATTCGCAGGGATAACTTTACTCTTTCGAAACATTCGCATGTTTGTAAGAAACATTTTTAATCCTGACGATTATGCGTTACCAAAGGAGCCTATTATAGAAAATCGTAAATAACAATCATGCACATTCGTTGTTTTCATCATGCCCATGTTTGATATAACCTAACCCTAAATATATAAGACACCTATGAATTAGCTGTTCTTTAAGTCCGCTTAATTTTGCACCTCTTTTTCTTAACTCTGCTTTTAAAGCACTTACATTCATTGACCCTTACCATATACCTCCCATATTTCTTCAGAAGAGTCACAATTTTTATAAAAATCACTAAAAACCTGCGTTAAAAAGCCATAACAAACATTAACGTTCAGTGACATTTGAAATTTTTGTACCTTACCCTACACTAGCGTGATGAATTTAAGCGCGGTAGCCCTCATTTGTAAATAGCAATGTATACTATTCTTCAAACGTCAAATTTGTATTGCAAGCCACTCTTTTTAATAATAATAATTTAATAATAGTGTATTTTGCATGTCATAATTGGCAAGCTAGGGTTCTTTTACTACGAGGAAGTCATCGGACATGTACAATTAAGTAATGCCACCAAATATTTTTTGTGGAGAACATCAGTATGTAGCGTATTGCGATGTGATCATTTATATCAATAGCAGTAGATAGGTTTCGTTCTCCTATGAATCCATCGGCACTACAGGCCGGATGTCATCTCTTTATCTATCCTGGAGCTCCAATGATGTTATAGGAGAACGAAACATGTCCATTGCTATTGGTAATGGTGATCACTGATCACATCGCAATACGCGACAGCAATATTCTATTCATAAAATATTTGGTGGCGTTTATGACATACACTACCATAGTATTCTGGGTGAACAACGTTGAGAAGTGTATTTAACTGTCAGTTGGGAGCATTACAAATCATAACACATACGCATTCTGTACGAGTCTTTCCATCAAGAAATGGCGCGTTGTATCTCCTGTGGTTTTAATCTACAAGAACTTCACCGAATGTTGGTTAAAATGTTCATTACGATGTCATTCCTTTCGCCAGCCTGTAGTACCTGAGTTCATAGGAGAACGAAACATGTCTACTGCTATGATCACATCGCAATACGAAACATACCAATATTCTCTGCATAAACTCTTTTTAAATGAAATTTGTCTGACTTCACGCCAGCTTCACACAGACCACCGAAATGGGGATATCACAGGGGTATAAAATGAAGTATTAATTTTGCTTAATAAATTTGACCTTGATTCTCAGTATTACAGTTTGTGTCAAAGCATATGAAGATACAAATATATATCTTACCTAGCTTAGAACCACGACCTTTTTTGTTTTTAATTAGCATGGGCCCGCAGTTATAAAACGGTGGGGCAGGCTTCATACGGGACTTTAGCTTAGCTCGAAAGCATTTTACGTATTGATGAATGCATTTTTACTTGAAATAGGCCTATATTTTTCTCGTAAAGAGACAAATAAAAGGCTTGCACCACAATACAATAAACGTAAATGTTCACTTGCAAGTTAACTGAAGGGAAGAAGGTAGGATTATTGGGTGTTTTTTACAATAATTAAAGTTTAATAATTGTTCTGTACGTCCTCTAGCTCTTAAAACTTGTTATTCGTCTAAGAACGGATTAGGTGGTAATACGTAACTTTTAGACTCTAAATGGTTTATTTTGCGACAAGTTTATTTCTGAAGGAAATACCTCAGTCTAAGCAATTTTAATTATCGTATATAATGCGTTTTCAAGTTTTTGAACTGTGAGAAGACCAGTAGATTTTTTACCGAGATTTTTCGTATTATTTATAAATCTAAAGCAATACGAGGTTACACGTTTTAATTTATTTATACATGATACATAAGTATTGACTATTTATAAGATATGTCTGATTTATTAGTTGTTGCGATAGCTGTAATAGTCTGAGTTTCTAATAGTGTATGCTCGCTGTTTAAGCCTTCTATTGGCCATTTCAAATTAGATTCTGCATGCCGATTGAGTCCATTGTACCATAATGGCGTAGAATTTATTTCATCAGGATACAGTCCGCTAAAATTAAATCTGCGGGGTTTACAACGGTTTTTACGTGCCTCCAATCACTCGATTTGCTATGAATGTTTTCCATTTATTTGCGAAGCTGGTTGAATCCAACAAGTAATTGTAGTGTCATATCAATAAAAATAATGATCAAATTTAATCTTTATACATTTTCTTACTTTGCTAGTTAATTGTGCTAACATTACTGCACCACATAATTCAAACGAGGTAGAGTGATATTTTTTTGTGGAGCAATGGGCGATTTAGCGCAGAGCAAGTGAATTTGAATACATCCGGATGCCCAATTCTGATGCATCGCAGAATCCATATAATTCAACAGTTTTAGCTTTTTACATACAGATTGAGCCAAACCGCTAGGAACACGACTAGCTGTGTGCGCAGTTTGCAGTCGCCCGTCTGAACGAGCAACACTCTCCACCGAAAATTTAGCGATACAGAAATCTGCCAATCTGTTATCTCGTTGCCTGCTTTTCTCAGTGCTCTGGCAAGCGCACTAACCACAGAATAACCAAGAATTGTTATTAGAATGTTTCAATTGACGGCAAGATTTGCACATTTCTATGCTCACTTCGATTTCGCCATGTTCTGGGAACAGAATGCCACATTACCAGAGGTACAATAATTACCGATTTGTATGATAATTTAATGTCATACACTAAAGCTTAGAAAATTTACGGCATTTTCAGAGAACTATTGCATATATCTGATGTGCGAAAACTTGAATTCTTAGAAATTTGCCAGTAGGTACAGTAATTTTAAAGCACATATTTGCCAACGTTGTTTAGAACCCTTAAATCACAGAACACACAATTTAAGCTTAAATATCAAGTTCTGTGAGAAAAAAAACATTTGTTTTTGTGTAAGTATACCATTTTGTTTTATTTTATCATATTTTTTAGCAAACAGCTTAAAAAAATAATTAAATATTAATTAGGGCTGGGGAAAAGAATTGTATTGTTAATTAATGGAATATACATTGAATTTATTTAAATTTTCCTAGGCGAGTTTTTTTATGTTTACTGCATGAATCTCGGAAGCTAAATAGAGAAACGTTTATAGTTTTGTAATCCCAAATTTAACATCGTTTCTGTTTTATTAAAACTATGTTTACCACATTCCTTTACTCATAAAAATTGATTTATTGGAATATCTCTAAATTCATCTAACACTCATTATTGGGTTTAGAAAAACAGTTTAAAATAAAACTTTAGATACTTAATTTTATGAGTCAGATGCTAAAGTTCATTCACTTTCTATAAAGTAGATTTTTTGCGTTATTGAGTTGGAAATAATTTTTTGGGCTAATAACATTAACGGCATAGAGAAACATCTGATTTAAATAAATTTTTAGTTTTAAGTACAAACAATTTGAGAAACTTTATCTGCTTCAATATTAAGAATACTTGTATAGAAATGAAGATACATAAAAAAAACTTTAAATGAATTTGCGTTTTTAATTCATACATCTATATGTATTTGAAAGTTGAAAACATTTATGCACGAACAATTATATTGATTTATAAAACGGGTACAATTTAAAATTATATGTATAATTAATATTATTTACATAGATGCTCGAAATGGCTTACATTTCATTATTTAGCATGACATGGTTTCAGTTTTATCAAGTTTATTTCAAGGATGGTTACTCAAATCAAAAAAACGTTATATACAAAAAAAGTTGTATAATTAAATTTCTTATAATATACATGTATCAAAAAAATCATGGGCGTACCCCTAAAAAAAAGGGAGGTTAATGAGTGTTGCTTACCCCTGAATGAGCCCCTTAGCAAGCATGTTTTCAAAATGTTTGTTTTTAATGTGATATATTGCTCTTCAACATACGTTTTAGTGTACCGAAATTTAAAAAAAATATCTAGTCATTTGTGCAATATTTGTAAAAATAAGTTCTTTTTATTTTCAACTTTAGAAGGCTGTATGTCCATGGGGGCATTTTCGGCTAGAGGTAAATTTGGTTAAAACTTCTTTTGATACCCCCAGTCTATGGTTAAGTGATTGACATACTTTTCAAAAACTCCCTGTATAACAAATTATTTTAAAAAAAATCTTTTTCATTTTAACCACTGACCGAAATATCCAGGAATTTCAAGAAAGAGTTATTTATTTCCTAAAATACTTGTAACCGTTTTACAAAATTAGTTAAGTTTTGGCCTATTTAGTTTTATAATTCCGCCTATGTACGCCGGCCTGTTCACAACACAGCACGGTCGTCACACAGTCGTGTATGTGAGATACACCTTTATTCCGACTTTAATCTTTTTTAAAGACGGAATTCCGAGATTAAAGTCGGAATTCCGACATTAAAGTCGGAATTCCGAGTTTAAAGTCGGAATTCTGAGATTAAAGTCGGAATTCCGAGATTAAAGTCGGAATTCCGAGATTAAAGTCGGAATTCCGAGATTAAATTCGGAATTCCGAGATTAAATTCGGAATTCTGAGATTAAATTCGGAATTCTGAGATTAAAGTCGGAATTCCGGGATTAAAGTCGGAATTTCAAAAAAATAATTAGGTGGCCCTTCTACGCCTTCGTACTTATTCACTACTTTATTTACTAATTAACAATTAACAACAATAGATTAATCACTGCCCTAATTATAATCACAACTGAACACTTATAAGTCTCTTTCGTATTTCTTCTTTACTTGTTCACGTTCGACTTCCCACTGAGACTCGGCTCACCGTGTGTATTATTTATACATCCATTCACACGATCTAGAGCAGTCCAGAATATTGCCGGCCGTTAGCGTACAATTCCAGTCTCATCTAACCAGTCTACACAGTCCAGTGGCGTAACACTGCCCCCTCCTTAAGCCTGAACGTCCCGATTAGGCAAATCATTATTCCCTGCATACTTGGCTAGTCTCTCTATATGCACCACCTTCATCTTAGATTTTGGATTTTGCTGAATTCTATATACAACGTCGTTTAATCTGGTGACGACAGTGTAAGATCCTTCCCAAGGGTGGTGAAGTTTCGGGGACCTGCCTTTCTTTTGTTGTGGGTTATATAGCCAAACCAACTCTCCCACCTGGTACCCTCCTGAATTAGCCTTAAGATCATAACGAGTCTTCATACGGTCACTTGTTATGGCAATTCTTTCTTTCAATTATTTCTTATTTGTGGCCCCATTCTTGCCGCGCAAACCACATTGGCGGCACCAAGCCTCCACATCTTGACGACTGTTTACCCAGTAGAAACGTTCTCTTACTTTTGTCAGGGTTTTGTTGATGCCAAAATGTCCGCCAGACATTCCATTATACACTTGCTGAAGTACATCTGCTACGTGACAACTGGGGATTAACATTTTCAAAGTAACTTTCCTCCCATCTGGACTTGCCCACGCTCTCTTCAGCAGTTCATCCTCTACTATAAGGAAGTCCCATTGTGCCCATAATGCCGATTTATTTGAAATGTCCTTCCAATCGGGTTGGTTCCCTCTTTCTTTCCATTTCAGAATAGGACCAGCCTCGTTATCGTTTAACTGCGCTTCCCTTAACGACTCTTTTGTCCAATAATCCGGAACTTCAATGTTAACGGTATTCATTATTTGTACATTTTGCTGTTTTTCCTTACAATAGCAAGGCTTGCAGTCTTTCTGACACGGTCTTTTGGAAAGGTCATCTGCTATATTCCGCGAAGTACCAGCTCGCCAGTTTTCCTGTGGCTTCTCCATTACGGCGACCCTCTCAGGAATGCGCTGACGACAGTTACTCTGAATATGGCCCACTCTGCCACACTTATAACAGCGCATGCGTCCTCCACTCTGTCTTTCACTACTTTGCTGTTGGGTTTGTCTCGGATCTTGAATGTTGAGCTCATGACAGTTCCTCTTAATATGCCCGAATTTGCCACGATTATAACAACGAATGCCTCCAATCGGCCACCCACTATTTTGTTGTTGGTCTTGTCTCTGCTGGGAATTCGATTTTGTCAGTAATTGGGTGATCACCTTGTGTAGATCAGATATCAGATTTTGTGTTGTGTTGTCTGGCTTGTCTTCCTCCACACTCACAGCTCGTACTCTCTGATTTGATTGTGTGGTATCCTTACAGGCAGCATCAATCTCCAGTGCATGTACTAAAGCACCACTACTAAGCTTATGTCTGGCCAACTTAAGAATTCGCCTAACTTCCTGGTCCCTTACTCCATCAATAAATGTACCAACTGCTAACTGTTGTTGAAATTCTATTGGTGCATCAGGATAGGCTAGATGGGCTAATCTTTCTACCGCAGCCTCGAACTCCTGGAGGCTTTCTCCACCTCGTTGTCTGCATGATTTGAGCTGAGCCTGATATACTTGGGCGAGATGTTGGTCGCCATATCTTAGTTCTAACGCTGCCTCCAAAATGCCAAAGTTTTGTTGCTGTGCGGCAGGAATTGTTTGGAGCAGGTCTAATGCTTGGCCCCTTAGTGCTAATACCAATGTTGTTGCTTTTTCCTCATCGTTCCAGTTATTTGAACGTGCAGCTGCCTCAAATTGTCTCTTATAAGTTGACCATGAACTTTGACCGTCGAAGGAAGGTGGTTGTAACCTAGTACCAGACGACAGTACTAACTGGCCACCCTTCTCTCTTAATTGTTGTTTAAGTCGGGCTACTTCTTCCTTAACTTCAGTTATTTCTCCTTCAAACTTTCCTCTAAATTCACCGACTTCTTCCTTAATGACTTCATGACTTCAGCCTGTACATCTTCCTTCAATTGTTCAGTGACCGAGAGCATGATTTGATGCTGTCCCTCCATAATTTGTCTTAATTGTTCCTGGCGTTTCTTTCTTTGCTCGTCCTTTTCTTCCTGTCGTCTTATTTCCAGGCCTTCGATCATTTTTATCAAGTCTTCTTTTTCTTCTTGTCGTCTTCTCTCTTGATCTTCCATAATCATTTTTAATTCTTCCTGGCGTTCTCTTTTCTGTTCTTCCATTTGTTGCACCAATGCTGCAAGTAAATCTTGTGTTTGTTTCTCCGCCATGCTTCTTGTTGTTGGCATTAACTCACGACACGTAAATCAGTTTAAAATAAAGTTGACTACACTATAATGTCCATAAAATGTATCTATCACGTCTATTTGAATAATGGAATGTACCAGAAAAATCTCGAAACAAAACTAAAAAGTCTTATTTAGAGTTTATGTTATTTTTGTGTTGCCAAAATTCCCTTATATCCACTAATTGTGCAATAGAATGTTCGAGAATTTTCACGAAATATCACTAATAAGTCTTGTTTTGAGTCTATAACACGTTACCGTTAACACAGTTTACGTATCTCCTGTAGTTTACAAATAGAATGTTCTAGAATTTTCCCGATATTGCACTAATAGTCCTTTTTCTCAGTCCACGACACGTTATAACTAGCGGCACTCGCGTATTTGCAGCTATTTCTAAGTCGAATGTTCTAGAACTTCTCGAAAATCCACTTTAAAGTCACTATTCAGTTCAGAAATAGTCCTTCAAATACTGTCCAGTAGCTTAATTCTCCGTGTTACCACTAATTTCTGAGAAGAACACTGTAGAACCTTTTCCAATATTCCAGAAATTTCTCTTCCAATCCATTTCCGACACCAATTTGTTACGTGTTTGCTATCCACACAAACACCTCTACTTGTAGATTCGTTGATTGATAGTTCAGGTAACACTTACTCACTACTTTATTTACTAATTAACAATTAATAACAATAGATTAACCACTGCCCTAATTATAATCACAACTGAACACTTATAAGTCTCTTTCGTATTTCTTCTTTACTCGTTAACGTTCGACTTCCCACTGAGACTCGGCCCACCGTGTGTCTTACTTATACATCCATTTACACGATCTAGAGCAGTCCAGAATATTCCCGGCCGTTAGCGTACAATTCCAGTCTCATCTAACCAGTCTACACAGTCCAGTGGCGTAACAATAATAACACCGGCACGCATATAAGCATCCTTTACAGTCATACGGAAATGGCAGTATTTCTAGCAATTTCATTGGCCGTTTCAAGGCCACGGCATGGCGTGCTCATCAGATATCATTTTTAAAGGAGAATTCGGCACCGTGAAAATAGACAAACTATAATAAAGGGCAAGGAAAATAAACAAACTATAATAAAGGGCAAGGAAAATAAACAAACTATAATAAAGGGCAAGGAAAATCTTACTAACGAACTAAAAAATACTTGTTTAAAAAAAAAAAATTAATAAGTTTGTGATTCGAACCATGGACCTAACGCGTACTAGGCGAGTATCTTCTCTATCGTCTAACGGGTTCATTACTAACAAACGATTCCAAAAGGATTTAATACACTTAGACATGTCATGTAACTGCGCATGCCCTGCGGCTATCTTAAAACGGCCAATTAAATTGCGATTAATACTTCCATTGTCGTACGACTGTAAGGAATGCTTATATGCCACCGGCACACAAAAAAAAATTTGGTTGTACATTTGACGCCACCTACCTCCCGACATGTATTTCGACCTGCTGAATTCGAATTTGAAGTCAGTTTGGACCGTACACCCTCAAATATCGAGTAAATTGAAAGACCGTAAAAAATAGCGAAAATTGGGTGTTTCAGTAATCAAAAAATTTTTGTGGATCTAAACCAAGCATAATTTTTATGTATTTCGATCCGCTGAATACGAATCTAAAGTATATTTAGACCATAAGCCGTTTTAAATCTAAGTAAATTGTAAAAAACCCTCGAAAATTGCTAAAAATGGCAAGAAATTGTGAATTTAAGATATGGGGCACTGTAAAATCCTACAGCAGCACACATATTTCTAGTGTAGTGTACTTCTTACACCCAAGTAAGTAAGTTAGCTACACTAGGTACTTTTTTTTACTAGCCACAAGTGAATAGTTTAATGAAGATACGTGAACTGTTGTATTTGCCTCCTACTTTTAACTAAAGTACTTTAATAGTCAGAAGTGAATACTTAAATTAAGACAGATGTTCTGTTTAATAACAGCAGATAAACAGATTAATTATAATAGGTAAAAAGTTTAATTATAGCAGCTGTGCTCTGTTAACTTATCCCTAGTAAACTCGTAACACTACAAGATATAAAATTATGATGTATGTATAGAATTATAAAAAATGTAAATTAAAAAATATGTATAGAACTTTGATGTAGTAATAGTCCCCCACACACCAGCGGATAAATTGGACCGACTTGATCCGCACGGATTTTATCGGCGAATCAGGCTCGGCACATACCAAATCCGTCCTTACTTATACGGTTCGAAGATTTGACCTCCCGATTGGATCTGTCAGTTAAAGTTCGCTCGTTAGTGGTACAAAACTCATAACCTTATAACAGTTTTTACTCGGCTCGTTAAAAATTCTTTTCTCATATAGCACGTATCTGAAGCCATTATTGTTTAGGGTACAAATTTGAAAGTTTAACTCGTGCGTCGCCACTAACTACCACATTGGAACTGTCAAGTTAAGACTTGCAGACTTAGTCGGTGCGATATGGGAATTGGACCGATGTACCTCGGCTTGTCACACTAACGCAAAGTTTTATCCGCTGACTTAGCCCATGCCGCATCAAATCGGTCGGGCCATCCGCTGGTGTGTGGCGGCCTATTACCCTACAGTAAGAGTAGGTATTCCCGTGATTTTCAAAAATAGTAATAATTAAAGTTGATAGTAAAATTTGTGCTTCACTTGCACAATGATTTGCTTAAGAAGCGTGAGTTGGCGTAGTTATAATCGTTTCATCCAGATTTGTTGCATTGTAATTAGATTGGTCATGGCTTTTGGACCAGGTTGCTCAATATTGCTTGTACTATGTTCTACATTATTAATTCAAGATGTAGTATAAAATTATGATTTCTGTTACATTTTCTACACGGTTACCAACAGTCCTTTGTTTGGATTTTTCTTTAGGCAATTTAAGCATAATTTTAAACGTTTTGCTTCAGATATGCGCTGATTTTCGCTTAATTTTAAAAGTGATTCACAATGATAAATTGCATAACAGTTTTTATAAAAATTACAATTAGTGTTCTTATTTTTTTTATTAGCGTTTCTATTATGAAATTTATTTTGATTAGTATTTAAGTGAAGCAAGGTATCACCCGATTTATTGGTTTCTAGTGACCCAAGAAAATGGTAATGTTTTTCAGGAAAATCTTAGAAGTTCTTTCGTTATAGGAAACTTGTTAGCGGGTAAAGGCTTCCCATTCATTCCTCGTAGAATGGCGGAATTTGGAAACTACATATCTGCGGTGGATTGATCGTAATTTTTTAGAGATTGTGCAATTTCTAGTATATCATCGAAAAGTCTTTGTATGAAGGAGTATGACTTTTTTAGTATATTCTAGGTTAAAAAGTGCTTTAATGTTATTTTGTACTGTTAGTTTTTTTATTTCCAACAGTTTGTCCAGCAAATATCAGACAATTTCTTAATTTTTTAGAAGAAAATTGTAATGATTTAAGTGATTGAGCTGAGTCTCCCTTTAACATCGAATTTAGATAATAAAATATTTGCATGATAGCTTAGAATTTTTATGAATAAGAGAATCAAAGACTTCGCGAAACTACAAAATTTTCAAATTCATCATTTAACGAAGGTAAGGTTATCAATACCTCTAATCAATTATGCAAAATATCATGGATATTTAAAAAACAAATATTTCTGATAGTCTTTCATCACCCTGTACCTCGGACACGAAACGTTGTCGAACTCAGTTTCATAGAAAAGAATATGCTTCTGAATTTATGTCGTGCATTTTTGGAACACCGTGTATACAAGTCAAAGGTACAGAAATTTAACAACCCACAAAATATATACAAATATACATTATTGGGGAAGCAACCAAAACCACTACTCATTGCTAATACGTTTCGTCCGAGTTTTCGGACTTTATCAAGGTTAAAAGCTAAAAATAATGGTTTTACATAAGTCGTAAATTAGATTAGTGACAGAATGCATATCTAAAAAAGTGTTTTCTTACCTAATATAAATTTACTATTTTAATTTCATTATATGGGTGGATTTAATCTTGTTTTTCACTAATTTTTTATTTGATAGGTATGTGATGTATGTACATGTAGTTCGACGAGTTAGCAGAGAATGATCAGTATTTGGTGTCGTTGTTGATGTGTTTCTTTTTAAGAGTAGGTAATTATAATAGCTGATAGTATATTTATGGTCCGAGTGACAGTTATTGTAAACATTCTCATGATATTGGATAGCCGTTGAGAAGAAGTTTTGCAGTTAGCACATATACAGGATGTATAAAAATTGTTACTATTGAAAAAGATTGCGATATATGCTACTTAGATTTTCTATATCTGTTTGATAATTTACTGTTTTTTTGTTGTTTTGTATTTCGGCCATTTCCAAAAACATGCGTTTTTTGGTATTTCTTTCTTTATGCAGTATAGTTGTATCCTGAAAGTTAAAACTTTGTGAATTATTTATGGCATGTTCTGTTAATGCTGTGCTACATGAATTAGGAGTTGCTATGGAATTTCTAATTGATAATTTATGTTAATTTATACGTTTATTTAAATACTGTTGGGTTTGTCCAATGTAACACCTATCGCAATCTGAGCAATCTATTTGATAAATAATATGGGTTTGATTTAATTTCTCTATTGGATCTTTTAGTTTTGAATATAATTTATTTTTTATGCTATTATCATTTCTGTATGCTAATTGTATGTTATATTTACCTAATTCTTTCTGAACTTTTTCTGATACTTGTGGTATGTATGGTGCCGATATGTATATTTTGTCTTTATTTGGATTGTTTTGATTTTTGTCCCTGGTTTGTGTTGTTAAATATGGGTCCAAACCAGTTATATTGTAAATCTATGTCAACTTGATTTTTATTGCTTTTGTTATTTATTATATGTATTCTCTTTTGGATATAATTATTCATAAAAGGTGGCGGGTAAAAAGTAATTTAAAAGAATGTTTTTGATTTTAATTATGTTTTCTTTGTGAAACA
The DNA here is from genome assembly GCA_029963845.1 of Rhamnusium bicolor. Taxonomy (NCBI): domain Eukaryota; kingdom Metazoa; phylum Arthropoda; class Insecta; order Coleoptera; family Cerambycidae; genus Rhamnusium; species Rhamnusium bicolor. The sequence continues at coordinate 270,492 of JANEYF010003457.1, read as the reverse complement.
GTTTATCTGATAGTAAAATGGTCCTGTCCACGAGGCTGTTTATAACGCTAATTTTGTATTTATTACTGGTTTTTGATTGGAAGTTGGTATATCGTCCCGAACTGATACTTTTTTGATAACAATTGGTTTTAATTCTACTGGTAGATCTAATTAAAGTCAGGTCTAAGAAGTTTATTTTATTTTCATTTTCTGTTTCTAATGTGTATTTTATTTTCTTGTGTTGTTCATTGAATTTCTGTAATATGTACTGTATTTCATTTTTATTAACGCATAGTAGACAATCTTCTACGTATCGTTTAGAAATAAGAAATAGGAAATAAAGTTTTTTCTGTTTTTTATTCAAGAAATAATTTCGACTTTAACAGCCAACAACTTGTGTAAAATATCATCTGTATTTTTTAGTGTTGTTTAGTTTCTTTACCTTCTACATTCAGGTAACAATATGTATAGACAGTAGGGATTTTCCTGTTTCAAACTAAAGGTAAACTTGTAAATGAATTAAATGTTAAATATATGGAAGTTTTTGCATTAAACCTAAAGAATGCCTTATCAATTAATTATACTAGTAAACATGAATATATGAGTTTCTGTAAAAATTAGGCACTTTTGTTTATAAAAATTGAAGGGATTGGATGGATATGAATGTGTTAACTGACATCGTTTCAAAAATTGGAATATCCTGTTTGATAAATGTGTTCTGATAGTACAACTTATCACCAATGTTCTGTAACGTTTTTATGGCTAGATGCTTGGATACAGAAGTGCAATATATGTAACTTCTTGTCTCTGATGAATAAAGTAAAATTGTTGTTCTGACAAATTTATTAATTAACACCTTTATCCATCCACCCCTTCAATTAATAGTAAAAGAAAATTGAAAAATGTTATTATACATATTTTTGCAGTGCAGTCATAATTACAGAATAATAACAAACGTCAACACAATAGAGCTGGTAGATCAAATAACGTAAACTCAAATTTAAAGTTTGTATAAGTTTATTCCAGTTCTCATTATTAAAAAAATCAGTTTGGACCAAGTTTTATATTTAAAAGATCTATTAAATAAAATACCTACATATTTAAAAACTGTTTACCCGGGTTCGCAGAGCGACCCTTTGTCGACCTTCAATCTAGAATAGTTCATTGGCATAGGCGCGTGGTGCATTATAAATGCACAAAATGTATTTATATAATACCGCGCGCCTATGCTAGAATTTTTTTCTGCATATTGAGAAGAAGGACTATAGGTTGGTTTCCCAACTAACAAAGAAGTCGCAATGCATTGGAAGCTTTATAATTATCACATTAAACAGGAGTTTTAAAGAAAGTAATAATGATTACAAACTAAAAAAATTAGAAATGTCATACAATGCCTCGATTCCGCGCGAATTATTTCGCTTTTACCGCAAACATTCATATGAACTTTTTTTGTTCGAAATATTGTCCCCTACAATTACATAATTCTTTTCGGTGTAACATTTTTCATCTGATACACTATTCACGAAATAAATGGGAAAAAACAGATCTGGGTCACCGCTCGGGTGTGTTTTTCGAGATATAAGGAATGAACCCACCGTCAGATGGAGAGGACCGCATTAGGTATTTTTTTGTACAGTATTTATTAATCTCTATTAATTTTATATGAGCACAGAAAAAATTGTATACCTGTGCTCGCACAGCAACCCTTTGTCGACATTTAGTCGAGCATAGTTCTCTAGCATGGCGCGCAGTGTATTAAATAAGTACACAAAATTTATTTATATAATACCGCGCACGCCTTTGCCAGAATTTTTTATGTGCTTATATGAAATGAATGGAGTATGGTAATATGCTAAATTTAAATTCTTGATTATTTCTCTTCTATTCAAAAATGTCGAAATTGAATGGGGTAATACTAGATATTCTCAACTCTTATATTAAATTTTTTCTCGTTTTTAATTCAACGTGATTTTCTTGAAGTTCTCGAAAATGTTATATTCATTTGAGTACATGTGTACAGAATAATATAAATTTGCTAGGTATTTCTGTTATAAAAATAAAAATTATTTAGACGTTTGTATAAAACAAAGAAAGAAAATAGTTTTAAGGTAAACTTGATCTAAGAAAATGCATAACTAGTTTTACTAGCGTGTTTCCTACTTTATAGATTGATTTGCATTTCGGCCCTGAAACGTGGGCAAGTAAAAAATAATATATTCTATATAGTTTTGTAATGTCCTTCTCCTTCATGTTATGTTATCCAAGTTTCGCCTATTTAAATACTAATTAATAAGTTAAATGCAACAAAGAGTTATGTAAGTACACCTAACGGAGCTGTGTGTAGAGAATATAGGACAAAATCGGTCATTACTTGTAGATAGGTTGACATTTTATAATCTTCGTCTAATTTGAATATGATGTAGAACTCATCAAGTGAGTATAGGTTTCATTCCTTAGGCCCGGCATACCATTTTCTGGTAGAGTGGCTGTTAGTTATTAAACAGATTTATATTAATTATTACGTCTCTACTTTGCAATAAACTGATCACAGCAAAGTATATTCTCATATGGAATAACTATTCTGCAAACATAGACTAATTGTAATTATTATTTTACTGTTTTAAAAATTTTATTCTTAAATTTATCTATTAGGTAACATTACCAGGAGATAGATTATCCCGACCCTTAAAAAAATATATTTGCATTACGATTTTACGACGTACTTTTACGATTGGCTTTCAAAAAATTTAACCCTTCAACCTAAAATTGTTCTTATTTTACTCCTTGATTCCATATAAAGAAATCAATATTGTCCTAGCGAATTCGATTAATGAATCGATGTTGATGTTTCTTCTTAAAATTCAGTTTTATTTTCAAATAATGGAAATGGTTCGGATGATGAAGTTGTAAAATTCTGAACAAAATCACATATCTTTGAGTTTTTTCTACATATAAATTTAAAAAATTGTCGAGGTTCAGCTATTACTAACAATACGCTTACTGGATAGTGATTATTAGAGTATTTATGCCTTATTTTATTATTCTTGGTTTTTTATATCTAATTTACATGTAATTGCATTGCCCTAATCTTTTTCCTTTTATTGTTGCGTTCATTTTGAAATGATATTTAAATAGGTAAGTAATATATTGTATTTTCATAATATTGAAATTTTGACAGAAAAATTCAGATAAATTATGAAGATTACTTTATTTATTTTGTGAAAATCATATGTATATAAAATATAATACCTTCGTCGTGTCATCGTTTCCTTCAATGCTATCCTCGACAAGATCGTGGCCAAATTGCTAAATAATCAATTTGTTAGAAAAGCTTAAAAGATTTACCCAATAAAAGGAAAGTATTTGCCCTATACATGGGTATAGGTATCCGCCTGTTACTGGCCACATTACCGTACTTATAACGGCGCGGCGCAATTCAGCCTTTTTACGAGTCAATATTTTTGTGTATATGAGAATGAACGGAGTGTTGTATTCAACAATTGTTTTTTATTACTGATGATGAATGATGATTTTCTAGCGATTCTTTTTACATGGCTCATACGAAACATGGTATTTACTTTAGAATAATGGCTTTCGATATTTTATATATAATTATTATACATATTACATACCCTATGTATGTCTTAAAAGGATTAATTTACTGACTCTCAACTACGCATTTCCTGCAAAGCGAGATATTTGACTTGATTCACAATTTTTTTAAAGCTTCCTTATAATTAGATTTTTTTTAGTATCGTGGAAAGTTTAGTTAATATATGTTCTGTAATTACTGATTAATGTGTTATGAATAAAGACCGCATCTCAGTTAGTCATTCCAGTTACGGGCCTACTACAACTCTCGTACAGTTAATAACATGAAAATAAATATTGTGAAATGCAAAGGTACACGATTTTTTTAGGAATTAATAAATAACCTTCTTTCATGTTATTTTATTGTATATCATTAATTCCGTACAACACATTTATGTACTCACATAATTAATTGAAACAATGTGCAAACTAGTATCTAATTACTAAAAAGGTCTAAAATAAATTTTCTTTAATTAAACCCATACGAATTATCTAAAGCTAAATAACCAAGTACTAAATCAAATGCAGGTTTTGTACGATCGTAAAAAAGTGTTATAAATTGAAAACGCCTGAATATCTTAGTTTAAATAAATAAACAAGCAGACATACTTGTAAGACAGAACCCCCACCACCTACATACATCGCAATTGAGGACACGTGTGAGCTGTGAGCTTGCGGCCCCGACGGTCAGCAGTTTGCAATTGCATTTCAACAGATAGAGGCAGTTTATTGTGTTATTGTGTAAACATGTCTTGAAGGGTTCCCTCGCGGAATACTGTGGAGCAGTGGATACAAAACAATCCAGAACTAGAGTTTAATGGCACAGAACGTTTTAAAAATCAGTATTTTAAATACACTCTAGTTACATCTGTAGATGTGGAACGGTCGTTTTCATACTACAAATGGATTTTTAATGATCGGAATTTGATTCCAAATCATTTAGAACAATTATTAATAACATACTTTTATTCTAGCGCCAAAAAAATAATTATTATAGTGCAATAGTGTTTTTTTTTGCTAAATGTTCAGCGTTCGTCTAATTTTCGACATTACAAAAATCACCCGTTAAAAGTATAAGCTAAGATATTGTCTATTTTGTATGTCATTTTTACACATGAAAATATTGACGTGTTACCAGTCCGTTTGAAAAATTTCAGAATTTTAGGCCGACGCTCTTATTCCCTAAAACACCCCCTTTTATAATTTGATTTTTTAAAATTTTCCAATAAATGTCTGCATGTTACCAATTCGCTTACCAAGTTTCAGAATTTTTAGCGAATACTTTTTCCAGTCCCTTAATACATTCCCTTTATGATTTGATTTTTTAGTAAATATCTAGTGGTTAGTGTGATCCATTAGCAACGTTTTAGAATTTTGGCCACTTTTCGTAGAACTTAGACCTCTGTAGAATGTGGTAGTAATTAAATGTATTTTAAATTGATAAGATGTTTTGATTTCAAAAATAGGCTTTACTGGAATATTTATTTTAAAAAACTGTTACAGATTTTCTCTATTATTTATGTATAAAAAAAATTATAGATAAAGAAAAAATAATAATTATGAGAATGTATTAATTCAACAATGCTGTCTTATTATTTAAAGCAGTATTCATATATTATGACATAACTTATGAGAACCTATTACTCATTTTATTAGAGCCCGGATCCGTAAATTACATGACAATATTTTCCTACAAATATTGCAACGAACTTCTCTGCCATCAAACTCTAACTCCAGGAAATCGTTTATCCATCATTCTACAGTACTTCGAGACTCGAGAGAGAAATGGATGCGATATTTTCAAAATGTTCCACGTTAATATTAATCTAATTTTCGGATCCGGGCTCTGTTTATTACAGTGGCGGCTGGTGAAATTTAGGCTATGCATATCTCAGTATTGGAGCATGGGACCCAAGCGATACTTAAAGGCGTAACTATCAGGACTAAATGAAGAAGTTTTGCAGAAAAAAAATTGCGCTTGAAATTTGCGAAAAAAAAGTTGGAAAAATTAGTGCCCCCCAGGTTATTTTTTAAACGATTTATAAAATATTTGTGAAACATTTTTTTTCAGAATCAGGTGGAAAATATAAGTTCACATTTCAAATTTCATCGAAAAATATTGGTTTTCTATAAAGTTACACCGTTTTGAAATTTTATTTTAGATTCATTTTTCACTTTGCAAACTTCAAAACGGTGTAACTTTATAGAAAACCAATATTTTTCGATGAAATTTGAAATGTGAACTTATATTTTCCACCTGATTCTGAAAAAAAATGTTTCACAAATATTTTATAAATCGTTTAAAAAATAACCTGGGGGCACTAATTTTTCCAACTTTTTTTCGCAAATTTCAAGCGCAATTTTTTGTCTGCAAAACTTCTTCATTTAGTCCTGATAGTTCCGCCTTTAAGTATCGCTTGGGTCCCATGCTCCAATACTGAGATATGACATAGCCTAAATTTCACCAGCCGCCACTGGTTTATTACATAGTATTATATCTATTTTTATAATAATAGTATATTAAAAATTGAGGCATATTCTTTAAATGTAATGTAATTTAATTATATTGTCTATAATAATTACTGTTTATTTGTAGCATACTATAATGTTTCCTCGCACCGTCTTTGCGTATTTAAAAAAATTGTTAAATAAACATTTGTGCCAAAAGGATTAGCCAGGGGTTGGTTTGTTGAAAACAATGTTTTTGCGTATTCAAAAATTACTCTTAGAAATTCATTTATAATAAATAAGAGTACGTATGGGTGTAGTTTATAGGTCTATAAAATGAAGTGATAGCAAAAGATTCTTTGAAATTACGCGGCTGACTACTGTACCAGCAATATTTTGTCGATGGATAGCCGAATTTAAATGTCTATCACAATCACGGCGTGTATCAAATATGTAACGTGCGTCGATTACATGGAGTACATAGAATATATACAAAATCAAATACTTCCAATATATATTAGGTTTGAAAGGATGCTTATGCAATACTCAATAATTGTTTTATTAATTTTTTTAGAAATCCATGCTGTTGTCATCATAATTTTCAATAATTTTTTGTAGTTTATGCACAAACATTGGTAACTGCGCCAAAGTATTTTAGAACCAATTACACCAACACAACCGCACTCTTTCTATTACCACCTAAAAACAAGACCTCAGTGCTACGATGTGACGTCACACCTTTTAGTCTCAGCCGAGTCAACGTAATTTGCCGTGGACACCGTAAAAACGAATAATAAACAGCGCCAATTAATTTGTAGCATTTAGTAAGGGCTTTCCTGTAAAAAAAGGTGGTTACCAGTCGTGAATATCGCACCACATTAGTTTTTTTGTGCGTGTTAAACTATTGTGAAAATGAATATAAGAATTGTTTTTAGATTTAAATATCAAAGAAATAAATTAGAAAATCGATACCATATAATATAATACATTTTAATGAGATATTTTAAACACAGTTTATGAGGCAATATGTCAATAAATAATGGTTTTTTATACCAGAGTTAATACACAAGAATTACAGTTGAAAAACATTTAAGACAGAAGATTGATGCAAGTCTAGGTCATTAAATAAATAATTGCCCTGACCATTGTTAGATTTAAAAAATTGTGTTGATTAATGGGGCATGGGGCATGGTAGCCGAGTGGGTAAAGCTATTACTCGGTACCGAAAATCGATGGTTCGAATCCATCCTGGAGCAAGTTAGAAATTTTATTTGTAATTTGTTTCCGATTAAGATAGGAGAGAACTGTCGATGCCTTAGATGTGGTTCTCCACAATAAACTGTAGGGCCCCGTCTCTCTTCATTCAACACAAAATCCTAGGATTTTCTGGGAGTTTTCGGTGACTTGAGAGGCGGTTAAGAAAACATTTTAAATACATTTAACTTAAAGATTTCTTGTACATGTAGTATTTGAAGATTGCTTAAATTTGGAAAATTGTGATCTGACTATGGTTCGAAAAAGTTAGAACTGTTTTTTGAAATCAACAAAATAAAATGTGTTTTATTATATGTATTTATTATTATGATGAACTATCAGTTATCACCATGTAACGGAATTTTAATTTTTAAAAAAACTATACCTACGTGCACTTATTTTTATTTATATTTACCTACCAATTGGTATTATTGATTTGCAAATATAATACCAAAATATTGAATCGCAAAAACTTAGTGTATTGGGCTGTTTTGATTAATTTTTTCTGTTAATGTATTCAATATTTGTTTTTTAATTTTACCTAAATGGTCAGTAGTTTTATCACAATAGTTTTTAAGTAAAGTACTTATGGTGCAAGTTAATCTGGTAATTTGCAGTATGTTCCGAATTTCGCAATCATTAAACACCATTTTTACCGAGATTTTTACTGAAGTAATTTAAAACAAAATGAGTGAAAAAACCTCTCTTATGAATATTTATTCAAAAATTCTGCCTAATAGTCTTGCAGTAATTTATTAAATATAATGTAAATAGATGACACAATTTTTATTACTTTTCGCGAAGAAATAACAAGCGTCCTTGACTAAAATTTATAAGACTACAATTATGATAAATTATGACAACGGCATGAGATTGTTGGTCCTGGAGGATTATGCGGTGTGTTTATTGGTCAGACGTAAATTTCGCATACTCATTGCCGTGTTCGCCCCTTTGTGCTTTTTCTGTATGTCCCATCCCATGTTAATAAAAGTAAACAAATGTATATGTTAAACACACACTTAACTCTAAGATAAAACAGGCTATTTGTGAATTTTATTTGTTAAAAAAATATTTTACAGTATATTGTGGGAAAAAAACTGTCAAGGTTCCGTGAAGCTTAAAATTCAAAATTGTAAAACATATTATATTGAGCTATTGGGGTTTAAAAACAAAATAAAGAAGGTTTAGTGCCATATCCCAAAAAAAAAACTGCAGCTATGGACACATATTTCTGAGTTATTGCTCCTCATCGGCGTAACGTAGCTATGAAATTGGATCTAGGATGGAATAGATTAAAAACAGAAACAAGCATAAGGCTGGAAAGTACAGTACATAGTACTCAATTAGTGCCTTTATGTTCCCATGTGATACATTTGGGGCCTCGATGAGCACAGTCGACACATAGAGCTCAACGTGCAGTGCCCGTTTCCACCTGGCACATACAAACAAAATAAAGAGAGAGCTATTGGGGTTCAAAAACAAAATAAAGGTTTAGTGCCATATCCCCCCCCCCACAACTATGCAGCTACGGACACGTATTCCAGAGTTATGCTCATCCGCGTAACGTAGCTAAGAAATTCCTTAGCCAAGTGGATCTAGGATGGAATAGATTAGGAACAGAAACTAACATAAGACTGGAAAGTACAGTACACAGTATTCAGTTAGTGCCTTCATGTTCCCATGTGCCACATTTGGAGCCTCGATAAGTACAGTCGACACATAGAGCTCTATGTACAGTGCCCGTTTCCACCTTAGCTACGCTACGCCGGTGAGGAGCAATAACACCGAAACACGTGTTTTATAGTTGTTTTTTTCTGGAATATGGTACTAAACCTCCTTTATATTGTATTTTATATTATAATTTAAAAGACTATTTTCAACAATACTAATTCGTATTTTTCCAAAATGTAGCTCTTTATTATTATATCTTTTATTGTACAAAAACGATTGTCGCAAGTTAAAATTTATATAATGATAAGTATTATAGGCACTTTTTGAAAATTGAAATAATATTCTTTAGTTATTTACTGATCCTTTAAAGTTGAAATAATATAAATATCAACATGCCATAATCAACTCCATCTATTATGCTATACGAGTAATTTAATTACTTTTCTTTTTGAAAACTACTGTAACTGAATTTCTTAAATTAGATAATCGAAATACCTGGCCATAGACATATAATGGTCTATGTACCTGGCAATGCCATTATATAATAATAAATGAAAGGTAGGTAAACACATATGTATTCGCCATGTGATTTTTACCTTTATATAAGTTTATTTTGCCCAACCCATAATAAATTAGTCCGTGAGGTCATATACTTTATATAAGAGTCGATTATATACTTTTAATATGAGACCTTCATGAAGTGGTGCAAATATACGCATATAGTAATGTAGTAAATTCGGCAAAGATTAAAAATTATTATTTATGTTATTACTGAGCATTAAGTGTGCTATTTTCGAAGTCGGGACTGTCATTTGCTCGTGAGGGGAGGTAAAGCAGAACTGCTAGGAGGTCGAGTCTCTCCTTTGTAATAGCGAATAAAATAAAGTCAAGCAAATTCTTGGACTGCACTACGGTTCTTATTTAATCTCACACAAATTTATATACATGATGTTTATTTATGTTATCGGATAATTGGCTTAAAAAAAAACTTTTTTGCATGAAGAGCTTATTCCTTAACTAATCTTGATGACGCATACTTAAAAATATAAAAAGGAAAGGGTTAGGTGGTAGAAATAAATCAAAAAGTTGACAGATAAAAGGGAGAAATTAGTCTGTCAAACTGAAATTTTTTTGGGTTCAGAAGAGGTCCCTCGATCTCTATAAGAGGTCAATGTATTTTAGCAATTAATTTTGGACATTTTTTCTGATCAAAATGAGTAAGATGAAAATGTGTATCGTGTTTGGATAAAGATAAACCAGGAAAAGTCATGTTTTCAGAGGGATGTTACAGCCGATAAGGTTTTGAAGGATTTCGGTAGTTCCTCGCACTTTGCGATAGCTGGCGTAGTTTTCATTTGGTGGGCATACGATTAGGCAGGTTAGGTAGTTACCAACAAACCAAATTAGGTACCTATACTAATTAACAAGTAGAAAAAAAATTAGACCAAGAATGAGTGCGGAGAGATCCATTCGGGAGATCGATGAATTTTAGGCCACGAATTGAGAGGAAGACTAATTAAATGAAATTTCAAAGACAAACGTCATACAGTGGTAAGAAAAGATGCGCTCAGTCGGAGACTATCTGTTGTTAAATATTGCATTAGCGAAGCATATTAGTGTTCTGGAGGTTACCTCTTGCTATTGTCTGTCCAGCCAAAAGGAAAGTTTTCTTTTGGAGCGATCGCCTTTTGAGTAAGACTTAAATTTTTTGACTTGAAGACGGTTTGGCCCTAAATAATTTCATAATCTCACATATTAATTTAATTTGAGAATTGTTCGATTTGAAATGTTCTAATCTCGAGCGAACTTGTTTCAGTGTGATTCTTCTGACATTTAGTGTTAATTTCCATTGCTCTATAGACTCCTGACCTCAAGATTATTCCTCAGGCCTTCTGCCCTTTAGGTTTTCTAATCTAACAAAGTTCTCCTTTGATGTCAGCTAGTGTTAAAGGTTTCAAACCTCGAAGGTATCGATACAGGCGTAGTCAACGACAGAAACCTTATTCTACGATTGGACATTGACCGATACTGATGTGTCAGAGAATCCTAACCTATGAAGATGTTAAGAGGAACGTCCGCTAGTGTGTCAAACATAACCTCAACTTCTCCTAGCAGCCACACTAGTTTTGTCAGCCACTCTTAATTTGGGCAACGACAGCCTCGTTTTGATAGCGACACTCGAGTTAACAGTAACGTTGGTCTTTATAGTTGGAGTCCAACTTTGACAGTAACAACTGCCACTGTCAGTTTGACAGAAGAATTTTTTTCTTCCCAACAACTGTCATTGTCACCTTGTCGATACAATATTTTTGATAGCTACCAATGTTATGATGAATTCCATTGGTTGCACTAGTGCACTCTGTCCTTTGCTATAATTATGTTTTAAAATAGGACAGATATACTGTGACCACTAGTGCAACTAATGGAAATCATCATTAGTGTCATTTGGACAGCTTGAGCATTTTTGACAGCTTCCCCGTTAGTGTCATTTTGACAGTTATAAAATAAATTTTGAACAAATATAGAAGTTCCATTTGACATTTCACAACTTTTGTAATACTTATGACTTTTTTTGTTGTGAAAATATGTGTAGCTAAGAGAAACACGAAATACCTATTGTCATTTAATAATATTACAACTTCCACGTTTTCTTCTTCGATTTATATGAGAGGCAATAAAAATATTTTTAAGTTTCGATTCTATAGTTTTTTTCGTTCTCAGAATTCATAATTAAAAATACTTTAAAAAAATCTTCGTATTTATGCATTTCTAGAAAAAAAAATATTGGGTATTACAAAGGAATTCTTTCAAACCTAACATGATAATAATAATAATAAATACCTACAATTTTTATTAAATATGATTTGAACGAAACAACTACTCAGCGGGCAAAAGCCCCGACCTGCATTGGATTATACCTTCAAATCATGATAGATCGGTAGCCAGTATCATTTGTCAATTCCTAACCAGACAGACCGGTTTCGAACTTATTAGTTCTCCTCAGTATGCCATAGGTTATGGAACAGACAAATGATATTGGCCAACCTGCTAGTCATATACTGACTAAGGTAAATTGAGTAGTGGTGAGAGGTATGTGAAACTTCTCATATGGTCCAAATGCTACTATCCGACCGACATCATAGATGTCTCTGTGGCGGATAGCGCCTTGCGAAGCAAGTACCGAGAGCGACGACCTCTAGCCCAGGTGGACTAAACTACTGTTATTAAATATGATTTGAACGAAACAACTACTCAGCGGGCAAAAACCCCGACCTGCATTGGATTATACCTTCAAATCATGATAGATCGGTAGCCAATTTACCTTAGTCAGTATATGACTAGCAGGTTGGCCACTATCATTTGTATGTTCCATAACCTATGGCATACTGAGGAGAACTAATAAGTTCAAAACCGGTCTATGTCTGGCTAGGAATTGACAAATGATATTGGCTACCGATCTATCATGATTTGAAGGTATAATCCAATGCAGGTGGGGGTTTTTGCCCGCTGAGTAGTTGTTTCGTTCAAATCATATTTAATAACAGTAGTTTGTTCACCTGGGCTAGAGGTCGCTGCTCTTGGTACTTGCTTAGCAAGTCACTATCCGCCACAGAGACATCGATGATGTCGGTCGGATAGTAGCATTTGGACCATATGAGAAGTTTCACATACCTCTCACCACTACTATAATTTTTATATTTTATACTGACATTCTTATCTGAATGTGCTAGTATAAAAGTTTTAGGCATATAATGAATCAAAAACAATACTTCCAATACATTTTATCATAGAAATTATTAAGACAACTACTCAGGGGCAAGAACTGCGTCGATTTAAATAACAGTGTCCTCAGTATTAGAAGCAAAAAAATATTGGGAAAATATTAACTCACCAAAAAAGGAAAAATGTCACACTCAAGAAATGATTTCCTCCAGATACAATACAAAAAATTAAAACCCTTAGGTTGATATATATCTACTCTTATTCTTCTGAACTCTTCAGGGCGCTAGACCGCGTAACAGTGGCGGCTGGTGGACTTAGGCACATATACAATCTCAATATTGTAGTATGGAACCCAAGCAATATTTTAAGGCATGACATCTGTACTGATTGAAGAAGTTTTACAGAAAATTTTTTTTTAAAAAAATGAGAAGAAAAAGTTACATAAATGCGCAGCCTCCCCAGATTACTTCTAGACCATTAGTAAAATCATTGCATTGCTATTTTTTTTCGTAATCAGAAGGAAAATTTACCACCCCGTTTTTTTTTTTGTTTCCAAAGTTTAGATTTTCTGTAGTTATGACACTTTAAAATTTAAGTTCTTCATTGTGTAAATTTCAAAATGTCATAACTTTACAAAAAAATGAAAATTTTTCGAAAACCTGATTACGAAAAAGGAAAAATAGTTTGCAAAGATTTTACAAATGGTCTAGAAGTAATCTGGGGAGGATGTACATTTTTTGTAATTTTTTTTTCTGCAAAACTTCAATCAATACTAATAATCGTGCCTTAAAATATTGTTTGGGTTCCATGATCCAATATTGATAGATATTGTATAACCTAAATGCACCAGCCGCCACTACCGCGTAAAAATTATTTATAAAAATATTTAAATTAGATAATTCAAAATATGAACATTTGTCATATTTATTTCGACATTTTAAATTGATAGACAATATCTAGAATAATTAGAGTAACTTATGATATCCGATTTCCGGCAATTTTCCATAATCGTACGAAATACTGCAGTTTTCATCCTTGTGTCATAAATAACTATTATGCATCACAAATTTAAAATTGAAATGAAAAATCTGATATTTTACAAAATTGTTCCTATTATTTTATTAGCTAATCGGATTTTATCAAATTGTTGTCGGTATAACATTAATTTGTTCTATCCATATATATATCTTGTTGCAATTTTAACAAATTTAGATCCTTACGGATACACCTTACAATCTTCCCTTTAAATTTCACATAATATATTCTCTAAAGGATTCAACAGAATACGACGCACGGTTTGAGTCTAAGAATATGGAGGCTATATGGTTTCCTGAGGAAGTCGCTCCCTGCCTCTTGGGTTTGGTTGACTTTTTCCTGGGAATGACTGGAGACAGGATTGTAATGGTCGTCTGGAGACCGAAATACAGTTAATTTAGGAAGTCATCCTCTACATCGTAACAGCTGGAAACCTCGAAGGTAGACGGTGAGATTACTTGGTATATAATATGAGAATCATTTCATTTTCTTAGCAAAATTTGATGCAAAATGATTGGCCTCACACAGGATTACTACACCAGTTTTTCCAACTTTAGAGATTAAACATTTCGTATTCTTTCATATACATATTTTAAGGGTTTCGTCAAGGTGATGAATTATTCATTTATTATTATTTTTGGAATCAATTCTAATAACTAATAACTGAACGCAAGGCTCTGTTTACGTCTTAGTCCTGAGCTTTCTTTCAGTACTGAGGTACGCAGATGTAAAGCCGATACTTACTGAGTTTAATGCGAATTTAATCCCCACAATCGGTTCAAACCATAGAGTGTGATCAGAGATTGGCTGATTGAATCTTGTCCTTATTTTACCTTTCAACTAGAATGATGGGTATATAAAGCCTTAGCAAATAGCTCATTTATTAACCTGACATAATTATCTAACTGTGGTCCATTGCCGCTTACAATATTTTTGAGATGTTTTTTCTGTAGTGTCGGTCTTACGATAAAACATCTGGACGGACCCTTTTCGAGATAAATAAATTTAAAAAAGCTAATCAAGCCTCGTTATACCTGTACAGAAGTTTCTAGCAGTCCCGATCGTATAAAATTAGAACTTTAGAATCTTCGCTAGTCAATAATGAGATCAATACGCGCACGACAACTACAAGGTGTATTTCGCTTTCGAAAGTTGGAGGTCTGCAAAAGTATCAGTGACCACGTTCGCTTTTCTGGGGTATACTATATTTTGAGGTCTAACTATTGGAGTGACGGAACTTACTCATCAGGCTAATTTAGCACTAGATGACTCCAATAACAGTGACTTCAATGAAAACCACTAAATATTTCTACGGCCATTATTGCCCAAGCGTCTCACGCTGTGTTGTAAAGCATTTTTTTTTGCATCAGTCAGTAATTGGTTAGTGAATTTCATAGATCTTTTATCGGAGCCGTCCCACAGTGCTGCGAGTATATGTAAATTTGGGACAAAAATCATAACTGTTGAGATGTATGTGGTATTTATATATTTTCAACTTTATATGAGACAGTTTATCATAAAATTTGTCTTAAAATATATTAAACATTAAACCATTTGTCTTAACATAATACAGGGTGTTGTACGAATAGTTTAATTTAAAATAAAAATCCAGTGATAAATATGTTTAAAAGAACAAAAGTTGTGGTTTATACCATTCATTTAAATGTATTTGTATGAGGAATATTGTTAAAAGCAAATATTTTATTCTGATTCATCGCTAGAGCTGGAGGAAATCTGTTCAAAATTATACGAGGCGTCACTCTCCGTTGAAGTATTATTTAAAATGATATAGTCTTTTATGTCACTGAGATCAGTACTGCGAGAAGTCGATGTTTTTCTTAATGATGACACATACGGGTCAGAAGTTATTAAAAGTGCTGTCATTAAATCTTTATTTGTATTCGTTCTTGATGATTTTCTTGTGTGATTCAAACGTTGTTTCCGAACTTCCTTATGCCTGGCCTCTAATGCATCTTCTGATAACTGGCCTATTGGTAAATCAAAATTGTTTACAATGTCAGTGCAATGTATTAGAAGTTTATGGACGGTAACAGGCATATAGTACCATTTATAAAGATCTAAATATAAGTTTTTAGTACTCTCAAGAAGCCGCACAAATGTTTCTAAATTTATATTCTGGCCACTAGCAATAGTGCGTAAAATTTTAGAAAACTGACTGATCAATTTTTCATCTATACCTGTTATTGACGATGCAAGTTGCGGATTGCTGAAAAATCGTCGTGCTGTATTGCCGTCATTTGTGGACCCGTAGCCCGGCTTGGGTTTATCGACTATCAATCCCATGCGGTTCTTAAACTCATTTTGAATATGGCTTTTACGCTGCTCGAAGATAACCTTCTTTTCTGGTCCTTTAACTTGCCAACATTGGAGTGGTAGTCGATAAGAAATATGTAGTAAGCATTCAAAACTACGAATCCACAAGTGTAATGGTGAAAGACCGAACCTAAGATTGTTTTGGTTTACTGGTTTATTCGCAACCGATTCTAGATTCATTTCTTTTGGGGAAGCGCCACAAAGAAAACAAGTCTGAGTACTACTGGTTTCGGATAAAGTATTTATTGCACTTCCATCCAGCATTGTAAGCAATAGGCTATAATTTACAGTAACGTTCTTTCCGCAAGAAGTGGTGGCAAAATGCTGAAGTTCAGTAATACTGGATTTAAGCTTGGATTCTTCTGTAATAACTAATAGTGATGATTCTTTTATAAACATAAATTTTATTGGCCTACAAAAATAAGTTGAAGAGGGACGGGGATTATTCCAAAGCACTTTTTTATTCTCATTGTCAATCAGTTGCAAGGGAGACATTGCAATTAAAAAAAAATACTCGTCAGTCGTATGGATATTGGGGTTTTGAAATACCTGCTTGTAAGTGCTGTGGCCTGAACTCCCATCAAAGCCATATTTACAGAGTAAGGTTAAGGATGCATTACATCGTAGTTCGGAAGAGTCATCAAGAACTTTTAAAACACTCTGGGCAGTCACATTTAATAACTCTTGCAAATTTACTTACGCACCTATCTCAGTCACATTAATATTTTTTGGTAAAAGCCTATTTTTACAGTCTCTGAGCTTATATATACTTGGGAAACAGTCTTTGTGTAAAGAATTTACAGTAGAACGCAAATGATTGTATCTTCTTTCGGAGAGGTCAAGGTCTAAATATAAACTCAAAGCTTGTTCTGGTGATAGAACGTTACAGTCAGTATTTGTAGGCCTATCTAAACGAGAAATACGCTTCGATTCCTCCGCAGCAAATAAAAGTTCCTCATAACTGTAGTTAGCAAGTAAACTTTCTACACGCCTTCTTTTGGTTTTTAAACTGCACTCTTCGAGATTCTTACGTGGACGACCACGACTACGAGTACATTCAGGCACTGCTTTATTCGAGATGTTGTCATTATTAACACTGGTATAACGCCTTAATTGATCCATCATATAGATTTCTTTGTTAAACCAGTTGTCATAATCTTTTAAAAGACGTTCACGTTTTCGTTGAGACTTTACCTAAAAAGTCATTGATTTTTAAACAAAAGAAATGTGCCGCTGTATTAAAATCATTTGTAGCATTTTCTGGAAAAGTTGATGACTCGAAAAAACTCATAAGCTTTTCTAAAATTTTAGCCTGGGCTTCAGATCTGTCACTGGAAATCCAAGTATCCAACAGGTCACCATTTTTAATTGACAACGCGATATCTAATAACAAAAATCGTGATTTGGCGTTCAGCTGCGCTCAGTAAATTATATATCAGCAACAAGAGGAAACTTCAAACTATTAAACCGTGTTAAATATGAAATAAGCATTTTTAAGCTTTTTGAGGAAATGCATCGTGAAGTTTAAAAACATTATAATTTGTCCCAGTATATAGGCAATTGTCGTAAACCACAGTTTTGATATGTTGTTTCCGCTTTCTACTGTTTTAAAAGTTGTATAAGGATTCATACCTTTACAATTAAGTGCCATTTCAAACAACAACAGCCTCTAAACCTGAACGCATACACCTTTTTAACTTATGCATAGAACTACCGTATCGCAACAGGTGTCAACAGGCAGCATTAGTTACGTCAGTAGTGGGGGCGGTAGTGATATACCTACATTGTAATTGGTCGTAATGTCTGCATTAACTGTCACTCTTCACTTGCGCCTACTTAGATTTCCTTTATCAAGCAAGTCGAAATTCGAATATTGTCTTATATTCACAGCACTGTGCGTCCCCTTGAGGCAAACGTACTTCTAATTCGTAGAAACTGTCATCGGTGCGGAGAATATAACGAAGTCTGAGATTTGCTTAGATGTGAAACACATTTTCAAATTTTAAATTGTTCCCTTTTAGCATTATTTTTTGTGGGAGCAGTGAGACAGTTTGAGGAAAGGCAAGCAAGCAATTGCTTGACATTCTTTGACTGTGGTATGTTCTTGATGATGCTTCTTTTGGGATGGTTCCGGCTTAAAGTCTTCTGGTGATATTAGGTGGTGCTAAAATATTTAACTAAGCACATATAAACTCAACTTGAACATGTATAGTCTATCAGACACCTGGCGAAGATCATTCATGTATTCTTTAATTCGACAAGAAATTGTTTAAGTCACCGAGCTCTCCTATACCTGGTTTAAAGTGGTTTATGAGTCTGATATATATTGTGGGTATTCACAAGCCCTAACGGAGATTTGTTGGTATCCAGATATCAAGTCTAGAGGGGATATGTCGGCAGATTTTTTAGAAGTGTAGAAAGTTACCGATATGCGAAAATAGATATTTATCATCCCTTATTATGGTGTTGAGCCGGCGATATTCGACGCACAAACGGTTACCTCCATATTTCATGTATACCAAAATAACTGGAGCAGCGTAAATGACATCCTAAGCTGTGTCATATTCTTGTAGTTTGTCTAGCTAGTTTTTATAATATAGTTAGTATTCTATGAACGGAGTAGGTTCAGTGATAGGTTTAGAGACATTTTGATACTTCTGTAAGATTGAATATTGGTTTATGCACCTCAGAGTTTGCCAAGGAAGAACTTTCATTGTGTCGTAAGGATACCATCTTGACAATATTATACATTAAGGGAGCATTACTCTAAAGGGGTGAGGGGAATTTAAGTTGTCGCATAACAAAATCTATAGTTCCGCCCTAGTAATTCGAAAAAAAAACAAAAAAATTGATTTTTGGTTTTTCGGGAATAACTTTTTTATTTATAACAATTTTTTAATTGTGTAAAAATATTCTCATTGCAACTTTTAATTTTAGATTTAATAATGTTTTTCATTTTTTATTATAATATTCATAGCAACTTCGTTTTTTTAATCAACTTTTCATATCGCGTGCTATACATTAAATGGTAAAAAATAAAATCGAATTGCCAGTAGTTGCCATTTTGCCCCCACTAAATTAAAATTTCAAATAATCAAACTGAATTTTTATTACTGAAAAAGTAGAGTTATAGTTCGTGATAAATTAAGTAAAACTAATTCACTAGTTTTGCGATATTCTGGTGTTTTTTGGCATTCAATGATTATTTAATTAAAACTTTCTATTGTAATGTAAATGTTTTTAGAGAAATGATCAAATATTAAATTGATTAATCGGAACAAAGAACTAATTTCTTAGGATTTGTTTAGAAAATATTTACTTTAAGATAAAACATTGTATTTAACATTCACTAATCAAGGAACTATGAATAAAATATTTCTACTAGTTATAAAACTAGTGACCTTGACATTTTTGTCTCTTGTAGGTACTGTAAGTATAAAAATAAAACGTTAAATACCTTGATGATATAACGCTAAAATATACATAATATAGGGTGGACAAGTTATATTTTATTAATAAGTCCTTGTCGTCTATTGACATATTTATTAATAACTTAAACAAACGTTTTAAACAAGACTTGACATGATATTGTTTGTGAATGTTATTTGTACAGATTGATCTACTTTATAAAATTGCATTTTTATTGGGACGTTCTGTATCTGATTGGAAGCTGTCAGTCCACGTTTCCTATATAACAGGGTGTCCGGAAATTCATGTTCGCCAGAAAAGGAGCATAAACTCTAAAAAGTTTAGAAATAAGACAAAAAAAGTCCTATAAACAAATGTCCGAAAATGCTTTCCTGCAGAGTTACAGGTGATTGACAATGATCCCTAAAATTCAGTTTTCTTGAGTAAATTTTGACTGTTTTGAGCTAGGCATTTCAAATTTCGTAAGCATTCATTCTCAATTAAAAGCAACATACTGGATAATTTTTATCGACATCGATTTTGAGGAACATGTTTTTTCAAGGCCGCGTTTTGCGAGGTAAACTATTCTATCTGTCAGAACTTTTTTTATCAGGTCATAAACTGATCAGAGAAAAAAATACTGGCTTAAATATGGGATAAGTTTTTATCTCTTTAGTGTGATTTCTGCAAACGTATCGGTTTTGAAGAAAGAAATTAAAACGGTTGCCTAGATGAAATATATACAGTATTTAATGGAATAAATTAATTTTCTCCGTTGATACAGGGTTATCGAAAAAACCTCGAACACGTTGATTTTTAATTTTAATTGCGCATCAATTGGAAAATATAAGAATGAATTGAGTTTTACTTATTTGAGATTTTTCTTAATATGATAAATTGTAATTTTGGATGATTTCTCCAATAGAATCTTAATTTCGTTTAAGCAGTCTCATCTTTGCTGAATTTCAATGGAGTAAAACTGAAATAAGCTTAGCATTAATGACGTTTTGTGAACATAGAAACTGAGACATCCAATGACTCATCAGTTAGTTTCTCGCAATGGAGCCTTATAGTGACTGACAAATTTCACCCAATAAAATATAAAGAGAACTGAAACTTGTTTAATAAGGTTAATGCCATTTTATTTTATAATTTATGACTGAGAGTGATGTGGTCAGGTTATTTATAATAGACAAATACTGTAGGTGCTTGAAATAATAAATGTAAGTATTCCTTAAAGTCTGTAAACGGAGAAAAGCCCCGTTTGACGTAAATATAAGTTTATTTTAATACAAAACGACCCTCAAAAATCTTGTACACTGTTATTAGATCTTATTTTAATGACTTAAAAAGATAACCGATTTTGAAGTTCAATGAAAAAAGACAGTGTGGCTTGATATTGAACAACGCGTTGATGTTAATTAAAATTTGTACTTAAAAATAAACAACTGCAGTCTTGTAAAGGAAGTCAGTTTTTTTTTAACATAAAGTCATCTTCTGAAAAGATGTGTAGCTTTTTCAATGTATGGAAATGATTTAAGATTTAAATTACAGTTTTATTATTATGTTTCCTGATGTAAATTCGTAAACAACTTGTTAATGATGTTTGATGATTCCTCTTAACCACCTTCTTGGCCAAATAAATCCTTATTTTGAAATAAGACACCACAAAATTTTGTAATGCGTTTGAGACGTATGAATAAATTTTGGATATCGGTGAATCATTCCAGTGCCGTCTGCAGGAATCGTGATAAGAAATGTCATGTTAATTTGTTTACATTTTATAAATTTGTATATAACCATATAAGAAATAAATTCTTTCAGTGGCGGATTTTAACAGCAGAGCATATGGAGCAACTTTTAATAATATACTTTGCTTGTAAGGAATAATACCACAGTAATAACTGTAAATAAATTAAATAAATTGCTTGTGCCAATATACTTTCACTTTACTTCCTCCATTAGTCATTTTTAAAACCTTTACACTACAAGGTAAGCCACTGAGAGTTACTAATTTGCAGTAATAGTTTAAAAAATATTGGTTTTAATTGGTATATAAATTAATAATAAATGTTTCCTTGCGCTGACCCTGTTTTTGACGTCATGACTCGCCGATATCCGAACTCTATTTATGAAACGGGAGCTGACTAGTTGGGATTGGCCCTGTCACTATTGATACTATTTTTACACTTTGAAATATCCAAGTTCCCCAATGCATCCACCTGTTTAGTATTGTTACGTTACTAATTAATCTTAAATTTCTATTCTATGGTGGTTCTCAAACGCATGTTGAACAACAACACTAGATTTATCTGTTCTACCATATTTGAGATGAGCCATACGTTTCTTGAATCAAGTTTGAATTGATTTTTTAGTTTGTCCAACATACTTTTGTTTACAGTCCTTACAGCTAATTTTTCGTTGCAATTTTGTCTTTTGGATTTCCTAAAAGTTGTTGTAATTTATATCCCGATGAATTAATTAGTGTCATATCTATATCATTAATAATCTTACTCAACCACGGGTGAATCGAGGATCGTATGGAATCGATACAAATTTCGAATTTTTTCTTTCATTTTTAAAGATCGAGGAATTTCGAAGTGTCTCTTTAAATTCACATTTTCTAATTATTTTATTAATTACAGAATATCCATTACTTGTAGCTACATCCTTAATCAGTGTCTTTTCTTTTTCAAAGCTCTCCTTATTGAGGGGATGCTTAATAGGCGATGAACTAGAAAATTAAAATTCGCCATTTTGTGTTGAGCACAATGGTGAGATTCCTTATTAGGGATATATTTTAGAGTACTGATATCTTTTCTGTAATGTCAAATTCTAACTTATTTTCACTACATCTAAGAATGGTAATTGTCCAGAGATTTCAATTTTTTATGTGAATTTAACGCAAAACGACTGGTTAATTTAAAAACAAAGTTATTAATATCAGTGATTTTTGTATCAAACAATGCAAAAATATCATCCAATATCTAAGCCCAACCCTGGGGAAATACTCGATCTCTTCTTTCGCTTTTATTTCGAATCTGTTCATGAAGGGACTGGACATGAATGTTGATAAAGAGATCCATTGCTGTTCCTTCATATTGTTGGAAGAAATTATCATTGAATCGAAACCAATTTTGTTTCATGCAAAGTTTAGTGAGTTGAAGATATTCTTTGACTACATCTCGACTGAAATTATTTGATTCGAATAAATCCTTAAGGTAGTCCAAGGCCTGTGGTATCGAAACACTTGGAAACAATGAGCAAATATCAAAGGAGAACAAAATTTCACCTTGCAAATGGATATTTTTCATCTTATTAATGAAATCATTAAAATTAATCAAAGAGAAACTACGCGGTGCAATGGGTAAACTTCCAAACTCCTTTGTAACCCATTTTGATAGGTGGTACATCGGCGATCTAGTTGCTGAAAAAATAGGACACACCGACTGGTACATATATGTAAGTATAGGTAAAGGGTTAGATAATGAACCTATTATTTAAAGTTAGAGTAATAAGGTTGTTACAGAATTTAATTACATTTCTTACTTCAGTAATCATTTTTGGTAATAGATTTCTAGAAAGTTTTTTATAGGGACCATCAGGTTGTCTACCCTTTCATGACACTCCTCTTTATCTAAAATAACAATCTTTTTCATGCAACCGTTTGAACATTTTTCTATCCTTTATGGATTCTGACCTTCTACTTTTTATTTACTTTAGTGACAATATTTGTCGAGATTTGATTTCTACAAGCTTCTCTGATAAATCCTTAAGAGGAATCAGGAAGGTATTGAATTGAATTTTTAACACTTGCAACGATCTCATCTAGAATGCCTGCAAAGACAGGTAATACAAAATTTAATTTTAATTTAAGGAAATCAATTTCTTCTTTATCAAATAACTGTGAGGAATGATTTTCTACAATGGTGAGAACTTTTTGAGGGATACTTTCTTTTGACTTACTACTGATTAATCTGGTGAGTTTTTTATTTTTTAACATTTTCTTAATAAATTTATGTTAATTGATAAAAACATGTTCTAAAGTACTTAACATATAGGCAAGCTTGTCAGCTTCCTGTCAATGCAGGCAAGACCTGTATTACATTTGACTTCAGAAATTTGTATTTGATCTTGCTATTTCAGCAACTGGACAGAGCAACTGTGCATGCAGTTGCGTTAGCGTGGAGGCTTTTGACGGGCTGTTAACCATAACATAGCATGGTTAATTCATACCTCTGATCATATGGGAAGGATAATATGTTAACACCCAAAATAAAAATATGGTCTCGGAGTTTTCTTAAGAACTTGAATTTTACTTCTGCATATTTTTTATCACAAAAATAACTTGTTTAAATAAAAACATGAAATGGTGATGACTCATACACAATAACCAATTTATCGTTTACTGCGAAAAACATAAAACTTGACTAAAGAAACCTGTTCCCACTAAAATTAAACTAAAAGGTCAACCACAAAACGAAGAAGTGCAAAATGAAACATTTTTATAATTTCTTTATAACAGTAAGGCCGTTCAGAATATATGAAGGAACATAGAAAAAATATTAGCAATGTAAATCAAAATTAAATGTCGATAATAATACAACTATCACGAATTAATTTGACACCGATGTTAGTTAGGACATCGTTAATAATAAGCTAGGATGACAAAAAAAAAGAAAATATGTAGGTTAGATAGTAAGACAAAAAGAGTATGCAGTCCTTTGCATAATATTTTTATATGCCACAAAACTACACATCATTTTCAAAATTATATCTTATGCTGTTGTGGGAAGGATTAATTGTTAAAGTAGTAAATATATCCGTAGCTTGCTAAAATAATACATATACACCTAACGGAAAGAAAACGCCTTAATTATTTTACGACATTGTTTTATGAGAATTGTAGTTGTTTTCATCAAAGTTTGTCATTGTCACATAATACATATGAAAGGACTATAAATATTTGCATTAAAATTATTGTAGTTATAAATAACAAATTATTATTTAACATGATTTGTAGGAAACAACTACTAGCGGGCAAAACCCACTATTGATTATACCTTCAAACCAGATGACGATAGCCAATATTTTGCAATCCTAACAACCTTGCTTTTTTCTCCCATTCCATACGTTATGGAACAGACAAAGAAGTGCCAACTAGTCATATACTAACTAAGGTAAATGAATAGTGGTGAGAGGTATGAAACTTATGGTCTAAATCTACTACCAGTTCCTGTTTCAGCGCTTGCAAAGTACCGAGCCCCTCCAGGTGGACTAAACAGTTATTAAATGATTTGAAGGAAACAACTACTAGCGGGCAAATACCCATAACCTTGCATATGGGAACAAAAGTCACCGGTCTGGTTAGGAATTGACAAAGATATTGGCTACTATGGTTTGAAGGTATAATCAATGCAGGTCGGGGTAGTTGCCCCTGAAGTTGTTTCCTTCAAACAAAAACAAGTTTATCACGGGTAGGGTCTCTTAGGATAGTAAACGTAACCATTTGATGTAAATGGTTACATTTAAGTAAGAAATCAACTAGAATGTACAGAAAATTACTACGAGGTCTTCTTGAACTCAAACAAACATTGTACAAAGGACTTATATACTGCAAGAATTTTAATAAAAATATTAATGGAAGATTTCTCTACTAATTGTGTGACATTTCGAAATAATAGGTAGCAAAATCTGCTCCAAATTGTAGTAATAGTTTCAATTTAGAGATGTATGTACGCAAACAATAAGTCATCATCAGAGTTGTTTACCATGAGGTCGTTGCTTTTGCGTTGTGCAATTACGTAAGTATCATTTCATTTCATTTCAAAATGCCGTCCAGCCCCAGAAAACCTAACACTCAACCCTGTGATTTTATTACATTTATAATGTGAGTGTTGTGAGCGGTGATTTTTATAAACATAACTAATCATGAACGATTTTGTTATCTCAATCTTAAGTAGTTGCTTGAACTAATTGAGTCATTTGGAAGTAAGATTTAATATTGCATAACTTTACAGGGAATCTTTATTTATAACTTTTATAACAGCAAAAATTGAGGAGAAAATTTTCGTTTCGTCATTAACTATGGTGGATATAAAAGACTTGATTCCGTTAAATAATAACAATGTTGAGATATAGACAAATTTATTCTGAACTACAGTCATTCCATGAAGAGATGGCGCGTCGTATCACCTGCGGTTTTAATCCACAAGAACTTCAACGGATACAGGTAAAATGAAAAGGGATCAAATCGCAATACTCGACATAACAATATCCTCTTCGTAAAATATTTGGGGTGGTATTGCTTAATTGTACATATCCGATGACTTCCTCGTAATCGAAGAACCCCTAGCTCCCTAGCTCGCCATTTATGACATGCTCAATATACTACTATTGTACGTAATTGTTATAATATAACTGAATTTTTCACTGATTTATATAGGAAAGGTTGCTACAAAAGTTCACAATATATCTTACACCATTGTAGTGCAATAGTCAACAAAAACCTGAACATGCTCCAAACATAAAATAGTAAATATTATTACAAGTTTTAGTAGCATCTTCTACAATACTTCATAACTATAACCACACTTTGTAGTAAAAATGTGAACATAGAAATTGAGCCAGTCACTCTTTCTTTTGCAAATTTTTGCAGGTTTATGTTGCAAGTAACCTAATAATTTGTAGTTTCATTTTACTACAATATTTTCTTAAAATTTAGTACAATTTGTTGTGCTCCCTATTTGTATTGTGATTTATAATAAAAGTCCATACAGTTGTAGTATTTAAATTGTATAAAAATTGTTGGCAAATAAATATTATGAAAAACCAATAGATTTTCACTGAACTAGCAATATTAAATTTTTGTTAACATCATTACTTAAGAGTGACTTAAGTATGTCAAATATTCAGAAATCGCCGGATTTGTTGACCGCTTTTCGTGGAATTGGGTGCCCAGGTAAACGGGTGTAGACACACTGTATAGAGGGTTTATAGGAACTTCAGTAGCAATAGGGCGGGTCACAGGTGAAACGACATTCTTATGTACGGAATATTCAGCATTGGATCCAAACATTTGGCTCAGTAGATCAGTGCTTACATGTTTGGCTTGAGACCAAGAAGTCCAGAGTTCGAATCCCAGCTAGGGCATGGATGTATAGTGGTGGTAGCCCAGTTGGCTAGATCGTTGTTGTCTTGCAGAACACGGCTAATCACTGTCTATTCCGAGTTCGAGTCTCAGCTGCGGCATCTGGCAAAAGAAAAGGAGCCATCATAAGTAAAAAGTTGTAAATCAGTGAGAATCCCAAAAACATAGTGCGTGTTCGTGTAGCGTACGGAGAAATCCTCAACGTTCGATAAGAAAACAGGTCGCCACCTTAAGAGCCCCCGCGCACTAAGCGGCCAGGTCACGATGGCCAACGGTTTGTATGGAGTTATATACCCCACCGCGCACTGGCCGCGACGTCCAACGAAAATAGGAGCGGTGCACACGCGGCCAGCTGGCCTCACTAGTTCAAGTGCATCGTGCTTTGTCCTTTTTTCCTTACTGACTGTACACACTTGCTGGTGGTTAAGGTGCGTGTCCACTTGAGAGAAATACTCTCGAGAGCAGCTCTCAAAAAGAATGGATTACAAAATTAATTAGTATTTACCAAGAAAATTTTATTTTACGGAATTCAAAGGTATAGAGTACCATAATCGCGAAAACAAAACAGAAAATATTACAAGAAATTGCGGCGAAATTTAGTTGTACATCTGAAGAGGTGCAACGGAAATTACATAATTTGAGAAAGACAATACTGCCTGAATGTTTTAAACCATAAATTTTGTTGTTACCAAAAATGCTTAAATCAAATGTTTAAACAAATCAAATGCGATAATTTTTTCTGCTTAAACATTCAAAGGTATTTGGTACATTTAAATAAATAATGATGACATTGGTTCTGTTAAAATCGAAAGTAGCAACAGAATTTATTTTCAGTTCAATTTGGTGTTTTTTATTTAAAACTTAATCTTTCCTCTTCATCAAACGGGGTAATAGGCGAATAGTTAAATTAATCTGTTACATAATTAGGTGTATACTGCAGAGCATTTTAAATTTGGAGCAGTTCTATTTCACTTTCTCATTTACGAGTAAATTTCATCTATTACATCTAGCCTGTATTTAATATATGACTGTAGAGATTTGGTCATTTGATTAAATAGTTCACAAGGATTGTATCAGGTTTAATTAATATGGTATTAATTTTGTCTTACTATTAAACAAAGGTATTACTAATTATCATTTATTTCGAAAACATTTATTGTTAAATATAATAATTACTAATACTTCTTAAAGGATTATTTTTAATAGAAATTTAAATAGTTAATGATTTTACAACATAAAATAGTTACTCTTATTTCTCAAATTATCAAGTAAATTAATGAGGGAATGTGGTTAGATATTTGTGTATATGACAACAAAATGAGTCATGGTGCTATGGACACTCCTTAAATACCTTTTCAGGTTGTAAAGTTAATAAATAATTTATTTGATTACATGAGTATAAAATTCTTTTCGTAGTTTTAAATACTAAGATGTCTCATCAATTTATTTAGTCTCAACTACTAATTAATTTTAACCTCAAAAATATAGTGTGCTATAAGAAACTGAATTAAGAAGGTAATTTCTTGCGTCCATAATGTTAGTCCTTAGATAGGTACAACCTACTAAATTAAACGTTATGAAACCACATGCTAAATTTAACAGGAACCAATTTTTTATTACAATACATTTATAAAAACGTACCAGGTATTCCACCACTTTTGGGGCCTATAGTATGTTACTTGTTATAAAAGTTAACCACTAAAATTTCGGGTAAGTAAATATATTATTTAATCTTACGATAAAATAAAATATTTATTATTTTGCATTTTCAGAACAATGTTTATCCTGGGTTTGATAACATACGCGCATACGCGTTTTTTACACCAAAATTTAGTTTTTTTAGGCATAGAACACTTTAAGATTATTCTGCTCCGAGTTGGAACAAACGAAATATATAATATAGACGTAATAACAACATTCAATGTCACTGTCCTATCGTTTGTTTTTATGCCTGTATTTCTATTGAAAATCTAAACATATCTAGTGCACTTAGATAAAAGATAAAGATAAGAAGATAAAATAACTTATATTTAAGTAATAAAGTACAACAAATCATAACTGAAAATAATGCCCTTTTCATAGAGCTGTGTATGTACTGAATTGTAATTTTTAAATTTGCAAAAATATGAGGCCGTATTGAGAAGTGTTTATTTACGCCATATATTAAGAAAGTTTACTATTATATCATACAGTTTATGGAAAAACATGTCAAAATTTATTTAAATAAGTTTTTTTAAGCTTTTTTTTACTGATTTGTGTAAAGTTGAGATCTGATTACAAAAATCTGATATAATTGTCAGGAATTTAAAATTATATAATACCTTTCAATAAAAAAGTAATTAAAGTCTCCTCGCACTGAGGAAAAACTTTAATAACGGTAAGTAAAAATTAATTTACGGTAGGTAAAAAAGTTGTATACTATGGGACAAACAAATTACCTATAGTAGGTAAATGAAGATTTCTGAAATGAATCACTTGCCACAGGTAAACAACTTTAGTTGGAAATATTTAAGATATCATTTAATAGAGGTAGGTGAAGTTTGGATTTATTAAACTATGTTTCAGTGACAATTGAACTGTTCGCCTAGGGCAATTAAACTGTATTACGAGATCATTAGGTATAAGTGAGCAGAGCAGCTGCTACAGTTAAACTGTTTACCTATTATTATTAAACTGTTTATTTGCATCTGTTTTTATTTACCTATTCACTTGTAACTATTAAAATACTTTAATTAAAAGTAGGAGGCAAAAACACAATTCACTTACCTTTATTAAACTATTCACCTGCGGCTAGTGAAAAAGTACCTGGAGTAGGTAACTTAGTCACATGGGGTAAGCAGCACACACACACCAGAAATATGTGTCCTGCTGTAGGATTTTAGAGTGCCCCATATCAAGTGGCGGCTCATGTTATTTTCCGCAGAGGAGGCTTGAAATTTAAAAGGCAACTAAATTTCAATACGATTACAATTTGCACATTTTCTCACCATCCTTGAGGTACTACACTGGCGCGTTACATTTTTGTGTCGTGGGTTGATCGCCAGAGTAGTCCTACTAATCCCACTTATAATTAAATTACATCTTCTAATAAAAATCAAAATAGCTTTGGAAAAAAATTGAAAAATAAAAGTGTTTTTCTACAAACAAAAAATTGTATTCATTATCACTGCCAGAGTGTAAAATTATCACTTTTAATAAAAATTAAAATAGTTTTGAAAAAGAAGTTACATACAAAATATTTTCTAAGAAATATATAACTGAAATAAATATTTCTACTAAAATAATAACTAACTATATTAATCTTTGGTGTAAAGTCTAAATATTTTTATAAATCAGTGGTAACCTGCCATTTTCAGAAGTAGCAAAATGGTTGATTACTTCTTCATAAAATGAAAATTAATTATTTTTCTTCAACTTCTAGTAAATGTTTTTATGCGTTTGAGTGCTGAAAACGATCGTTCTACAGAAGCTGAGGTAACCGGAATTGTTGACACTAAAGATAAAAGTTATACAGTTCGGAGAGACAGCTTTTTAAATTATTATTATATATAAAAGTAAGCATTTCTTGAGGCGATTTTGAATTTGTTAGAAGTTGCTGGTCAGAATACACCTCACACAGTTCATTTCTTAATGGTTCTGCGGTTAAAAAAGGGATACTGGTCCATTAATTTGTCCATTAGACTGTTAGGAAATGATTTAGAAAACATTATAAAATTATTAGGATTTACTAAATCGAAACATTGCAAAGTATTTAAATCGAAAAATCTAATTTCAATCTGAACTATAACGGTGTCCAAAATTTCTATAAAAATTTTTTTGTAATATTTGTCTCTCATGTTAAAGTTATATGTTGTCTTTCTTTTTTTTAACTGTGGCTCATCATCTAATTCTTCAATATTTTCTAAAAAAAAACATGATATAAATTATTGAAATATATTTTGTTATTGCGAAATTATTTTAATTTAGATATAAGTGAATTAAGTGTGTATTTTTAGAATATGTTATAATGTTATCAGTTAATTTATTCTGTAAAATTTCGAATTTAATGCAAGATGAAATATACTCCTGAGATTTTTCATGCCTCTCTAAACCTCGGGATAAACTTTGCAAATTATTAAACCCA
This sequence comes from Rhamnusium bicolor, assembly GCA_029963845.1. Classification (NCBI taxonomy): domain Eukaryota; kingdom Metazoa; phylum Arthropoda; class Insecta; order Coleoptera; family Cerambycidae; genus Rhamnusium; species Rhamnusium bicolor. The sequence goes on along the minus strand of JANEYF010003457.1, from coordinate 239,776 downwards.
GCCCTGCCCCAAATTGAGGATTGATCATTAGTGAATAACAAACATTTCCAACAATATAATTTGTTTCTAACTGTTGATGCCGTTAACCACTCGGTTTTTTGATAATTGCTATCACTAAACCCTGTGTTTTGTTTACCACTTGTAAAACTAATGACGGCATTGACAGTGTACGTCTGACCATTTGTTTAATTCTTACCGTTTGATCATAACTAAGAGAACTAAATCCATTTAACAACAAATAATCCACCACATCTGAACAACAAGAAATGTCGTTGGGAATATTTTCACCTAGAGCACGCATTTTTTCGGCCACCTGTATTTTATGTATATTTATATTCTCTCACGAAACCACAAATTGCCACTGTCCTTGTTCTACAAGTGTTCATTCTCTTGTGAAAGAGGGATCAATGCTCAACTGAAGTGTACATTCGCTAGAAAGAGATGGGGTGGTAGAAGCTAGCTGCCATAACTGATAGATCCAAAATGTTCGCTGAGATACGCGCCAATAGTTCAAGGTCAGTCATCACATAAGAACTATGTATTGAAATGAATTATAAACAACATTGAGAATTGAGATATACCCAAGTAGACATTTCTACTTGTAAAAAATGTTAGGTTGGACATATTCTGCTTGTCCTAAAATTATAGAGGAAGTTCAGCCGCCCCTGCCTCCCCTGATGGGCCGCCACTGCCTATCATTCGGAAAATGGGAGCCAATGCAAATTTTGGAAAGTTAATGTGCTCGTTTGTTATTATATGAATTCTGTAAAAAAAATTTACTCGGCGGGGACATTTTCAAGAATTTGAAAATCTAACAGAATTATTTATCTTTTATCTGAATTTAAGGAGAAATTGAAACGAAGGAGTATGAATTTTTTAATAACATTTACTAATTTTGTTGGGTCTCGTAGAAAAAAATATTTGACTGAAAATAGACGTTAATAAAATTTTAAATTTTAAATTTGATTTGGGTCTCATTTTCCAAAATTGTGATATGGTACATCATCTCAAGGAGTACAGGAGAAAAAACTGTATCTATAGGTAGGTGTATGAGAAGAATTTATTATACAAGGGAACACATTATTTGCACATAAGTATTTATGCGCACACATAAAATGTGATATAAAATATAAAATAAGATAACTATAGAAAACATTAAATATTTTTAATAGCAAAAATAATACTATAAACCCTATATGTTATAACTGTTTGCGATTTTACATAGTGACAGGAAATTATATAGGAATTTATTTTTGGTTTATTGTAAATATTTAAAAAACTGAACATGGTTTCATATTTACAATGGCTTTCTGATTGATAATACTCCAAGTCAAATCATATACATTTTTTGTACTTTAGTTTTGATATTATTAAACATACTGTACTCTAATAATGAAAATACGTACTCTTTTCATTACTAAGCCTACAATATTTAATTACAACAAAAATTAACAACTACAGATTTATATTATATTTGACAGAATAATAGCAAAGCATAAACTACTTTAAGTATCACACCATGTTTGGTTTCTTAAATATTTATAACCAAAAGTTAATGCCTACGAATAGATCCCTCGCAGTGAGAAATTCCAACCTTATATTTTTTCATCCTCATGCGATGGTATAGTATATATTCAAATTGAGGGTCAATATTTTCGAATTATCTATGCTAGGTACACAAATTTTCATTAAAGTTTGGGATTTTGATTTATTACAAATATTTAAAGATATTTAAAATAACTTTAGGACATTGCTACTAAGTACTCTAATGCCCCTCAGAGTTTCTTTTGTCTTACATATTTGCCATATTTATAATTAAAAATTTTACTCTAATAAAGAAATCACCTATTTTTTTTTTGTTTATAGTATACAATTTTTAATTATAACAAAAAATAACAACTAAAAAATATTCTTTAATTATCAGGGCCATTAGAATATTAGCTTAGTCTTAAAATTGTTTTACATGCCATATACTCTGGTTTTTATATATTTACAATAAATCATAAATAAACGCATATTTTTCTTTGAGGTCCTGCTGATGAGAAATAATTTTTGAAAATCATTTTTATATTATCGCTCTCCACAAGTTTGTCTTTTGTGGGTTTTTTCTACCCTTATTTATTTAAAATGTTAATTATTATTTGCCCTGTAGTTTTTTATTTAATTCTTAAGTATGTATTTTCTTTTTACTTTGTTTTTTTTATTAATATCTAAATTCTACTGAACGTATTGTACTTTGCAAATTTGGTAAATAAATATTATTATTATTATTTTTTCTTTTTTTTTTTCGGTTTCCCGACGCCGGACAGTCCCCCCGTGTCCTTCGACGCCTCACGGGAGCCGTGCCGGCGCATTAACTACAGCCACTCTCCACATCCCGCAGGGTCAGTGACTGTAGATACCAGAATCGTGTGCCCTAAGCAGACGGAGAGAACTCAGAATGACCGCTTGCTGCATTTGGCCTGCCAGCCACTCAGCTCATTTTTGGCAAGCCGGTATGATCTTCAGTTCCGAGAGCAGCGTAGACTTCCCCCCCCCCCCCAAAAAAAGGGGGGGGGGGGCGCCGGGGGGGGGGGGGGGGGGGGGGGGGGGGGGGGGGGGGGGGGGGGGGGGGGGGGGGGGGGCCCCCCCCCTCCCCCGGGGGGGTGGGGGGGGGGGGGGGGGGGGGGGGGGGGGGGAAACCCCCCCCGGGGGGGGGGGGGGGGGGGGGGGGGGGGGGGGGGGGGGGGGGGGGGGGGGGGGGGGGGGGGGGGGGGGGGGGGGGGGGGGGGGGGGGGGTGGGGGGGCCCCCCCGGGGGGGCCCCATGGGGGGGGGGGGGGGGGGGCCGGGGGGGGGGGGGCCCCCCGGGGGGGGGGGGGGGGGGGGGGGGGCCCGCCGGGGGGGGGGGGGGGGGTTTTGGGGGGGGGCCCCCCGGGGGGCATAAAGTTTAAGGTCGTCCATATAAAATAAATAGGTGACTTTATGACTCTGGTCGCTGGGTGGTCCACATTGATATCCGCGGGTTTGGCGGAGCCCAACAGATAACAGTAGCAGTGAGATGCATAAGAGAGGACTCAGGGAGTGACCCTGGAAAACTCCTCTCCTAAATGCCACCTGCTCTGTCGTGACCCGCTGTGCACCTGATGTTATTATGAAGCGAGTCTTCCAGAGTGGAAGCAGCTGTTCTATGCATCTCACTAGTGGTGCTGGTACCGCAAGACATTCGAGCAAGTGCAACAATAGCTCATGCGATGTTGTAACAAATGCCTTGCGGTAATCAATCCAGACCATCGATAGATTCCGCTTGTATTGCACAGAATTCTGTGTAATACAGCGGTCTATCAGCAGGCTGTCCTTGCAACCTGCCATGTCCTTCTTGGCACCACGCTATTCATGTATCTGCTGGAAGACCGGATCAACAGACCTCAGTGTCCTAGCATACAAGATACGTGTGAATATCTTGTACCAGGAGTTGAGACAAGTGATCGGCCTATAATTCTTTGGGTCGGAAAGATTTTTTGGAGATAAGCACAGTACGTCCCTCGACGAACCAGTCCGGAATCTGCTGCCTCTCGTTCAACCATGAGTTGAAAACTCGCGCCAGACGGCGGTGAGTGGAAGGAAATTTCTTCCACCACCAGTTGTTAATGCTGTCTGGGCCCGGGGCAGCAAATCTTGGTACCAACAAATACTTGTTGGACTTCTTTCGTATTGATTGCCGGGCACACTTCTTCTGGGTTTTCAAGTTGTCTGTGGCACAGAGCCTCGAAATGTGCAATTGCTGGAGTGTCGCTATTGAATGGAGGCGTCTTTTCGTAGATTCCTTTCCAGAAGGTTTCGACATCTTCTACAGTCGGCGGATTATCTACAATACACTGTGACCCTTGAAAAAGACGGGAAGGATTCGTACGGAACAAATTGTTTTGCTCCATACTCCTCGCCCGCCTCTTCAATGTTTTCTTTATTGCCATGAGCGCTCGGATCCTATCTAGACAGTGCTGCATCACTGTCAGGTTTAGAGTATTGTGTTGATATTTTAATTCGGCTGCTATGCGCCGGATTCTGGGAGTAAAAACTCTACCACTCGTCTTGTATTCCACCACACTGTGGATCCGAGAAGCGTGTTGTCTGGCCTGGTGGTATTTGCCCTCGTTTTTTTGTACACGCCGCTTGGTTTTTCTATCCCATGATTGATTGACCTCTCACGGTGGACGAGTTGTTTCGCGGCGTTGTACACGGCACAGTTGATTTGCCAGATGTCTGCATCTTCTGGAGGTTCCTCATCGATGACCATGTCCATTCTAGCCAGGTCTTGTGGCCTTAGGTTATCCCTGGTGTTAAGGCTAACCCTCATCCTTAAGTCTACATTGGTGACTTTAAAGGATGTTCCCCATCAGCTGGTAATTGCTGGTGGGGCTGCGGCTGACGGTTCTTCCAGCTGACGGGGTGCCTTTACGTAACCTGTCCTGCGCAAGAAGGATACTTGATCTCTCAGGTGTTTTTGAGAGAAGGCGCGATGCTTTGGATGCATTTCGCACCAAAGTGCATGTAATCGCGCCATGTATCCCCTTCGCTCAGGTTCGCTACTCTCGCGGCAGGTCAGAATGTCATTCTGAAGTTCCCTCGTCCATTTAAAGCGTCCGTGTGCATTGCCATTGTCGTCGTTGTTGAGTCCATCCGGTGAGGCCCCTTTCGCCTGTCTCTGACCCCCATCCGCTTGGGGTCGATCGTGATTATTATTATGTTATTATTATTATTATGTTATTATTATTATTATGTTATTATCATTTTTGCGGAGATCTCAACGTTGGATCAAGAAACAGATCAAATAGAAACAAAATAAGTCCATATAGATAAATGATGATTACCATGTACCAGTAAATGAAGTTGGCCAACAACATGGATTTCTTCCAGGGCGATCGATAACTTCCAATTTACTGCCCTGTTTAAATGATTTAATGCAGGCTTTTGATAATAAAGAATTGATAGATATCATTTGAAAAGATCCCTAAAAATCGTCTATTACTGAAACTTCATCTTCAAAGGTTTTTATTGACTTGAATCCAACCACCCATTTAAAGTAAAATTTGATACCAACTTCTCCCCTGCCCCACTTTATTTTTTGTCTATTAATCTGACCTTCCCAGTTTATTTCACTGCAAAACATCACTGTATGCATATGACACAAACATTTATTGCAATCCAATATGGAATAATATGCCACACTTCAGTCTAACTAGATAAAAAGTTATGTCTATGTACAATCGAAATTGCTATTCAATACGTAATGAAACTTTGAATAAATTTTAAGCAGATGCCGTTTTGTTTAAAAACATATCATTTACATGTCTTGGATGTACGTATATAAGAAATAATAAAGTATTATTTCTTCGTTTTTTAATCATTAAATCATTAAAGTTAGTTTTCTGAAATTGTCTTTTTAAAATAAATAATATAAATAATACTTGGCTCATAAAAAATAATACACCATCTGATCTTACCGGAAACTGACTTAATGTTGTTATTTATGGTAACATTTCAAAAAAATTAATTGCAGTTTGAAACATTGCCCAAGTTGTTATTATTGGTGTAGCCAGAAATAGTCGAAGTTAACTGTAAAAAAATCAAATGTAATAAACTTAATAGATTCACTTATGGTAGGCACCATTTAAATAAATAATGATATTGAGGTTATTTCCGGTAACACAGGAAGTAGCAGCAACGACGAATTATTTATATATCGAGTTGGGATCTTTTAAACATTTGAAATTTAATATTTATCGTGATGTGTCTATTTATTTGTAAACTGTAAACTACATTTTTATTATTATTGTTATTATGATGATTAGTATTATCATTATTCAATAGTTAAAATTTTTAATTCAGTAGATTATTTCTAGAATGTTTAAATTTAAATTCAATACCTATATACATAGCTAAAACTTTAAAAATAAATTTGTTATAATTAATAAACAACTAGGCATTACGCTTTATATACAATACATTTGTGGATTTGTGAGTCAGTACCATTTTTATACCACCATTATTAAATACAGTTATACCGTAAATATAATGTTTTACAAATAATCAAGGTAATATTACCAATTAAGACAATTATATTATCTGTATCCACCATGAAAAACTATTTATTATCTAAATATCATTATAAATGAACTTACCAGATGGACATGTGAATAAATTAGTAGTTGATTTCTGCAACAAAAAAAATTCTAAATATTCGTAATGGGGATGATATCTATTTATTCCCAATAAATTAATTATAAATTATTTACAAATTATATCATATAAATTGATTTATGTTACTTTTCCGGATAATGCCTGAATATAGGAAATTTATTGCATTTCTGTTTTGACAAACCTACTTCTGATTAATATTTTAATATTGTCCATATTATTTTTTTTTAAATTAACATTAATCTAATCAAAAAAACTTAATTTAATCGTAATTAGATATTAATCTAACTACACTCCGGTAATATTAATCATTAAACAAATTACTGTTAATATTAATCATTAGATAAAGTGCAGTAGACATATTGCTTAAATAAATTGGTCTTAAATAAATTAGATCTATGATTTTAGCTAAACTGCATTAGATCAACTGCCTTAGGCAAATATTGCAGATAACTTGAATATTAGAGTCAATGCGAGATTCATTGTTCTAATCATCTCCAAATCATATAAACCTGAAAATGAAATTATTAAATATTTTAAGTTATAAAATTTGATATTTTGGAATACAATTTGATTTCGTTCTCAAAACCATAGTCTAGCTACATCCAATTAGCATTGTAATAGTCTGTTGAATAGAAAAAATTGTTAAAGGATTCTGTTTCTATTGGTTGCCATATTGAGCCCTTGAATAATAATAATAAACATTACAAAAATTAGACAACACCCGAATCCAAAGCTATCTAAAGGAGGTTCATTTTTAGATAAAACGTGGATATACAACCGTTTCCACTGATATTGCTGATGACAGGATTCGAATTCGCTGCTACAATAGATATATTTACACCACCAAATCAGTGGCGGTTCTATAATTATTAATACTCAAAGTCGGTATGAGGAAACAATATAGGATGGCACAAATGGATAATTATAGACAAATGAATTTGAACTTATAAACGTCAGTAAGATGTCAAAACTGACAGAAGGCATCAGTTGTGTAGTAAATTCGTGGCTGCTATGAAATCAGTCAAAGAAAAAAGCAAATGACACTACGTAATTTCCCAAATAGCCCTTTAGTGCTGCCAGTGTAGGAAAACACTAAATCATGACAATTTGACAGACTAATATTACTCAGTAATAAGAAAATTGCCTCAGCTTTAGCATCAGAAAACTGTCATATTTGGCATTGATGCAAAACGTCACTGACCGGCAAAAGAAGTAAGACAGCAAGAAAAATTAGTATATTTTTAATTAAAATTTTTCTGTGTACACAAAATATGTAAAATCATTTGTTTTGCATTCTTGCTGCTTTTTTGTTTTTTTCCCATTTGTTCTCTTTCTTATCATTATAAACACTGACGAATTTTAACATTTTTAATCACTAAGAAATCGTTCTTCGGTATTGGTTTGCATTCTGCGGATTATTTTAGTGCTGATAATTTTAAAAAAATGCCCTTATCTTCGGATGATTCCGCTAGAGCAGTTGCTTTAATTGATGCTGAGTTTAACATTCGCGAAGTCACTGAAAGATTGAGTTTTCCTCGATCCAGTGTCTTTTCTCCGGATTTACCCTGGGTTCTCCAGATAGAAGAGAGAGAGAGAGAGTGTGGAGAAGGCGAGCAGAAAGAAGATACGCGCAATGCAACATTAGTGAGAGGGTGTGCTTCGGTGGTGGATCTGTAAGGTGTGGGCTGGCATATCTTACGAGAGTTGCACACAGCTTGTGTTTGTAGATGGAGGTGCATTAACGGCTAGAAGGTACAATAATGACATTTTGCAAGAGCATGTGGTGGTTTTGGCGGGGTTTATTGACGAGCAATTTCTTTTAATGCACGATAATGCTCGTCCGCACGTGGCCAGAATTGTTAGAAACTATCTCCATGACGTCAGTATTGAAGACCTAGACTAGCCAGAACGTAGACCTGACCTAATTTCTATAGAGCACGTATGGGACATGCTGGAAAAATGGATCAGGCAACATGTTGGGCAGTTGTTAACACTGCAGCAACTTAGGGATATACTACAGGAAGAGTGGGATAACATTCCTCAAGAAGCCATCCAACACGTAATTGAAGGTATACAACGTTGACTTGAGAGTGTAATCAGGCTAAGGGAGGTAATATTCGTTATTAAATAAAGAAATTTGATTTTATAATCACCTATTCCTTGTTCATGTCATGTACCCAAATTCTCGCCAGACACCTTTTATCCTTCTATCCTTCTAAAAGAAATTGTTTTTAAGCGTGAGAAACAATTTTACACGTTTTGTTTATGCTGAGAAAAATTTTAAATAAAAATATACCAATTTTTCTTGCTCTCCCAGTTTTTATGCCAGTCAGTGTAGTACCAAATCAATTTTCCTATTAGTTTTGATAACGTAATCAGATTGTATTTCGAAATGTCAACTTTTCTAACATAAAATACGTTTCCTTTAGTAATTTAATTTTTAGGGTAATCACTTAATAATACTTTGTCCCAGTAGTAGTTTTTCAATAATTATTTGAGTATATTTGTGAAGCAGAGAATTGAAATTCTTACGATGATTGGGTATCGTGATAGGATGTGAACTCAACAAGAAGTATGTAATTTATTTAATACTAAATATCCAAAACTCAATCAACAGGTCGCCCAGGTGTTGACGAGGATACAAAATTAAATATTTTACTAGCTGTTGAAGAAAATCCACATACCAGCATTCGCCAGGTTAGTCACGATTATGATGTTATTAAAACGTCAGTACATACAGTATTAAAATTAGAAAAATGGAGTTTAAGATTCAGCTTCCGTAAAAACTAAGTGATGATGATCCAGATCGGAGGATATAATTTTGTGAAACAATGATGAATATGTGCAATGGTGATTCTCTTCTGATAAAAAAGTATTATTTTCTCCGACGATTGCACTTTCAAATTAAATGTTGAAGTGAATCGTCAGAATTGTAGATACTGGGTAAGAGAAATCCCTCGAAGAATGCGGGAGCAACACACACAGTATCCACAAAAGGTAAATATGTGGGCAGGAATTGTAAGAAATTGGACCCTATCTTTCTCGATGAACTGTAAACGAACCGGCACATATCCAATTTTTAATGGGCTATCTCATCCCAACGTTATTAAATTTATTCCCCAGTAGAATTAATCCCGAAAATGTTGACGAAAGCCTGTAATATCAACAGGATGGTGCGGCTCCCCATTATGCAGCAGACAGTCGAAGGTATCTTGACCAAATATTTCTGAACAGGTGGATTGGTAGACGTGGACCCATCGAATGGCCACCAAGGTCACCGGACCTCAATCCATTAGATTATTTTCTGTGGGTACATCTAAAAGACTTTGTTTATAAAACCAAACCGGAAAGCATTGTCGAATTAAAAGAGATAATTAGAACAAAAGTAAACAATATTTCTCAGGAAACTATAAACAAGGTTCAGAAACATTTTTGTTCTATTCTACGTTTAGGATACTGTCAGCTACAACAAGGAATAAGTTCGAACATATAAATTGTTTTTATTATTAACTAACCATTAGTTGTAGTGACTATTGTTTGTTTAAACAAAACATGAAAAATTATTAATAATTATTAGAACTGTTGTGTTCATTCAGCGACTTGCAAAAAAATTTAAATTGTCTGTTCACTTTTATGCTTTAAAACGGGTACATACACTTTCATACAACTAGATACTCTCAGCTACTATAAGAGCCAATATAAGTTCTTTTCATAAAAACTATAAAAGTGACAGGGAAACCTACAGAAACTCCGAGTAAGAAAAAAATTGTCTATTGTCTATTCGAATGATTTTCTATTTACTGTTACTTTTAATTAATGTCCCATAACTTTTTTATTTTTGTGATTTTAAAAAATAAAAAACAATTGATTTGTAAGATATTGGTTTTTTCCTATTTACCCCATCAAGATACATACCACAAGGAAACGAGTATTTTCGCTCATGTTTCTAAATATTCCAGTAACTGGGGTAAACAGGAACATGAAACCTTGTTTCAAATAAATAATGGTATGTGGCAAGTAAAAAACAAAAAAAAATAATTATTCTGTTGTATTGTAGCTACGTAAGTTAACAGTTTTATATATTCTGACATTCTGCTGCAACTCTCAGTCATATTGACTCCAAGCATCATACTATATGCGTTCCGAATTACCCCAACCTATCCAATCTATGAAACAGACTAAGAAAAACAAAGTAAAAAAATCTGTACATAGGAACTTTACTGCGTATTTTTAATAAAATGAAAGTTAAGAGAGTAGTTGCTGAGAGAAGTTCACGTGAAACAGATAGTTAGGGATTATAGTGACCATTTTACTTAGTGGCGAAGGTATTATTGAAGAAGAGATTATTTGATATTAATGATATTCTATAGTTTTACAAATTTTCATAATAAAATATATTTCTGGATACATACCTGGGTTAATCCTATCCTAAATATTACCAGTGTAGCGACCACAATGGTCGCCTGTATCCGTATCAGCATCACCCTGAAACAAATATAAAGTTAATTTTATAATGCAATAAGGTAATAGTATTACTATACCTACTGAAATGATCATAGTAGATATGTAAAAATTGTAAAGATTTCTGTATTGTTTGTCATAATCGTAATATGTTCATAGAGGGACTGGTAATTTTCAAGTATATATGAAATCGCGTTGGGTTCAGTTTTCAATTCTCTGTTAGTTTTTAGTTATTTCACATCATTAAAATTTTATGTTACAACAATACTGTAGTAGGTAATTGACACTCATTGCTTTACCACCACTTATTACGATTAAATAAAAACAGACATTAAAAAAGTTTCTTCAAGAAATGAAATTGAAAAACCACCTAAGGTATCTTCACCTACTGAGATATCCTGATGTAAAAAGCATTTTCATTGTGTTATTAGAATAAACTAAAAACTACTAATAAGTGAATAGATAAAATAATACTAATGTTACTTATAATAAAAATAATAAATTAAGAGCTACTAAAAATTGACCAGATAAAATAATAATATACATACATTCAGGCAATGAAAGTCACTTCCGTATTTTCTGTGTTCAATCACAATTTTGGAAAACAAATGATTGCACAAAAGAAATCATAATGAATTGCGTAGGTACCTACCCACTTCATGATTGTGAGTTACGAAGGCCGAGGCAACCGTTTGGCTCGATGGTAAATAACAAGAATTCCGAACCAACAAAATTATGCATGTTCTTGTTTGTGTATAAGCAGCACACATATGTATAATGGATATGGATATAGTAGGTACAAAATCGTAGGATCGTCGAAGGCTTGCCAATCTTTTCTGTGTTGCAAATAACGCTTGATCAAGTCAAGGAGAGAAGTAGGTCAACGGTTGTGTAAGAATTTATCTAAGTATGTGCATTGTTGTCAGACTTCATCTGTAAGACGTTTATATACATAAATGATATAATGAAATACTTTACTTTAAAAGAACTTAAATATTGCGCAATGTAAGTTCTATGCCAACTGATAATATAGTGGTACATCATAATGTATAAACAAATACTATAGGCATGGTGTCGAGTTTTTAATCCACACATTTCATGAAGGACTATCAAACTTTTGAGACGGGAAACATTTTGTTCCCAAAAAGTTATGGAAATATTTTATTATTATTTTTTAAAACACTATGTGATATGATCAGAAGAAAAGTTGATATATATGTAAGTACAGATTAAGAATTAGTAAAATGTTCAAGGAATGGTGAAGAACTATGAGGATGTTCATATTCCAAATAAAAAGGACTCTTCTTTGCTTGAAATTTGTCAGATTGCAATATGTTTATTAGTTAATTTCTCAAGCCAGTACATACCTGACATATAAATAAACATAGAAAAATTTTTTCAGAAAAAGTCCACACTGATTTGAAATTTCAATCTATTGATGAAATGAAAGTGAAATAAGACAATGGAAATGATAAAATCAAATGCACCTTGGGATGATAGTTTGTTTTTAAATGAATTTGAAAGGTGTTTTACCTTTTTACATAGGAGCACTAGAACATGTAAACTTGTAAACATGTAAATTTTACATAATGAATATTATAATTTCTTGGAAACAGACTTTAAAAATTCTGTTGCCTATAAATCTGAATGATACAGTAATTGTAGGTCTAATATTAGTTTGTTAAATAATATAAGGCTTAACATGCTAATGTATTTAAACCGTCATACATTCAAACTCTTATTCTATGTATGTACATACATTGGTACGTATACCTTCATTTTCAATGACAATAGATCAGGAAATGTAATTATAATAATTAACTGCAAGAGGGTGACAAATTATTTTTTCAATATATAATAAAGCTGCGAAATATTTAGCATGATTTTCTGATTGAGCACTCAGCTGAAATAAGAATTAGAAAAATTCTATAGAAATATAACTGGATACTAATTTTATACTAGAATTAGTAGTAACGTGGTGTTTTTTTAATGACTGTACTGTTCTTTCATTATTAATTTATTTATTCTAATGATACGTTTATTTCCATAGAAAGCAATTTATCTGAATCGCTTTAAACCAAAAATCTTAGTAACATTTTTCTCTGAAATATTTACCAGACTCTAGGTTATTACAATTGATATCAAAGATTATAATACTTAGGAAACAGTAATAACTTTTAAATGCTATTTATTAGGCACTTCACTCGTATGGAGTGACAAAATTAAAATTTTAGCTGTCTACGAGTTTCCCTTAACCTAATTAATTATAATTTAAATCACGTTTGACCCTGAATAATACAACAAATTCGCGTTATAAATACATTTTTTTACGTGGAAAAGTTAAATTATGAGAAAGTTCTAAATAGTTAAAACACTAGATTCTTTTTAATTTGTCAATCTTATCTATAATATCAAAGATTTATGCATCTACTTCCGTAAAGACGAGTGAAAACACATTTGGTTTATGTGAAACGCTATTTGAGTAAGCAAACATTTTCTCACATAATTAACTAGGATAATTGTAGATTGTTTAATATTTCTTAAGACGCACAATATGCTTATGTAATTTTAGGAAACAATCTCAGTCTCTAATATACTTATGAAGTAATAATAAGTATTGAAATATAAAATTACGTAATACAAATTTAATAATCGTTCCAAAATATATCTAGTTGATTATAAACTAGTTGAAAGATCTACACTCAGTATTTATTGACTGACTTTTTATAAATATTGCAACTACACCATTCTAAACATCGAGTACTTAGTTGATGCTGAGTGTAAATTTCATGGGGCGTGCATTTAAAATATCGAATTACACGCAAATTTATGTAATTATAATAGCAAAAAAAGGCTTGAAGTGGTTAGTTCCTTAATGTATTTTTACTATTACACTAATAATATTTTGCAACTGATTCTACAATAAGTAATTTTCCTTTTCACGGCGTTCTAAAATATTAAATATTATGATCCCAATATACTCGTATAAAGGGTTCAGCAACTGATGTGACACATTTACAATAGATTGCCATGGAAAGACTGAGGTTTTAATCATGTGACGTTTTTTAGTCTATTATTGAACTTCATATTGATGCGTGCAGATTTTATTACATGGACTATTTACAATTAACCAACGTGTTTATACAGTAAAACAGTTTGCTGGAGTGGGTCAATCGCCTAAACCTAACGAAATTTTCGACGAGAATTAAGTGTTGAAAGACATGGAAAAATACCGGTAAGGAAAACAATTTTAAGATGGGACAGTGATTTTAATTGAACAGGTAATATCCAGTCAAAGTTTAAAGGTGGTGTCGAACCGGAGACTAGAAAATACTAAAATTGTCCGTGTTGCCATTCAAAGAAGTTTAATGCAGTCTGCAAAAAATGCAATCGGCAGCCTTGAAAATTTTTTAAAGGAGTCTCTTAGGAATTCTTGAAAATAATTTATATTTCCACCCCTATAAAATTCAGATCATGCAGAAGTTGAATGATGCTGATAAAGAGTTCGGATGACATTCTGCAGTGAATTTTTGCAAATCTGAATGAGGATGAAAATGCATTAGACTACTTATTAATGATGGATGTAGTATACTTTAATTTAAGTGGTTACATCAACTAACAAAATTTGCGATACTAGTCGTCGGAGAATCCTCGGCAATTTCATCAGAAACTACTACATGATTTAAAAGTGACTGTATGGCATGGAGTGTCAGTTTTTGGAAACGCTAGATCTTACCCTTTTGAAGAGATTAATCAAACAGTTATTATTAACTCAAATCGTTATGTGAATATGTTGGAACATTTTTTTAAGGATAGAATTGCAATGGAAGAGACAAGACTCGGTTTGGCTTCAATATAATGGTGCGACGGCTCATAAATACAGCAAGGCGTAGCCGTATTGTTTTAATGAAAATGTTTCCTAACAAATTGATTTGGAAATATGTCGACATAAATTGACCGCCAAGATCTCCTGATTTATCGGCATGCAACTTATTTTCGTTGCATTGTTGTATTTATTTGTTAAATTAAAAAGTTTTTTCAATATCAATAATTATGCAAATACAGAAATAGACAAGAAACATTTTACATGCGGCTTTGCAAATGTATAGCATGTGAAGCGTTTGTATGAAGAAAGATATTCCGAACGCCGAATACCTGATTCAAGTCGTTTATTAGAAATTACCAGCGTATTCATGAAACATTTTTAAGAAACAAAGTTTTACCAGGAAAACGTATTACGGTAAAAACATCATAGTTGGAAGAGGCTATCTAACATTTTACCATTTGTGTCTTGTGCCTAAAATGTAGAAAGACAGTAATACCTAATCATATGTCAAATTGCTAAAACTGACCAAAATATTTCAATTATTCAGTGAGAAAACAAACTTATAAATAATATAATACTCGTCTGAAGTATTTAATGGTGTGCTTGATTGGTTTTAACATTTTTATGTTTTTTAAAACGGAAAATGATTCAATAGCCATACTTGTATAGTATAATCCTCAAAAATTCGGCTTGAAAAAATGAACATATGTAGGTTGGCTTCTGAAACCAACAAGCATCCTATGCAGTTAACGACGCAGCTAAGTCAAATTGACTTACATATTATAAATCACTTTAACCATACTTCATAGAGAGAATTAGGAGAAATTAAAAGTTTTCTTCGACTGTATGTTATGACCCATAGGGGCAATTATTATAGATTTGATTTTCGCTAAGGTATTGTTGAAAACATCTAGAAGTGTTCCTGTTGGAGTAGAAAGAATATTCTTACAAAAGATTTCATACAGCTTCGTTTTGAGGCAAAATGTTTTTAATTGTTGTAATGCATACTGAAAATCACCTGATTTCAGATCAGATGATTAAATATTTTTACAAAAATCATACCCTCTAAATTATTTGTATATTATGCGAGGAAATTATCTCTGAATTATATCTTTACTTTCTAAAATTTATAGAGTTACAGTTTTACTCAACACATCAGTTGTCTTCTAAGTGAGAAAGGTGCATTTTCTTATAACTGTGTGTAAAGGCACGATTTGAATGTGTATACCAATTAACCAAATACCTTCTACACAAAATTTACACTAAGGGTCCATAAAATAGACTTAATATTTGAAAAATAATTTCATCAATAATTAACGCAATAATCATACACAAACATTTGTTAAAAATGATTGAGATCTAAGAAAACAGGACACAGGGATATCCGGTACAGGATATAGGATTTCAAATAACATACAAACTGTTTTAGAAAATAAAATTTTAAAATGTCAGCAAATTTTATAGTGAAGATGAAAAATATACATTCCATGTGCTGTGTTTATTTGGCAGCTTTCACCTGCAAGGTGAAAACAGCACATTGTACCCTCCTTGAGAAAGATTTTTATACTCTAACAGTTTAGAATCTGTATATCGCATAAAAAAAATTTTAGAATTTGTTAGTAAATTAGTTTGGTAAGCCTAATCGAGATATTTTTCAGGACTAGAATCCAAACTAAAATAAAGACATTCCTTTTGAACAATGAAAAATATTCACAGTTGGTTATTTCCACTATATTTACTTTATTGTAACATAAAAAGTGTCAAGTTTGTCATTTGGAAAATACAAAACTAATATTTTTTAAACTTGAGCAAATGGCTGGTATTGAATGAAGACAAATTAAAAATTCCTTGATTTAATAGTCAACAGTCACCCATTTGAACATGAGAAACTATTGTTTCACCAATACTACATGTAGATGACGAAAATGGTTTAGTGTATCTGGCTCTGTATTTTTAAGTTTCCCTTTAACTTTCATCGTTTTCTAATGTTTTCTATGTATAGATATATTTACTTATCGCTTATATTTATTTTTATTATTTGCTAATCCAAATTGATAATTTTATACTATTTTATTTTTTCTCTTATTTATATGCACTTAGTTAATTTGATCAGAAATTGTTTTGTTGTAGGAAAGCGAGGGTTTCATATTATTATTTTTATTACTGGTCTTATTTTTTTGCAAACAAAAAAATAATATGTATTGATAACATTTTCTAGAAAAAAATAAATATTGTTTAATATACAACTTTTAATTGCCATGACGGAAGCAACTCAGGCAAAATATGAGTCAATAGATCTGTTCATCGGTATAACCTGTGAAATCTATTCTAATGATGATGTTATCGACCAAGATATTACAACTTGCAGTACCAACCAGAGGACAACTTTTCCAGCTTGTAGAAAATTGACCATAAAGAAATACCATGACCTTTAGTTATCAATCTTTCACGATGCAGCCGATGTACGACCTTATTATTTATTGTATGATAACTTAATTTGAGGCTTATATATTTTGCCTTGTCACAGACATATTGACCCTAACCGATATTTTTACATCGATCTACTGAATTTCACCCAAGCTGACACTACTCTAGCTAATAGAAATAGAAATAGGAGTAGAAATCTCTGATGATATATCCTGGTGATGTCATTGTCTACCACTGAACATAAATCAAGCAGAAACATCTTATTCAAGACCAAATATTTTTCGTCTTCTGAATAGGCTTATTTTTAGTGCCAGTGTACACAAAAATAAAATGAAATAAAAATTTTCGTATTCGATCAAATAAGTATAGGTAATCTTTCTTTGGTTTTAACATAAATATTAAAATTATTTTGAATATACTAACTATTGTCTACGAGCGAAAATATTATTACCCCTTTTAAATAGTTTTTGTATTGCACAATATTTTTGAGTCAGTCATATAAAAAATTTTATTCGTTTCAATTGCCAGCAGACCATTTTTGCATAGGTAGACGCATAACCGACTTATTTACAACTATTTTGTACGATAATTGCAGCGTAGTATTAAAACAAATAAAATTAATGAAATTATATATGGCTTTGACTCTTTAAAAAGAAAGTTGCAGTCTTACAGCGGCCATAAAAAACACTCGACAGGGGCGAAATATCAACTCCAGTATACAAGATTTTTTTATATATAACTAGAGATAAAAATCTGAAATTTGACAGGTGCTCTTTTTAGATTAAGACTCATTTTTGTGAATATTTCCAGATTTTTTATCGCACCAGTGGCGTAGATATGCAAAATTTGTTTTTCAAAACTTTTTTATCACTCATTATTTTGCAAAACATAATCAGATTGTACAAAGAATAATAATGAAAAAAGGTATTCTTGTCAAAAGTCGACAGAGGTTGCCATATCTGATTATATCGATAGAAATAAATTAAAATTAAATATTTCTGGTTAACAATTTTGTAATTTTCTAATTTCCATTGTTATTAATTTTTTGTCAGGAGGCCTTGCTTTTTGTAGAACAAATGAGTATCTCGTGTACTGTCAGTAAACATATTGTCCAAAAAAAATGTATGCAGTGCAATTTGCCATATACCGTGTGTTAACGAGATATGTATCAGCCCGTCATTTTTTTAAAAATTGGAATATTCAAATTTAAAACTCGCGTATGAAAAGTAAATGGGTTTATTTTAATGAACATGTATTATCAAAACCACATCCGGTTTCATCGGATGTATTATTAATTTTGAATTTTTAAATGGAATTTTCTATATAATAAATTAAAATTTTTGATATTACCCTCAAATATCGCGGATTTATTTAAATTTTTTATGAAATTCAAAATTAATAATTGAAACTCTTTGTATAATAAAAAATTTCCAAGTTGGCATTGTATGTCATAATATGATTAATTTTTGATATTTGGGTGCAATATGAGGCGAATATTTTTCATTATCATATTGAAATTATTTGAAAAAGTTCAAAATAATTTTTTCCTGACTTTTGGAATATAATTACTAATTTTTCAAATAGTAACCCCTATTTTTCCTTCCCTATAGTAATTGTCATAATTTAAGCTTTAAATTGGTGTAAGTATAATAGATTTTATTATAAATGAATTGTGGCAAATTTAAAACTTTTGGTCTCGTATGAAAAATATTAATCTAAAGCATTAAAATAATTTGCAAATAAACGTAAGTTGCTTTTGAAAATAAATGAAAATCACATAATATTATTTGAACTGTCAGTTTTTAAATAACTAATTGATTGTTGCTCCTTTATGTTTACTGTTTCAATATCCATTAAAAATGTATACACAAAATGAAAAAGTCGACATGTTAATTTACGGCTAATTCCGGAAAAATTCCAGAGCTGCTGCATTAAACTAGGGACAACGTTTTCCAACCAGAAGACACCGTCGCATAAGATGAAGATCAATTTAGAAAAATTGACCCCGTTAATGATGAAAATGAAGGGGTAATTATAAACCAGGAGACCGCATGAAGTAAATGTATCAGCTCTTGTTGTAATTGATAGGACTGTATCCCTACTGTTACGAGTTAAATATTAGCCACGAATCTGCAAGAAGGATTTTAAAGAAACACAATTACAAAAACTTTAAATAACAAATAAATCAACATTTATATGGAAACGATTTTGAAAGAAGTGATATTTTGTGACTAAGCTATAACTAACATTAAGAAATAATAATTTTTGCAGGCATATATTATTTTACAATGAATCAAGATATACAAATATGGGACTATTCAACCGGGAAAATACTAGATACTGGGTACAACAAAATCAACACCTCTTTAGAGAAGGAAACTAGCAAGACAGATTTGGTTGGACATGTTTGGTAATGTGTTTGCTGCCTTCAATAATTTTTGATGGTCAGTTAAGTTCCGCCAGATATCTGGAATGTTTTACTAATATTAACAATGATGTTATAAATCAATTGCCAAGAGAGGCCAGAGAATGACTGTTCAGTAGGATGTGGCTCCACCTCATATTGCTCGAATAGTCACCAACTATTTAGATGCGAATTTCGAGAATCAATGGATTGGTACCAATGGACCGGTCAGGTAGCCTCCCAGGTTATCTGACTTAACACCTATGGACTTCCATATTTGGGTTTTTCTAAAAGAAAGACTCTACATTGTACAGTCAGCCACTCGGAAAGCACGAGTCAGAAGAATTATAAATGAAATAACTCCGCAACAGGTGGATAATTGTTTGAGGGAATTCGTTAGAAGAATTAATTTATGTAGAAATGAGGAGGAACGTCATTTTGAACATTTAATATAAATTCATTGTATTTTTTTATACTGCGACATGTTTACTACATTGACAATAAGATATAAAATGGGACACATTATATTTTCTATATATTTTCCAGGGGCACCTTCTCTTTCTTTGTGCTAGTTTACAATTATTGTCTAGGCCCAAAATACCTATTTATATCCTTTTAAAATCGTTCTCATAAGTATAAATGTTGATTTAGTTGTATTTAAACTTTTTGTTATTATGTTTTCTGTGATTTGTTTTTATGAATAAAATCTCATTTATTTCCAAAGGCACTTAGTTTATTTGCAAATTATTTTAATGATTTAGATTAATATCTTTCATAGGAGACCAAAAGTTTGAAATTTATTCCATGTTCAACGTGTATTGTTACCACATGATTTTCCACAACGTCAATGATTGATTCAAATTGCTACAGAAAATCCTCATTTTATACCTCGGATTCGTTTTACCAATGCGGCTAATTTCTCAAGAAACTTAGTTATGAACTGCCATAATAATCATTTATGGTCTGACGAAAATCCACATTAAATAATAAAATCTCGTTTCCAACATCAGTTATCATTGAACGTATGGGTTGGAATTATTGCTGATTTCTTAATTGGACCTTACTTTCTTCCGTTAATACTCAATGGTGCGACCTATTGCCATTTTCTTGAACACGAGATATCTGGGCTGTTAGATTTAGAAGATGTGCCAATAGGAAATCAATTATGCTTTCTGCATGAGGGGGTTCCTGCCCACTTTAGTCAAACTGCTCCTCAGTTTTTGGACACTGTGTATTCTGTTCGCTGGGTAGGTCGAGGAAGAATATAATCATGGCCTCCAAGATCATAAAAATTAAATCCCTTAGATTTTTTCTGTGGGGTCACTTAAAATCTTTAGTGTACACTACTCCTATTCAAAATGAAAATGACCTTAGAAATAGAATACTGCATGTATGCTAGATAATACACAACACTCCTAGTGTCTTTGAGCGTGTGCGTCAATCAATGAGCAAACGACCTGATGCATGCATTATAACTGAAGGACATCATTTCCAACAACTGCTATAAATTCTTGATTAAACGTTCCTAGTTCCTGTAGTTTTAATACATTTTCAATATTATCTCCTTCTTATAGATTTTTTTGCTTTTTGCTCTTAATATTTGTTCAAATTTTTCAAAATGTTGAATTTTTCCGAAGAACAATAAAAAAAAAACATTTATTTCTTGTGAACATTTAATGTCGGTGGATAATTGGCTCGAGCGCAGCTGTGGGTTCGACTCCCACCACCGGCACTTGAAATGTCGGTGGGAATGGTTGTGCGTCTGAGTTTTTTCATAAACCATTGCCCGTGCAGCCTCGGTTTTGGATTCGGGGGTTGTCTAGTTTCTGTGGTGTTTATTTATTAAAAAAAAAAAAAAATTAAAATTTTGTCTATTACATTCTTCACGATTTTATAGTCAGAAGTGGGTAAGCTTAACTACAAAACCGATGATTTCTTCACATTACATTTTTCGATTTACTAGGAAATGGCTGCCGCTATCGACTTCTGGAAAGAGTACCTTTTTTCATAACTATTTCTGGTTAATCGGATTACGCAACTTAAAAATGAATACAGTTTATACATTACTGTAGAGGATAACTTTTTTTCTGCTTGAGTACCTTATGAAGAAGCATTGCCTTAGACAACAAACACGAAATGGTCAATATATAAATTAATAATAGTACCGTAGATCCTATTAGACCATAATTTAATATTTACTGTGATGATTATCTAAACATGTATTCCTTCAAACAAAAGTTGTTATTAACGTGATTTTTCCTTAAAAATATAACAAGTGCCTAAACTTGCGTACTTGCAATTTTGCAGGTATTTTAATAATTATTGTGTATTCAAAATACGTTCTTTACGTCATTTACATAAAATATACTTTTAATTTAATTGTTATTTTTACTCTCAACAAAACTTAGACATTTTTATTCATTTAAAAGCAATTTAATTAAAAATTGTCATTGTGTCGCCTTTCAGACATTAAGATTTGTGTGTGGATGTGAGTATACGTGTGCGCATACGTGTTGTGTTGTTTTGTAGACGATTTCTTGTGAACATAATTGGGGTAATTCTGGTGGCACTTGATTTCCAATTGATATTGAAAAGTTATTGAAACGGTTTGATGGATTAGTTGGCACGCGATGGAAAGTGTGACTAAATAATTTCTCCATCATCCTGCGGGTTCGAATCCCACCACCGGTACTGGTAATGTCGGTGGGAATGGTTGTGTTGGCGTTATTTCATAAGTGTAACCCTCGCTTGTGCGAGATTCGGGAGTTGTCTAATTGAAGTTGATATTTCTATGACATTGTTTTTATATCAATATTGAAAATAAAACAATTATTGTTATATCAATATATATCCAGATTTGCTATTCTGGTGTCCAATTTTCATTGAAATAAATACAATTATTTCTTATTCAATGATGACATCCTAGCAAGAGGTCTCAGTTTTTTCTGAAAATTAATAACCATGGTATTGAATGGAATAATATTACTAATTAACATTTTGGACGAGGAAAAGATGTATTTATTACCTTTTCCACCCATTCATGTCTTTTACAGGTCCACATTCAGGGCGATTTAATTCGTTTTCCAAATTTCATTTATTTCATATTTTCTTTGTTTGGGGTTTATTTGCCATTGATAAGTATTAGATACCTTTCTAATAAGTAATTAATAAGAATTTCGAACTCTTTTCGGGATTTAATTTTTTTTTCATTTTATGGTGAAAAGGTACATACAAAAAAATGTAGACCTCGTCCTAGCTTCCAGCTAGATGTCAATCACAAAATAATAAATATGCCAAAATTCACAAGAGACCTTCAAAGAAGACGCATGTATAGTTGAAGTATTGTTGAGCGCGTTTGAAGGTCTCCTAAATTCATAGTTTAATAGGTTATGTCCATCTTTGCGATATCAACCACGGAAACTAAAATAATTTAAGTGTCGCCAATAGATGAAAGTCAAATTATTGTTTTAAATCAACAATAAAAACATATCAAGTTGGTCACCAGAATATCTATTCATTTTCAATATTGATGTGAATATTGTTTACAAAATAATTATTGTTAGGAAAACAAGTGTCACCAGAAATACCCCGAATAACTTTTGCTAGTTTGCTGAATATATTCATTGATCTATAATTGTACGTTCAATCACATTGAAATTGGTTCATACGAATTAAATAGTGTGGAAATATTCTTAATTTAGAGTAAAATGTGACTAAGCAGTCTCAGTTCTTACTGAAATTTTCCACTTTATAAGTGAAAAATTAAAATGATAGGCAATGAGGTTCAGGAAGAATGAAAGTAGATATATATATTTATATCGGACTAGGGGTTTCCGTTTTTATATTGTAACTGGAGGAAATCATTTCTTCAGTGTAAAAATTTGTTCTTTTTAGATGAGTCAGTATTTTTTTAATCTCAATATATTTTTTTAATCTTAATATTTTTTGCTTCTAATACTAAGAATACTGTTATTTAATTCAATGCAATTCTTGCTCCTAGATTGAGTAGTTGTTTTAATAGTTTCTACGATAAAATGTATTGGATGTATTGTGTTTGATTTATTTTTTACCTAAAACTTTTATACTAACGCATTCAGATAAGAATGACAATATAACACATAAAAACTAGGTATTTATTATTGTTATTACATTAGATTTGGAAAAATGCATGTGCAATACCCAATAATTATTTTATTTTATTTTTTTCTAGAAATGCGCAAATACGAAGCAATGATATGTCAGATTTATTAAAATGGGGTCGTACTCTTTTCCAAATTTTGAAGTATGCCTGAGCTAGTGTGACTTTCAAAGTATATTGAAAGAGTTAACGCCACTTTTACATGTAACCGTTTTTTTTTATGAAGCACACAAGTTTCGAAAAACTGGAGGGGCTTTTAAAATATACAAATTATTAGATGGCTGATAGATAAATAGTTCTGAACAAAAGAAATGTCCACTGGTTTTTATTTGAAATATCCAACAGAAGAAAATGGAAAAGTTAATGGGATATTTAAAATTATCAAACAATTTCCATTTTATATAAAATGTGCTTAAACATGTTCTTTTCAATCAATAAGTTATTACAAGTCGCCCCTTTAAATTTAATTTAAAACTATGAGTTGAAACATTAATGATAGAATGACATCGTGGTATATTCTGGTGCGTATTTTAATTTAACTAGTTCATTTGTCAACAAATGTTTGTGGTCGAAGTATCCTAAATTTAAAATTTTATTTATTTAAAAGGTAATGAAGAAATAAATATGGATTTTCATAATACATTTGTGATAAAATAACGTATAGGAACTAAGATTTATATTGATATTAATTAATAAGCTCCATTTTAATAGCCATTTGCACCACCGCCTTTTAACGCTGTCATAGTTAAATTTATGAAACGGTTTGCACAGTTGTTAAAGTTCTAATTAAAATGAGGTAAGTAACATCTAAATAAAGTCGTGGAAATCTTAGGCTAAATTGTTTTTAAGTTTTTACTGATAACCTCATTTTTTAGAGTAAGGTAATATTTTAGATTAAGTTGTAATTTTTGATGATGAATTGGAATGTCCTTTCCACCTCCTGTTTTAAAAATAATTTTTTTATCGTTTGCCATTTACTTTCTGACATTTTTTAAATGATTCTTTTGTGAGCCGTTGACAGTCCGGATTTTGTAATTAAAATTTTTTTCCCATGGTCTTTAAATTTCCAGTTTAAGGCATTCGTTTTTTTTCAATTACATGTTTGAAATTTGCGGCAATTTTAACAATAAGGATTCTTGTTTATATGAATAATTATTGATGACCTCACTCTTCCTTTCCATTTTAAATGTGATAGGTACAAAGTAATAATAAATTATTAATAAATAAATAAAAACTCTCAATTACACGTGTAAACGAGATAGTTTATTACGAAAATACCCCAGAATAGTTGCTAGTTTTGCTATATTGCTAAGTTTTGGTGTTTCTTAGTAAAGTCTCGGCAAAAACTAGTAGTGCAAATGCAAAAAAATGTCAACCTTAAATTTAGCTACATATATGTATGTACCTATATTTACTAAGCAAAACTTTTAAGTAACAGCAGTGCAAACGGGCGTATATAACACAAATATATTCAATTCTACATACAATGCAAAGTAGCACTAGATATTTTAGAAATTATGTAAAAGTTTAGTACAACAAAAAATTATTTGATTTCTAAAGAAATATCTCATCTCATAATGTCCTTGCCGTAGTAATACTACTTGCAATACCATATCAGTTGGATAGTTTCAGTGTTCAAGTTTTCTGTAGATCCGGCTAGTGTAATTAAATACCATGTAACCTACTGACATTCGTTTTGTTGTTTTATGAGTCAGTCCAGTTGGTTATGTTATGTTATAATTTATTGGACTTGCCAGTCAAACTTTTATTTACTGCCCGCATGAATTTATTTACTAAATATAATAATTAAACTATAATTTTTACACTTTCTTCCATTTTATACACACGCATAACACACATACACACACTCATACATATATAGGTACATGGTGGGCTATTAAAAATGAACTAGATGGGTTTTCGGGTACTTCAAATTAATTTTTTAAAAAACGAACATATCAACTTCATTTTTGAGGGGAACATCTTTTGCATTAAAACTCATCTGCAAATCGCTTCATCCCTTCACGCAGTGACCAGAAACGCTAAAACTTTAAATAACATGAGAGGGCAAGTGATACCTCATTCGAAAGGTCTTTCTCCTCTGAATACCACACAACAAAAATTCTGAAATTATATCGATTCATTTTCAATATATTTAAAAATCAAGTTGCAAAAGCGCTCTATTTATTCAGTTATAATTTATTTGAAACTAATTTACAACACAAAAAAACGCCGGCTTCTTTTAGGTCAGTAAAGAGATCGACGTAGCCGACGCGCGACGATTTCTATGTTGCAAGTAAGTTTGAAATATACTGTAAAATAGATCAGATTGTCAAACGTTAGAAAAAACTTTATCAGTTAATTAAGTGTTCAAACTGTCTACCACTAGCTTCCATACAATAATACAAGTTTTGATCGAAACCAATCTTTACATTTTGAAGCATTTGTGGGGTTATTTGGCGGCATTCCTCAACAATACGATGTCGTAACTCTTCAAGAGACTCCGATTCCGTTGAATTGAATTTACTCTTCAAATAGCCCTACAGGAAAAAGTCGAGTGGAGTTATTGTAAACACATAATGAAATATTCTCAAACAATATGCAATTCATAGCTAAATATAGGCGGTTGGTGTTTACGCCCATTGATCCATGTTGAAAATAAATACATCATTGACCTCGAAGTCATTGGAATATACTCTAAATATGCAGTATTTATAAAATGGATATGTGAGTAACACGTAGATACGTAAACAATAAGGAATTTGCCTATAATTTTAAAAATAAAAATAATACTAAAAAACATAGCGTAACGTTGTAATAAAACGTGTACTTCACAAAAAAATAAGTTTTCTAATTTCACGCGATCAGTATAAAGGATCTAAACAGCGATAAAATTGAAGTGGCCCGAAACGAGCTACTATTGACTGTGACGTCACACCATACCATATTCGGTAGTCGTCGCGCCGGGAAGCAATACAATCAGATGTTTACCGGTGTTATAAGACTGTGGTTGATTTGTTAGTGACTGTTCTGATATAAATATATAATTGTGTTTTATAGTACCGCTTATTGTAGTTGTACATATATTTTAAAATGACTGATCAAGGTTTTTCAAAGGGCCAATCTGATAATTTGCCTAAAGTGGATATGTTTATGGTGGCATCTTTTATACAAAATAGTGAAAGTTTTTCCCTTGGAGAAGTCCGCGGGGTCAAGGCAAGTATGTATTTTTTTTAGCTTTTAGTAATAATTTATAAACATAAAATAGTTATGACTTGATCACGGAATAAAAAGAAATAATTACAAAATGCTTACTTGCAACTAAGCATTTTTAGCAGACTTATCTTATGTTTGAAAGAATTTAGGGTAATTCTTTACAACAGCCACTTCTATATTTTTCGTATTTTTTTTTTTGTACACACGTGTAAAGTGTCTCTATAGTCAAGACATTTGTTGCACATTCTGTAGGATACTCTTCGCAGTTTTTTTGAAAAGAATCTTGTGTTTGTCTTATAAACTTCATTCTTACAATACCTAATGTATTGACTACATATTTAATTTTCTCTCCCGATGGTGCCGACTGTATTGGCGAAACACGTGGCAGTATATTTTATAGTATAAACTAAGATTCATTCTTACAATACCTAATATATTGATCACATATTTAATTTTCAATTTTTTTTCATCTCCCGATGATGCCGACTGCGTAGGCGAAATTTGTGGTAGTATATTTTACAGCATTTTGGTGTCTATAGAAAATTACTTCAATTTTAGTAGTACATTGAAAATTGCAACCCTCTGTAGATTCATATTTTTAAATACAATGTCCTATAACTTTTTTATTTACTATTTGATTTTTTTTCAAAAACAATGGATTTCTTCCTCTAGCTAACACTAACTTATAGCCCAAATTTCAATTCGAACGGACTTTTTTTTTAGTTATCGTGCTTGCAAGAAGCGTGACGGACAGACAGACGGACGGACAGATGAACAGACGGACATTTTGAAAGTTGTTTAGAATTCGATGACGAACGAAATGATTTTTTCTCTGCGAGCGATATTAACGATTTTAGAAATGTCCCGATCAAATGCAATATACTCTTCGTAATCGTATTTGCGAAGAGTATAATAATAAATAGCTGTTTACTTTCGCACCAGGAAATTACCTTTACTTAGTATCACTAAATTACATTCTATCTACTAATCTTATTTTCTAACATTGTATACACATTCTTTCTTTAATCCTACCCTAATTAAAATTCAATAATTCGGAATTCGGCATATTTTATTGCCCGCCTGCGAAAATCTAGTAGATAGACATATAGTATTTAATAATGTACTTACATTAAAATGATCTTCACACACATGTAGAGACCTACTGCTCTGTGAAATGTCTTTTTCATTTCTTCTACACGCTTTTAGCCATTTTGATCGACGAATCTTATCTTCTGGCAACATTATAAATATTTTATCTGGCACTTTTACTGTAGTATTCTTACACAACGGTACAATGCAATATTTAAAATAAGGAGTTTTTTGTTTCCATTTTAAGTACCTATACACTTAAAATTTATGGCGATGCTGGGTATTTTTACGGCTGAAATCAAGCAGTCGAGTGCTGGGATCTCCGTCGTGGTATGGTGTGATGTCACGACTACTCCCGCGCTTTTGAACCTGTTTGAAACGGTTCGCTCGCGCGCGAAACTTTAATAATTTATAACAAATTTATTATTGGGAATTAAGGCGTCATATTTTGCATATCTTATTTTTTTAGTATTGTAGAACATTTTTATGAAGTAAAAAAAATGTGCAAGTTCCCTATTAAAGACAAAGGAGGTCTTGTTCAATTTTTGCAAAAGTGTATTAGTGGGCAGTATATAACAATGTTCAGGTACCATCGGAAACGACACTAAGATAAAATATTTATCACACAGATGTGACAAAAATGATTCTGAATTGAATGACAAATACGTTTGGATTAGCGTAGATGAAACCACCAATGCTTGCGGCTGGAAGGTGGCAAATGTTTTAGTGGTTCATTAATATTGGTAATATGCTTTTACTTCTCTTTACCTTCTTTGGGTAGTACGCACTGTCCTATAAATTATTTAAAAAAAAATTGTTAAATATTTGCGCCGAGAAAGAATGTCAGAATTGGTTTTTGCAAAAAAAAAAGTTTATGCCTATCTAAAGATATCACACCTAAAAAATATTAACCTGAAAATAAAACTTAAATGTAAAATATTTTGGAAGGTTTAAAATTGACGTTTTAGAATATTTTCTAATTCCGGTCTCAAAATATGAGACAAATTTCTTAGATAAAAGATGTACATATATGTACCCTATATGCAAAATTCGGTTTTTGCAAAAATTTAAAAAGCTTGGATTTTATGTTATTCAAATAATATAAAAATGCAATTACAAGGCTTATTTTGCCAAAAAGGTGCATACGTGGTTTTTAGTATTAAATGTAGTTATTTTCCAAGTATATTGCAAAGTATCAAAAGTGTTCTGCAACATATTGCAAGCCACTTTTGGGCAGATTCTTGCACTTTTTTTTAATAATCAAATAACTAATTAAAGTTGTTTTATTTAGTCTTCTAATCGTAAATGTCTACAGTGTTATTTTTAATATAGTATATTAACAAAATTATTTGAAAAAATATTATACGCATAATTTAAGTGTTAATATACAAATTGTGGTTTTGAAAACTGTACACTAATATAAGTAGAAAAAGATGTAGGGTCTCCTATGTCGGCCCTAAATCAACATTATATAAAACTGACGTAGTTTTCCACGAAACACCAAAACACTATATATTACACTCGACGCGTGTTTCGCCAACCAAGTTGCATTATCTGGAGATGATTAAATTCAGTTTTAATCATCTCCAGATGATGCCAATTTTGTTGGCAAAACGCGCGTCTAGTGCAGTATATATAGTGTTTTGGTGCTTCGTGGAAAACTACGTCAGTGTTATCTTCTCATCAAAGGTTCCAACCCACTCCAGGTCAACATTACATGTTAATTTTTTTCTTCATTGTATTATAAATTTCTTATAATTGTCATAAAAAAAACAAATTCAGTTTTAATCATCTCCAAATGACGCCAAGTTGGTTGGCGAAATTCGCGTCGAGTGCAATATATGGTGTTTTGTTGTTTCGTGGAAAACTACGTCAGTGTTATCTTCACATCAAAGGTTCCAACCCACTTCAGGAATTCTCATAAACTCAATTACATGTTAATATGCAGTATTTATTGTGTCAAACAAACATAACACTGAGCAGTGTGTACTATATACACACCGGTGACTGTTAAAATGATTTAATTTTTAACAATATGTACAACGCCGTTCTGCGGAAGCAATTTAGTAAACTTTGGCGAAACTAACTAATTCTACCAATGACAATCATATTCGTATAAATTGCCTATAAATTATATACGACACAAATCCCGATTTTCTGAATAGATCCTGGTTGCACGATGTGTAATAGATGCAGCCAATATTACAGATATAAATAAACGCATACATATCAATTAATTTAATTATATAAAGGCTCTTTATAAATACGATTTCTTAATACAACTGCCCGGTCTGAAAAACCGACGTCAGGAGATAAGCTCATTAGTGCTTGTATAAAAAGTTGGCAAACCCCCATATTTTCTGGAGTAGCCAGTAATGATGTGAGGTTACAAACGTTCTGGAGAATTTCAAAATAGATCGGCATGAGAACTATTTATGTAACGTATATAAATTCTCTTCAAAGCGTTATTTTTCGATGTCAGATGGCCAAATAAGGTTAAATATAGAGTTTACAAAGGAGGTTACGTAGAGATACATATATAAAATATAACTTGCATAAATGAAAGCACTTATAAAAAAGTTTTATCAAACGGTGGCAGAAATTGCAAAAAGTGATTTTATTGTTTCTAAAAAATTAAATAATTGATGTGATATATATAAGTATCACAAAAATTGTAAAATTAGCTGTGCAAAAAATATCTGTAAATTGTTTTTATTACTCTATGAGCAATTTATATTAGTTTCATAAAGTAAAGTTTATTTATTTACGTTATATAAATAGTTTCTATGCTTATCTATTTTAGAATTCCCCAGAACGACAAAGATTGCTTTACACCATTCCGCCATTTTTTTAAGACCAGCTCGAGGACGAACATACTGTCGCCGCCTTTGTGATGTTAACAAAAATAAAGTGAAAAAAAAAAGTGAATTTAGGAGATTTTGGTCAATCTAAATATGCTACTTTAAGTATGAAAATATCACAATATTAAAAGAAGTAAAGTGTGAAAGCCTAACCCCTACACTTTGTATAAATATTATATGACATTGCAAAATGCTTACTATGAGAATTAAACACCATAATAAGAAATACATATCGTATATATTGTATACCACTATAAAGAATGTATAAAGAAAGTATTCATTGTGAAGTCTATAAGAGGTAATATTCAACCTTTTAAAAAGTCTTCGTGTAAATAATGTAAACCATTATTTTTGAAATGAGTAACTAATTCTGGAGGTCATATCTAAGAGTTATTTTGTGGACGACATTCATAAATCTAAGGGAAGATAATAATCTTCACACAAGAAGTCGCATAAGAAGTTTTAACTTACAAAAAACTTCTTTAACAATTCTTATAGAGGTTATGTGCTAACTGGGTGGCTATCTGACGTGCTCACATTGCAGATACATAGAACCCAACATTTTACAAGTCTTCGAACTGATAAAAAGCTGCTACTGAATTTTTGTATTTGTATTAGTATGAAATTTATGTAATTCAATGAGGTGTAAAAAGTACATTGTAATTGTACGTATTCGGTAAAAAATGTCTCCTGACATCAATAAATTTAGTAATAGAAATTTACTAAACTTACTAAACTTAGGTAGGTATACATAATTTTAAATTTTAGTTGCATTTACTAAGCGAGCGTGTTTTAAAAAAATTATAATTAATAATCAGGATGTTGTTCCGACATTTTTATAGAGAGAACGGAAATATTGTCTTTACTTGTATCGCCGTACTGTACCGCCTCTGGTTACGTTATTTAAAAATCCAAACAGATTCTTACATTCTTCCGGTTGTACCTATAAGGATGTAGTACACTATGAAGATACCGTTGGGTGTTGCTTATATGCATTGCTTTTTAACTTTATGAATAATAGAGATTATCGCAAATTAAAACGTAATTATAACATTAAAAAAAAAAAAATAATAAAAAAATTTCTAAAACCTTTTAATAAAATTTTAGTTTAGAAAATTATTTTATATTCTTTTTTAAAGATTTTATTCTTTCATATATTGAATTCATAGTCATTTAAATAAATAATGTTGTAAAATAACATAATTGTTTTATGTACCCCTTTTGAGGAGCTCTGACTTCGAACAAAAGTGAATCGACCATAATATATTAAGGACATAGCCACACAAAAAAAGTTCATTACCACGAACCAAAATACATGGATCTAGTGTATTTTTCGACACTGAATTTGAATCCGTAGTTAAAAAAAAGATTTATCGTGTCAGTTTTTTTTCGCCAAAAACATCCCATGAAATGGAGTAAAACTATAGTAATAATGTAATGAACTCTTAATGAAGTGTGAGAAATGGTAGATATTTTATAGTTTAGAGAAGAGAATATGCATTCAAACCAAAGCTATTGCTATTAATTAAACGAAATCCATCCTAATAGGGGGTGAAAACTACCCCTGAAATTCAAATAACGCACGTGAGTTTAATAACATGTACAAAGGACAAATTCTTGTAGCTTTTAGGACAAAACATCTGAATTTGGTGACAACTAGACATTACTATTAAAGGATTGAGACTCACCCCTATAGGATGTAAAAACTACCCCCACCTACGAAGGTATATCATAAGTTTCACTGACGACGAAAAAATTTTAAGTTTTGTAGCTTTAGGCAGGGTGAACAAATATATGACTATAAACTACCCTTATAGGGTGGTATAAACTACCCCTACGCTCTAATGATGCACTTAGATGTTATTGAAATTCGGAAAGTGTCAAATATTTATAATTCATTTGTTGTTGTCACACCAGATTCGGATAATTTGTCCTAAGAACTACAAGAATTTATCCTTTGTACATGTTATTTAAATTCACGTGCGTTATTTGAGTTTCAGGTGTAGTTTTCACCCCCATAAGAGTGGATTTTGGTTTTATTAATAGAAATCACTTGCTATGGTTTGAATGCATATTCTCTTCTCTAGACTATAAAATATCTATCATTTCTCAGTCTTCATTATTATTATGGTTTTACTCCATTTCAAGGGATGTTTTTGGCAAAAAAACCTGACACGATAAATCTTTTTTAAACTACGGATTCGAATTCAGCGTCGAAAAATACACTAGATCCATGATTTTGATTCATGGTATTGAACTTTTTTTCCTCGTGTGGCTGTGGAATTAAGAATCATCAATATCAAGAGAACGCTGAAAAGGCGGTTGAAGAGTATGGAGTAAAACACGTTGTTCCGTACTAGTCCTTCCCGCCTATTTCAAGAGCTACAGCGTGTTTTTGATGATCCGCCGACCGTAGAAGAAGTTGATTGTTCTGGAAGGAAATCTACGAAACGACGCATCCAGTCAACAACGACACTCCACACCTTGAACTTTTCTGCCAAAGCCAACTTCAGGAGCCAGAGAAAGTATGCCGGCAAGCAGCACGAATTAAGTCCAGCTACCTTTTGAACTTCGCTGTCTCAGGCCTAGATGGCTTAAACAACTGGTGGTTCAAGAAATTTCTTTCTACTCACTACCGTCTGGCGTGAGTTTTCAACACATAGTCTCTTGAGTCTAGAGTGAATGCTTGGCAGAGTAGGACTTAATATGGCATGTAACATCCTCAGATCTCCTCCCTTTTGCGATTCGTAAAACTTCATGAAATTGCAGAAGTGGGTGCAGGATTATTCATACAGCAAAAAGCTGCAGATGAACTCGGTCTCACATTCGACACCAGCCAGTGAGGTGTTGATGTGAGTCAGTCACTGAGCTTCAGTCAAATCGCCTGAAAGCCCGAAGCATAGCAGCCGAACAGGAAAATCCCTTTCGGCGCCACGTGCTAAATCCTAGCAACGTGTCTTCTACGCAAACTAAGAGACACTGGGTTTATTGACCAGGCTGACCGACTTTTTTAGATAGGCTTAGCTTAAGTTGGAGAAAGAGTGATTTATTGTTGCCTGTCAGGCCGTAGCTATGTGTGAGATGTAGAGGTTTCTTACATTTACTCTATGATCTGCCATCAGGTACCGAAGTTGCGCATGCACATACTTACTGCGTGCCCTGTATAAGCAATTTCGGCCTAAATCCATCGACATAATGTAGTATTTATTATCTAAGGTACTCATACGGCGTAGATCAAAAACACCAGTATTGTCTTACATCCCCGGAGATATCGACTCCCCTGTTGGGAACAAGAAGTGCCGTATGTACTAGAACTACTCATTCCCGACCATCAGAAGAATCAAAGCCAATAAGTATATATGTTCTCCTCAATTATTACACCAAGGTGATGCTTGTTATCGAGTTCTCGTTACCTGCCGAGAAAAACATCACCTAGAAAGAGTGAGAAAAACGCACCAAATAACATGATCATCAGTACGACCTCCAAGTGCTGTATCCAGGCTATTAAGTTAGAGATGGTCATCCTAATAATAGAATCCAGGGGTTAAAGCCTACACTGCTGTCGGAATTAAAAACCATACCAGCCTGCCAAAGATTTGAATGGTTGGCATGCTAAATAATGTATATCAGAGCCATGGTAATCACCCTGGCTCACCCAACTCCTGACAATCGTCCGGAGTCAGGATAACCGGAAAAGAGAACGCCTTTATTTGAAAAAAAAAAAACATTACAGGAATATTACAGTTCAAAAAAGCGATGTTTTATATTTGTGTACCCATATCTGAGGAACAACTCGATGTAAATATATAGAGAAAATAACGGTGATTTGACCCACAATTTGCATTTTACATAGACGACAAGAATATGTGCTTAAGTTTATTGTTGGCATTATGTGATTTGTCACTTAAGAAAACATAATGGCATAATGTAACACTCTAAATGTTACGTATTTTAATAGATGACAAAAATGTACTTCCATGATAATTATTGTAGGACACAGCTTGTATGCAAACTCACTGTGGTTTTTCTATGTGGGTATATAAAATGGGAAACATATGACAAGTTCTAATTACTTATTTCACGCTTTCATCCTGTAACCTTTTACTATTCAGTATAATTACGTATTTAGTTTATCAAATACCATATTCGTGGCTATATTTATTAGACAAAAATTTTCACTTCTGTTAAATTGAACAGAATTAGTTTTTTTACTTCTAGTTAAATCAAACAGAATTAAATTTGAATCTAGAATTCTTTCCAAATATCATTGTTTAAATAAACTAGTCAGTCAGCCGGCCGCTGCGCTGGTTCTTGACTCGCCTATAAGATGGCCCACCTAAATGATTTTGTAAAAAATAAAAATTAGTTCTTAAGATGTAATTAAAATGTTGAGCTTAATTTACCAATGTAGCAGAAAATCGTTCCGGATGTTAAATCACATCTAGTATATAGTTCTCGTGTAGCCGTGAATAACGTATTCAAGGGTCTCGAGGAAGATTGACACATAACATGTGGTCTTTCGAAAATCTTCTACTGTATTTCTCTCCATAAAAAATAATAACTCGGGTTTTCTAAGTATTACTCATGGTATACTCCAAGGCTTAGTGTTAGCGTCACCATTTATTTTGATCTATATGAACGATTTTTGATAATTTATGAACCTAAATCTATCTTGTTTACAGATAACATCACAAAGTTGGTATTCATCAAATAGCCTTAAAATTAATGAAGAGATAATACAGGCACTTGTTATATTTTCTAATGTGTATGTGAAATGAATAGATATTTACTTGGGCCATAAGTTTATTTGGTCAAACCATACATAAGGCCTAAATCAAAAATTCGGAAGCATTCTAACTAAAAAGTATATTCGATTTTGGTATATTAAAAAATATTTATATTGCTTTTATTTATTCTATGGAATAATATGTAGATATGTATGTAAAACTGATAATATATAAAGTATGAATCCCTACATATAATAAATATTACACGACTGAAAGTTAATATTTACAATCTTGCAGAACATTGGTCCTTTTAATTTTCTTCTAATGTATATTTTTGTTGTTACACTATTGTTGCTGACAACTAAGATCTAAGTGGACCTGATAATAAATAACAACGTTATATATTTGTTTCTATTTAATGTATATATTGTTTCTCCAATTAATTTATTTGATTAATTTTGTGACCGACTACCAAATAGTCAGTCATGCACTCTGCGACTTGCTACAAATAAAAATTCTATAATAATACAATCGTATTGTGTTTTGTCGTTTTGTGATGCTATTGGTTTCATGATATTGTTTTCGTTCGGAAGTAGTGATACGAAAAACGTGAAATATTCAATAGATTTTAAGTAGATTTACTGAAAAACTTACAACCCAGATTGAATTACTTACAGAATAATACTAATTGCATAATTCTGACTTCTTTAGGTCCCAAAAACTAGGCAACTCATCAGTAAATAATGTGAGATATCGACTGAGGAGAAAGTTTGTATGCTTAAAGAAAACGAGACTCCTGATAGTTCTGACCATTCCAATACAGCCGATGCAAATTCCCCAATCGTGACCCGACGAATCGACAGAATTAGATCAAGAAGTTCTGTTATCAAATGCAATTTCTGAAAAACAAAAAACAATAGGACACAAAAAATATCTCACTTTACCGATTACTTTAAAGAAATAACAGAACGCTCAACATCGATACGTAGACTTCATTATCAATGGCTAAAGAAATCGAGTCGGTATACATGACACGTTCTATGAAATATAACACTTTGGATATCTTCAATTGGTGGAGAACAAATGGAAAAACCAGCTACTCTCTCCTAGCAAGAAAGTTCCTTTGTACTCCATCTAGTAGTATTTGCAGCGAAAAACTATTCTCCGAAACGGGCAACATTTTGAAGGAGTAGCACAATATGTTTCCTGGAAAAATACTGAAATGATATTGTTTGTACAGCATGATCTGCAAATCAAAGATAACAACTCTCGATTGTTTTAAATGTTGTTTTTGTCTTTCAGATGGTTCTTTCCAGAAGTACAAAATATTTAGAGTTATTTTAAAAATATTTTAATATAAATATAGTATAGATGCATGTATGTTTAGGAAGCATTAATAAAAACCATATTATTTTTTACATTTACATTGTTAGGGTCAGGTGAAAGTCTGACTTTGATATTGATTGTTGATAAATGATGAATATTTTGTTTATTTTTGTGTATCTAACTATTTACTATTGCGCAGAACAAAATAGTTATCACTGGAAACATTATCATTTAAACTTGATCTAAGAATGGGTGGGATATCAATAATATTGTATAATAAAATTGCAGAAATATTAAAATTTGATGATTCTAAATAAAAATAAATTTATTACATTTGAAGAGAGCTATTCTAAATCAACACCCCCCTGTTTACTTTTGATAGTTTACCATTGAAAGTACACATTACACCTTCCTGAAACAAATGAAAATAATACACAAGCTATTTTGCCAAATTACTACTCCATATAATTGATATCTGGTGTTACTTGGTAGTAGGCCAAATATTCGGTGTCGATGAATATTTGTTGCCAAATAGTTGGCCAGATATCTGGCAATACTTATTACCTAGCCGAATAATTGGATACCAAGTATCCGACCGAATAACTGGATACCAAGTATCCGACCAAATAATACTCATCCGACCAAAATTGTTATCCGTTAAAATTGCAGGATAAACCGGGTACCGAATACCGGATAGGCATTCGGTGTTCAGACACGTTTTTATCATTTTGGTAATAAAAAGAAAGTGTATTGTATGACAAAAATATCTACTGATAATTGATAAACAGTGAATAATTGAGTTAAATTGAAATAGTTAAATGACCCATAAATAACACCAATCGTTTGTCAAGCACGAACATAGCAGCTTGTTTAAATTTACTTTACAAAATTGATTCAATGTATTGGAATTAAACATAGGTTTATTCTAACCTATTTTTAATGTTTAGTTTTCAATGCGCATCTGATTGATTGACGAACACAATGTATAAGAAAAATTTGGTTGACACGAACAAATTGTAAGTCAAATAAACCCTATTTTCTTTAAAAGAAGACAACCCAACATTTTTGTAATTTTTGTTATTTTTAATTAGTATAATTTTGCTAATCTTTAGTTACTATTATCAAAAAACGGTTGAAATTTATTTTGCTAATGTGATAGATAAAAGCAACTCAACTACAGTGAGGTTCTAAAGTCACCCCCCTTCCCCTGTTATTTCTCGAGCTGTTTGAATTTTTTATTGATATTTCCGGAGAGGTTAGGCGCTTTTTAAACATAAACTCGATTATCGATATACCAATATGGTGTTTAACCGCCATATTGGATTTCCCTACAGCATGATACAGGGAGGGTCTTGCATATCAAATTAAAGGTCTATGTCCTCAATGTCGCTCTAAAATTTCATGATGATTGCTCAAAGTGTATGGAATTGACGGCCTAGTCATTTTTGCGTATAAAAAATGATTAGGCCACCAATTCCATATGCTTTGAGGAATCATCATGAAATATTAGAGCGACATTGGCGACATAAAGACCTTTAATGTGATATGCAATATACCCTTATACCACGCTGAAAAATTCAATATGACGGCCAGACACCATATTCAACTATCCGGAATTTTCCTACAGCTTGGGATAGGGGTGTATTGCATATCAAATTAAAAGGCTCTATATCGTCAATGTGGCTCTAAAATTTTATGACGATTCCTCAAAGAGTATGCAATTGGCGGCCTAATCATTTTGCATATAAAAATAAAATGATTAGGCTACCAATTTCATACGCTTTAAGAAATCATTATGGAATTTTAGAGCAGTGTTGGTGACATAAAGACCTTTAATTTTATATGCAATACGCCCCTGTATTATACTGTAGAAAAATGCAATATGGCGGCTAGATGCTGTATTGGAATATCGACAATCGTGTTTATGCTCAAAATGTACCTAACTTGCATGGGAATATCGCCTCCAAATTTCAATACCAAATTCTAAATGGCTCAAAAATAGCAGGGAGGAGGACCTCACTATATATGTATAGATTTCTACATTTGCTCTTGTTTGACAGGAACACAGGTATTTCGTTGTTTCAGAATAAGATAATTTGAGATTTTATGTTACCAAAGTTGTTTTGTTTTAGTTTTTTTTACCAAAGTTTTGGTGTAAGTAACGAGGATGGTTCTTTTAAGTTTTATACAGGTTATTTTCATTTTTATATGTTATCCCACAATGTAACGAAAATGAAAAGTGGTTTGACTATTTTTTTTTTGTTTTTGAAATTTATAACGGATCAATATTGACATTTTTTTAGAATTGTCGTTTTATTTTTTATATTTTTCAGTAAAACAATTCATAAAAACGCAAATATTATTTTCGCCCCCTCCCCCCTGGAAAACTTTCTGGCGACGTTCATGGTAGAAGCGATGTTTGAATTTGAGATAGACTTTACCC
This sequence comes from Rhamnusium bicolor, assembly GCA_029963845.1. Lineage (NCBI taxonomy): Eukaryota > Metazoa > Arthropoda > Insecta > Coleoptera > Cerambycidae > Rhamnusium > Rhamnusium bicolor. The sequence goes on along the minus strand of JANEYF010003457.1, from coordinate 200,680 downwards.
AGTGTGTTAAATTCATATAAATTCTATAGTTTGTTATATTCTAGTCATATTTTAACAAAAAATTGTCAAATTTTAATTTATTAAAGAGATACCAATACTCTGTTCACTTAAATTTTGCAGCGTTACCAGGATAGAGAACAAAATGCGCACTGATTCGGTTCTTAGTGCAGACGGCAGGCAGATGTACACAAGTGCAAAGTTCCTCCAGTCGCCTCCACACCTCGACATCCCTTGACCACGTAGTAGCTTCTTGAGCTCGCTCGTCTACTATAATTTTAAAGAAAGTCGCCCCTGTCTATTTCTTCCTGGCTTTTATTTCATAAGTATCGGTCGTAGTTGGACGCTTTACTCACTTAAGTCTAACCCAACACTGCAAAATTTAAGTGAATAGAATTTATGTCATATTAACAGTTTTTCATGTCTTTTTACACTTGCATGTGTTTGATTTAAAGTGCCTGATTGTCGAATTCAGCAGTTTATTGTGAATAAGACTTACAGGATACAACTACTCAGCGGACAAACGCCCCGACCTGCATTGAACTAAACCTACAGTTTGGTAGCTAAAATCATTTGTCAATTCCTCACTAGACATAGGCCGATTTCGAACTTGTTATGTTCTCGTCAGTATGCCATAAGTAATGGAAAAGACAAATAATAATAGCAAACCGGGCTAACCTAAAGCAGTCTAAGTAAGACATAGTGAGTGATAAGTGTATCCCTCTGGTGGTCAGTACTACTACCCGTCAGACATCATTGATGTCTTAGTGACTGATACCGACCTGCAAGGCAGGTACCAAGAGCTGTGACCTCTACCCTGGTGGACTAAACTATATACTGAATAAGACTTACAGCTACTCAGCGGACAAAAGCACCGACCTGCATTGAATTAAACCTGCAAGTCTTGTTTGGTAGCTAAAGTCATTTGTCAATTCTTCACTAGACATAGACCGATTTCGAATTCACAAATGATTTTAGCTACCAAACAAGACTTGCAGGTTTAATTCAATGCAGGTCGGGGCTTTTCTCCGCTGAGTAGTTGTTTCCTGTAAGTCTTATTCAGTATATAGTTTCGACCACCAGGGTTAGGGGTCACAGCTCTTGGTACCTGCATTGCAGGTCGCTATCAGTGACTAAGATATCAATGATGTCTGACGGGTAGTAGCACTGACCACCAGAGGGATACACTTATCATTCACTACGTCTGTCTTGCTTAGTGTTCTTTAGGCTAGCCCGGTTTGCTATTATTATTTGTCTTTTCCATTACTTATGGCATACTGACGAGAACATAACAAGTTCGAAATCGGTCTATGTCTTGTGAGGAATTGACAAATGATTTTAGCTACCAAACAAGACTTGCAGGTTTAAATCAATGCAGGTCGGTGCTTTTGTCCGCTGAGTAGTTATTTCATGTAAGTCTTATTTAGTATATAGTTTAGCCCACCAGGGTTAGAGGCCACGGCCCTTGGTACCTGTTTTGCAGGTCGCTATCAGTCACTAAGTCATCAATGATGTCTGACGGGTAGTAGCAGCTTATGTTGATTTGAATAAATAGTTAATAAACAATACCAGTTAAATGGACAAAAATTTTAATATAAATATAGCATGTATGTATGTTTAGGAAGCATTAATAAAAACCATATTATTTTTTACATTCACATTATTAGGATCAGGTGAAATTCTGATTTTGATATTGATTGTTGATAAATGATGAATATTTTATTTATATTTGTGTGAATAGAGTTTATGTCATATTAGCAGTTGTTTATGTCTTTTTGCACTTACATGTGTTTGATTTAAACTAAAGTGAATGATTGTCGAAGTTACTTTCAGCAGCTTATGTTGATATTGAATAAAAATAGTTAATAAACAGTACCAGTACAAGTTAAATGGGCAAACATTTGTGTCAATAACTACTCTAAATATTACCACATTGTGTTTAACTTACGAACTTCTGGACCATGACTCTATTAATGCAAAAATTAATCCAAAGTTTACAATCAGTTTGTGACAAGTAACAATTTTCTAGGTAATTATGAAGTTCATCAGCGTAGTGCTAATATCTTTGTTGTAATGTTATTATTGTGAAAAAATTAAATAATTGTTGCCAATGACGAATGTCACTCTTAATTTGAGTTTTTACGTTGGCCCGTGCACCCACAATAATTTGAAGGTTATATTTTCTTGCAAAGAAAATGAAACAAAAAAAGAATATTTTTATAAATTAATTTTAATAGATTCTTATAATAATTAATTGTAGAATTAAGTTTTGTTCTTTCATTAATGAAACAAGAAATGATGTTTTTTTTAAATACATGCAATAAACATCTTTAGACTTCATGTGTTTTAAATTTTCCAAAAATGAAAATGAAATTTTGAAAAACCTCACTTTTAATTTTTTTCTTAAATTGTAAAAGTGTAACATTTTTTATTTTAAATACTTTATAAAAATTCTTGGAAAAATGTATTTAGATTTACTGTGTTCAACATGAGTGTCAGCAGAATTATATTAGAATAATTCTTCCCCTAGTTTTGCAATACTAATTTTTTAAACAACAGTTTTATTTTATAAATTTTAAATAGGTAGTAAACACGAGAGTCAGCTAGTAGGATAATGAGCTATGTAACTGGCAATTACAAATAACGTAACATTTTGTAACCAACAATTTCATTTACCACAAATTTTATAGGTACTCCATTTTATTATCGGAGTGAGGTTAAACAGTATACTAATTAATTCAACGCATTTCAAGAATCAATGCGAATGGATATTGTATAAAATAATTAATTGGAAAACGTCTTAATTTAATTTTGCAGTTACTTGAAACAGTTTCAGTTATTATACATACTTATGTATTTATGAATTTTATTTGAAAGGTAGTTAATTATAATGCACTATTTAACAAAAGAATAAAGAACAAAATTAACTTTTTATAACTTGGAATAAATAAAAAAGTAATGTTATTATGTAACGCTACGTTTACTTTAAATGATCGGAGGGCGCTGATACTCATGTGTTATTTGAGGCAATGGGGGACTAAATTTATTATTGAAACATGATAACTCAAAGATATTAAAATGATAATATCAATATAACACTCTTTGAGCTAACCCGTTTCAATAATGCTTGTTCCATCACCGTAGGCAGACATGGATATCAGCGTTTTTCGGTTATTAAAATGTGTATATATTTCCAAGGATGGTGGACAAATAGGTGGAAAAAAAGTTTAAATATCTTATTTGAGAATTTTTTCTTGGATGAAAACAAGTTTTTACTATATTTTTCAATTTTTCGAAATCGACTGAGCCATAATAATTAAACAAAAACTAATTAATCATCAAGTACCCAAGCAGCACATTTAGTAGTCTCTACGTAGTAGTTATCATCAGTGGAACTTTAAAGGTTTCCACAATTAACGACTGTTACGTAATAGGAACGATACGCCTACCAAGCAGTCACCAAAATGGGGAATAGTTATTACGTAGCAATTACTATTCCGGAACCTTCCTTGTTACGTGTTGACAACTATGTTATTACGTAAACCGAACGTATCGAAGTAGTAGAAATAACTAACTTTTGGAACAGCTCTTTAGTGGTACGAGAGCAAACTATATTTTGATCTCTCTTTCTCGTTCGAGTAGCAGAATATAATGTATTGCAATCGGACTTACTGATTGTGAGTTTGAAGTCAATATGTCCAAGTTAAATCGATTGAATGACATATGTGTAGAGTGTAGGTACCATTGTTTTGCATTCACTCTGTGTGGAAATTAAAACGACTACTTGTTTTCTGCAAAATGTTTACATGATACTTCGATAAAAAAGAAAATTGATTTTTGGAAAAAAATTGTTCAAAAATTATGTGTATACTCGAAAATGCAAAATTTTTGATGAAAAACATTTTTTGTTCATGTGCTATAAACTAATGATCTATTTATAAAAGATGTTTGCAAATGACCACATTTAATAAAAAAATGGTTTTCAGAAATATTTTTATCTGTCAATATGGCGTTATCATTCTATAATAGTTTACCAACAAGTAGCAAATGCGAAGAATGACGTCATTTTCTTGGTAGCTTTAAACCGGCCTCTACTACACTACTACGAAAAGGTTACTGCAAAGTTCCCACGTACTTTACGACCCTCACTTTTAAGTTGGTAGAGCTGGCTGATCCGATCTATACTCCATTCATTTAATATAAGCACATACAATTTTTTTTCTAAGCTCGCAGAGCGACACTTTGTCGACCTTCAGCCGTGCATAGTTCTCTAGCATAGGCGGTGTTATAGTTTCTTATCCGGTTTGTAAAATTTTTTGAGAAGTTATGACACAGCAAGTGTTTTTGCGAAAATCAAAAAAAAAATTAACCCGAGGATTAACTTTACCAACAAAATTCAATGTGGCGAAAATCTGGACTGCCCAAAGTTGACACCATTATCCATATTTTCTGTCATCTGATCATTCACGTATTCGAAAAATTTTGTAACTTCCCTAAGTTATTCATTTGTCTGAATTTTGCGAATTTGTTCAGATGGCGAAATTTGAATAATTAATGGTAATTTACAATCACAATTAATTACATTCTTTACTTCAACATTTCTTGGTTCTTTTTTTGCAATGTCCGATTTTCCTGACAATTTTCCTAACCTGGTTATTTATCTATTTCAACGATTAAGGGTCGGTTCCGCATCAATCAAATAATTTGTTCAATTGTTAACTTCTTTTAACTGAAACATAACTTTTCTATAAAAGGTCGATGAATGGACTGGAAAATCTCTATTGTTGTTTTATTGTTTTTCGGCGCCATGTTTGATTAGTTCTGAATAAGAAAGTGTTGACTTAATGTCACTAATAAGTTGTACAACTTTAAAGCCACAGAAAATGTCTTGACAACGTTACAGGAACTTTAAATAGAACAGTTTCAGTTATTATTACTTTGAAGTGATTCTTTATTAACGCTGTGTAGTTGGCATTACTACTAATTCTCACTTTAAAGTTGATGCTTTAAATAATACATAGTAGACTCCCCGACATTGCATATACTACACCAGTTACTTGAAAGTATTATAATTATGCAGTACCTGACAGTAGAATTTATGTGAGTGTTACCACAAGGTGAATTTTACACTAAAATCTCAAATTTAGTGACAGTTATGTAAAGCTTACTATATTAAAGTTCCGTTGCCAGTTTCTGTCACTTTGGTGCTAGTTGGATAAGTATACATATTTGTTAAGATAATAAGAAAATATCCTAATAAAAATCTATATCTGCTGGAAAATACGTTCATTCTGATGCTAATTTCTTTAGAGAAATTGGTTTTCCGTTAAGCTAGAGAAAATTATGTGACTAAATAGGATGAACACGTAAGAGAATTGTATATTTATATTATGGTGGTCAAAAAATGTTTCGTGTCCTATTTCCAAAAAATATATAAGATTTCGATTTATCAATAATAAAATCTAGATACAGCTATCAATGAATTAAAATTACTATTTTTCAATGAAAAGTTACACAGTGGAAAATACGGTGTTAAATTTCATACCAAATTGACACCACCCGGGGTACATATAGGGACATACCAATTAGTATACACCAATGATACAGGATAAAATTTTTCCATTATTTGTGTGTAAAATGTTTACACCTTTGAATTGTAAAATTATATTAAAAGTAAAACTATTTATTAATTTGTACACCTTATATAATTAAAAATGTAAAACGCAAATATTTTAAAGGGTAATTATTCTTTAGTGGTGGAGAACACATTAGTTTCTAATAATCTATAAAAATGTGAAAATACGTATTTTATTAAATGTAAGTGTCACATTTCAGATAATTCAATTCATTGTCTACACTATGAAGCGCAACATGCATTTGTAGAATGACATAACTAGGTATATTTAAGTCATTCTTTTTCTGTAATAAATTTTAATAATCCAATCGCTATTCTCATTCTGTTTTTCTATGTATTGTACAGTTGCAGCTCACAGCACACAAACTGCTACTGAAGATGATATATAAAATATCTACCAAATGCACTAAGTCAAGGCAATCTCGTATATTGCATGATCATTAACTGATACTGACAGTATGATTAGATTACCGTCCTGATATTTGATGCATTCACAAAAACGTAAAATCACACTACGCACTGAGTGTAATGTACGAAAATGTAGTATTTAAGATCGTTTCTAATACAAAAAAATGGTAAGATCTATATTCAATAAATGGGTGTACTTTTTACAATATTAGTTGGTGTTTGCTTTTACACCAAAATGTGTAAATTTTCACATCATGCACTTTTATAATATTTTTAGTGGTAAATGTGAACACCGTTTAACTTTAAACTGTGTAGTAAAAATAAAATTTTAGGGACCTCAACTTTGGATCAAGAAACAAAATAAACGTAATATATTATATAGTCGTACTCCATTTTGTATTTAGTTTGCTCGTAATCACGGATATGGGTAAATTTAAAAATGCAGTGATGATTATTTTCAAACATTTAATAAATCTTTTTCGTTAATAAATGTTTTTAAATGTATTTTAGTTTATTGAACTTATATTTTTTTTAGATTTCAATAGTCGTAAAATTATTACTATTAAATGGTAATATTTGGTATACATATTCTTTATTTTCTTCTAAATATTTTCTATGAAGAACCTCTGTATTTATTAAACTAGTGAGTTCTGACTTGCTTTTTATTACTATAATTTTTTTTTGTATATCAATAAATTGACTATTATATATATACCTATATAGTACAATTACCGTGAAATTTGCATTTTCGTGAATTTTGTAGAAATGAGAGTACAAAATATTTAAAGTAATTCCAGTTTTAACGCTGTAGTTACTAAATCAAAGACATAATATTTGCAAATTTAATTTTAACCTCTAACAATGGAACAATTCACTCTGCCTTTCAAACAACCAAAATTTATGCACGCTCTAGCTGGTTTTGCTTCTATTCGACAGTTGAAAACCCGTATGTATTCATACAATAAGTTGGAATACGAGTATACGCATAGTATCATAATATTTAAAAATACTTTTAGGTCATGTCTCGTATCTCCTTGGTGTGTCAGTAATGTGGAGAGAGGTAAAAATTCCTCTAAGCTCTGACTGAACACACAAGTGATGCAGTCCAAGGGTATAACTTTCCACAATTTAAATTATTTTATTGACAAGTAACTGTTACTTTTATAATAGTTACGGTAGGAAAATATTTTAGATTCTTGTGCACACTTAGCTTGCGGATGATTTGAGTTTAATAACCTTGCTTCATCGTGACCTGAATTAGTATTTCTGTGGATGCGCATACCTATTTAATGTTTCATTCTATCTGAGACTAAATACCATTTTATATAATATATAGATATATATGTTTACGATAGACTTAAGGTGTATGCTTGATTTATAAAGAGCTCCTCTTTGCTTAAGAAAGAAACAAATATAACCTTCCTGTTGTTACATACCTTGATTTATAAAAAACGTGTATAAACTTGATGACTTGAACACATGAGAATAGAAATTACTACAATCAAATTCCTTAGTGAAAAGTCACAGAACCAACCCAACGGTACAAATAAACACACCGCACTCACGATAACTTGAGCGTTTCTTCTAAAGCGGCACTAACAATACTGAGGGCTCAGGTGATTCAATCAAGACAGGTAAGTGGGAGGAAACAAGTTTTGTCTATCTCTACCTATATCTCCATTTCTTTAAATTATTAATATTACTTTTTGTTTTCCCTCACAGGCTAACACTACGTTAGTAAAGGCATTTGTAGACATTTTGAATGCTGTAAAAGTTATAGTTGATAGTATTGTGAAAATGGAATTACTTCTACACATTTAATTTAAGTTCTAAGTTTATTTCTGTTCTAGTATAAAGAAAGTTCAATGCAAGTAGTGGACGCAAACCTTGAACTACGTAGATTTGCTATAAATTACGTTATTTCACAAAATTAAAATTTACTGTTGCATGAGGAAGAGGATTTTAATTTTTATTATTTACTATCCATTTTAATTAAAAGCAAACTCATAATAAATTTTATCTCAAATTATTTGTACAGAATGTTTCAAATTGCAATATGGTGGCTTCACCCATTTGCGTCTCAATTTCTTATTCTCGAATAATGTTATGTAAACAAAATAAATAGAAATAAAAATATATA
>JANEYF010003457.1:97500-187500 GCA_029963845.1 Rhamnusium bicolor | reverse complement strand
AAGGCGAAGGTCAGCCTGGTCGATAAACCCAGTGTTTCTATGTTCTTATAGAAGATACCATGCTGGGGTTTATCGACGTGCTGCCGAAACAGATTTTCCTGTTCGGCAGCTCTGATTCGGGCTTTCAGACGATTTGGCTGAAGTTCGGTGACTGACTCAACATCAGCACCTCACCGGCCTCCTCGCCTGATGTCAAATGCGAGACCGAGTTCATCTGCGGCTCTTTTTGCTGCCTTGAACAATCCTGCTCCCACTCCTACAGTTTCGTGATGTTTCGCAAACCGCAAGAGGGGATCTGAGCTCCTGAGTATGTTACATGCCATACTCAGCATTACTCTGCCATGCGTACACTCCAGACTCGAGAGTCCTCGGCCTCCCGTTGACGTGGGAGGTACACACGAAGAACGGACAATCTAGGATGAATACTTCTGTGAATATTCATCATCTTGCGGGGATCACTATCTAATTGGCGCAGCTCCTCTACTGTCCATTTTACTACTCTGAAGGAGTAGAGCAGGACCGGAACGGCAAGTATATTAGTTGCAGACACCTTGTTCTTCCCCGAAAGTTCGGAAAACCAAATCTTTCGGAGGCGGTGTCTGTACTTGCCGCGGAGAGAATCTTTTATTGGTGATACATCCTGTATGTGCCTTTGTTGAACACCCAGATATGTATAGGCCTCTCCGGCATCCAAATGTCTTAGGATGCTTCCGTCTTGCGTCTGCGTCTTGAGGTGGACGACTGCACATTTGTCCAACCCGAACTCCATTCCAATTGCCCGCGTATATTCTTCGACCACCCTAAGAGCGTTTTGTAGTTCGCGCTCTCCGGAGACATAGAGTTTAAGGTCATCAATATAAAATAGATGGGTGACCTTATGCCTCCGGTCGCTGGGTGGCCCACATTGATACCCTTGTGTTTGGCGGAGTCCAACAGACAACGGCAGCAGTGAGATGCAGAAAAGAAGAGGACTCAGGGAGTCACCCTGGAAAACTCCTCTCCTAAATGTCACCTGCTCTGTCGTGACCCGCTGTGCATCTGATGTTGTGGTGAAGCGGGTCTTCCAGAGCAGCAGCAGCTGTTCTATGCATCTCACTAGCGGTGCTGGTACCGCAAGACATTTGAGAAAGTACAACAATAGCTCATGCGATGTTGTATCAAATGCCTTGCGGTAATCAATCCAAGCCATCGATAGATTCCGCTTGTATTGCACAGAATTCTGTGCAATACAGCGGTCTATCAACGGGCTGTCCTTGCAACCTGCCATGCCCTTCTTGGCACCACGCTGTTCGTGTATCTGCTGAAAGACCGGATCAACAGACCTCAGTGTCCTAGCATACAAGATACGTGTAAATATCTTGTAGCAGGAGTTGAGGCAAGTGATCGGCCTATAATTCTTCGGGTCGGAAAGATCCCCCTTTTTGGGGATAAGCACAGTACGTCCCTCGACGAACCAGTCCGGAATCTGCTACCCTTCGTTCAACCATGAGTTGAAAACTCGCGCCAGACGGCGGTGAGTGGAAGGAAATTTCTTCCACCACCAGTTGTTAATGCCGTCTGGGCCCGGGGCAGCGAAGTTCTTGGTACCAACAAGTGCTTGTTGGACTTCCTCCGTACTGATTGCCGGAAACACTTCTTCTGGCTCTTGAAGATGTCTGTGACACAGAGCCTCGAAGTGTGCAATTAATGGAGTGTCGTTATTGAATGGATGCGTCGTTTCATAGATTCCCTTCCGGTAGCTTTCGACATCTTCTACAGTCGGCGGATTATCTACAACACGCTGTGGCTCTTGAAAGAGGCGAGAAGGATTCGTACGGAACAAATTGTTTTGTTCCATACTCCTCACCCGCCTCTTCAATGTTTTCTTTATCGCCATGAGCGCACGGATCCTATCTAGACAGTGCTGCTTGATGGTAAGCAACACTGTCAGATTTAGAGTATGGTGTTGACGTCTTAATCCGGCTGCTATGCGCCGGATTCTGGGAGTAAAAACTCTACCAGTCGTCTTATATTCCATCACACTCTGGATCCGAGAAGCGTGTTGTCTGGCCGACTGTATTTTGCCCTCGATTTTTTGTACACGCCGCTTGGCTTTCTCGACCCCGTGATTGGTTGACCTCTCACGGGGGTGAGTTGCTTCGCGGAGTTGTACACGGCACAGTTGATTTACCAGATGTCTGCATATTCCGGAATTTCCTCATCGATATAATTTATTTTTTTCGGTTGCCCGACGCTGGACAGTCCTTCCGTGGCCTCCAACGCCTTACGGGAGACGCGCCAGCACATTAACCTCAGCCACTCCCCACATCCCGTAGGGTTAGTGACTATAGGTTCCGGAATCGTGTGCCCTAAGCAGACGGAGAGAACCAAGAATGATCTCCTTCTACATTTGGCCTGCCAGCCAATCAGCTGCTCTTTGGCAGGCCGGTATGGTCTTCAGTTCCGAGAGCAGCGTAGGCTTTATCCCTCCGAGTACACCGAGGAACTGAAAATAGACTGAAAATATTTGCTGAAGTTAAAATCGTTATACCCCTTCGAGATTTTTTCCAAAAAATTAATATCAACGGAATTACTGAATTTATGCGTTACTTAATTTCCACATTGTATATGTACATATTATGAATTATATGATCAACCATAAAGTGACCCCTCTTTCTATTTAGTTCAGTTTATATTTAAATGAAAGTAAAATCTGTGTATAGTTTAGTTTACTTGAAAATGTCCGAAAAGGATGAAAACAGTTGGAAAAATAACACATGAAGTGAAAATTAGACAAGTAATAAAAAGTGTTTATAATTTCTTTTTTTTTTTTTTTAATAAAACTGACTTTTTTTCATCTTGCTCGTACACTGTACGTAACTGTGTGTCTGCATCATGATTATTGGGCTTTGTCAGTCTAAGCACATGTCTTTAAAGACGTCCTGTTCCTATGGCAATGCTTATCCTAAATTTCAATGAAGTCAAATAAGTCGTCTTCAATATTTAAATGCCCCTCGAACTAAATATATTTCTAGTTATTAAATCATTTATAACACCTGCATAATAGGGAGACCAATATAAAAATAAAAAGTGTCATGTTAATAATAATTGTTTTACTGTTTCCTAACCTTCATATTTTAGCAGTCGAAATAAATTATTTTATAATGGTAATTACAACAGCACCTAGGGAGTATAAATTTACAACTTTCTTTTAAATAGCATGAATACTGAAGTTTATTTACTGGATGGGTGGAGGACCACATTCATAGGTCACGTTTACCTACTTTTACAGTACTGCAGGTGCAGGTTGGTGGATCACAATTGACATTTTATCAACGCGGGTTATTTACACACTGATTTAGTTAGTACTCACTGGATGTATTGGGCGGCCATCGACCTCAGAAAACCGTTTTGTAGCAGGGCAACGAATGTGGATGCGTGTTTTGCAAAAAACATAACCTAAACAATCTGATGATAAAATTTTTAGATATTGGTCAGGGTGTCATTATATTAAATCTAATAGATATCAATGATACAATTAGCAGTGATTTTCTACAAATGTAATAAAACTTATTTTTTGCCTTTCCGATTTCATTTCATTATAAAGCTTTTTTTTATTATTCGACAGTAAAATAGATCTATAGGTATCGTCTTTTCATATTAACGAGGAGTTGATTAGTTGCAAGTACCCATTACAAGTTTACTTTCAATATAACTTTTTCAATTTTCTATAATGATTGATTTAGTTTATTTTATTATCTGTTGAACAAGATTAATATTTGGTATTATATTATTTCTTTTACTAGTCATGGATAAAGTATAGTATTGTACTTGCATGTAATCGCTATTATTCACTAGTTTGATTATAGTTTCTAACACCATGACGTGCGTGAGTCGTATCATCTATGACACAAAAAATTATGTAAGCTAATAAATAATAATTGTGATGTTGAACGATTTCAAATTGTTACCAATTTTATATATAATGTAATGTATAATGTAATATTCTGACAATTTAATTTTTTGCGGTAACCTTATTTTTTAATGTATAGAAATGCCCCAAAAACTACTTATATACACAATTTTTTTTTATAATTCTGAAGCAAAAATGGTTCATTATTTTTAGACAAAAAAAATTGAATGCCAGAATATTCCTAACATTTTAATTTTAGAAGTACGACGAAAAACAGAAAAATTAATTCCACACAATGAGAAAATTAACAAAAACAAATACATGCCTTGATCACTAAAATATTTACTTTAACTATTTATAAACCATAATAACAGAATAGCACAGATCCGTTCTTGTTAGTGCAAGTTTTTTACTTTTTCACTGAGAATCTTCTTTTAAAAGAAGAAAAAGCTGTCAGAATTAATTTTTTCTTGGGTCAGGTACCTTGCAGATATACTTTTCTAGTCACTCGATGTAATTTTAGACACAGATAACTGCCCTCGAACTTTCCTTTACAGAGCATGTCATATTGCATCTAGAACACAATGAAAATTATAAAGTGCTGCTGACTCAAGAGGACAGTAGATTTTTTCGTGTAATTTTTTTGGGAAGTGGTTCAAAATATGTAGGAGCGACCTTAGGATACCAAATTATCGTAAGAATTAACACATCTGTAAGTAGCGAAAAAATATACAGCTTTGTTCTGTCGTTGCTAAAGTCCAATTGCATGCAAAATTATTTCAGCATCTACTTCTTCGTGGATACCCCCAAGCTCATTGAAAGGAAGAAGCAGCAATTTTATTTCCCTAAGAAACAACCACGTTTAGCTGCATTTAAAATTTAAACACAAGGTATTTTGAAAGGCCGTATTTTGTCCAAATACGCACTCATAGTGATCACAGTTTTATAAAAATAAAAATATCTGTTGTGGCCAGCACATAACTTTCTTATACCAGTATATATCATCCTGATCTAAAAAAATCATTCTATTTAATTCTTCACTTACTTCAATTAAATTTTAATATCGTACCTTGAAACGTTTCATTAAAATTTTTAAACAATTATCAGCGTCATTCGATACTGTCGATGATAATAATTTTAATAATATATTTTAATAATATATTTTAATAATATCTTCTTACTGATATTGACATTTTTGTAATGAAATTAGACATTTCAAATGTCAAACTGTTAAATTTATCCTAACCCCATTTTATGAGGTCAAATGTGTAAAAAATTTCGGTTGACATCAGCTTTTTTTAAGTACTTGGAAATATATTTTATTGACTTGATATAGTAGGCAGAGATATAATCTTTCATCAGGAATATATTTTACTGTAAAGGCAAATAAAAACAAATTTGAGTCCCGTGGACTTCCTTTCAGCTGACCAATTTTGTTTATCACTGCCTTTAGAACATGTGTACCAAATTTGAAAGCTTTATCTTAAAAACTGTTGCTGCTATCGCGATACTGCAGACATGTAAACACAATGTTTTCCATAAAGTTATTTTTTTCATTATAATTTGTCGAGATTCGTCTAGAAATACAATAAAAAATTTTGTTTTTTTCTTCTCAAAAATTGTACCTTTTTTCTTCTTTCACTCATTATGTCTCTTCTGGTGGTACCACATTCACCAAATTTAATATGTCACCTAAAATGTTGTTGAAAATCTTAACTGCCATATTTGAGAAGTCTCCCAATAATATTTTTTGTTTCGCGGACGGACACACACATACACGCACGCACACACGCACGCACGCACGCATGCACACACGCACACACCATTACTATGCTTCCTTATATTAGATATAAGAAAGTAAAAAAACTATCATAATGAAATGAGATATTTGATATATTTCGTATTATTTCTAAAAAGAATAATATTCATTAGACTTTTGTAAAATATTGTTAGTTGCACATGTGTCGTTTTAGAAACTTTTAATTTTTCATGCTATTAGACACAAGCTGACCACTATGATATGTTCAATGACATCCACAAACGTTTGTCAAAAATTTGTGTGATCGAATTTAAAGTAAAATGGGCAGTGGGGATTTGCTTTACATTATTTTAGATCAAAAAATTACAATCGACCATACGACTTGACAAACTGAGATAAAGATGCACAAAGAATCAGGGTTGTTTAGAATGGGGACCGTCATTCGTAGTGCTTTTATCTGTTTTTATCTATCAACTCCACGTACTAATATTTTGAAATGATTTTGACATATTATTTGACAAAGTAAATAAAAATGATGAAAAGTAAAAAGAAGAGAAAAAGAGACAAGGAAAAAAATAGAAAAATAAATGAACCTATAACCTCCTCAACATGAAGATCTACGACACTATTTTTTTTTTAATTTTTGATTGTTTTTGTTTTTTCTCTTCCTTCTCTATGGATTTCCCTATGTAATGTTTAATTTAATTTGCTTGTATATTTATTAATCTTTGTAATTTGTATTTGTATATTTATTAGTCATTGTAATTCTCTACTATTTCCATCCTGTAAATGGAATTTGTTCAGTTGGTTGGTGTAAAATAAAATAAAATAAAACAAAATAACATTCGTATGAAGTGTCTATATTGTGGCTCATTCAAAATGGGAACGTGATATTTTGGCACCCTTTAGTACAGTAGCAGTACTTTGAACTTCTTTTTTATTACGGTACGGTCTCGAGCGCCATCCTGTTTTAAAGTGTGGGAACACCACTTTATTCTATCAGCGGTATGATAGAGGCTAGGATAACTCAATGAAGAAACGGAATATCCAGGGGTCTGTGTGTATGATTGTCGGTTTCGTAGAAATGGACAACTTTTACCTACCGAAAATGACTCCCGGTGTACAAAAAGATTTATTACTTATACCTTTGCTTTAAATAAAAGGCAGAATTTCAAGTTCACTTACTCTATTTAATTTAAGACTGCTTCACAGAATAATAAGGAAACAAAACAATAACTAAATACAACAGTTATGTTTTAATACAGCGTATGTTAGAAGTAGGCAACCAAGGCACCAAGCACGGGGTTGTGATAATGCAAGAACGGTGATCGGTTATATCAAGTACAGCTAAGTTATGGAAGCTACTACTACGGTATTAATATCAGCAGGCAATATTCAAACCCAATCCAACCCAAACATTTACAAAAACAAGCAAGCGGTGATTCAAAATAAAGCAAGGGTACGGCAACTACTACTACCGGTATCTACAGCAAGCGGTTAATTCATGAGGCCGCATTACAGTAAGCGATCGGTGTAGCAAAATATCCAGGTGCAAGTAGTTACGGGTTACAAGCGTGACATAGCGGTAGGATGTCAGTTCAAGGACAGGGCTTATATATGACTGTCTAATCGCGAGTGTGCTATATTTTAGAGTAGCTCCTAATGTCCCGTATTAGGGTTATTTACAACGTGTATCGGACGGAACACTTGAGATTCTATCCACATACGAGGCCTTAAAACCTCACTTATGCCACTTCGCGTTTAGCTAGTGGGTCCTATCCACAGACAAGTCCTTAGAACCTTACTGGTAATTTAAACTATGACTGAGATAGAACTCTATCCACATACGGTGCCTTAGAATTCTATCTTTACGTCGCGTCAACTATAAATATTGACAACCGCGTATCTCCGATGCTAGTTGTTAAATAGATAACGCTAGTTTAACTAATCAGCCACGAATTTTCTCGATATCCCTGGCCGATCAGAATAGCAGGCATTCGTATATAATTAATAATTTACAAATATAATAGCAAAGCAGGCAATCAGATACAATCGGTTAATGACGGAAATACAAATGAAAACAGCAAAAAACGGTCAAAGCTATTCTTACCACTACCTACAGTGGTATTTTACTATTTTATAGCCCTCTTCATAGTCGCAGAAATGACTATAAGGCTCTTAAGGTCATACTTACACTCTTTCAATTGAATTCGATATTCCATTAAAAATTATAGTCTCTCCAAGCGACTATTAACGTTACTATATGTTTATAGATCGAATTGTGGACAGCATGGAAGGTGCATATATAATTTTATTGACTGTTGAGAGTGCGCAGTTTCAATAATAATGCGTTTTGTCCTCGATTATTATGGTAAATGATAAAAAAACCTAACCTTTAACTCAACCCCACTATACTGTGCCTCGGCCCTCCAGTTTTATTTTATTATTCGCAAAACAATTAGGTAAGCATTTTTATTTTTATTATTAATCTTAACATGTTCTGTGATTATTTATTTGTTAGTTACCTACTAAAAGCTAAGAGTGATGGCATTTGTTGCCAACATTGGACTGCTAGAGGAGCGAAGACGGCGACAACTATTTAGAGAATATAATTTAAGAAGGAAACATCTCATTGTCAGAGATACAAGTAATCCCTTTGAAATATTGGACGTGCATGTTCAGAGACTGTTTCGACTAGATAAAGAATCGGTACAGGATTTACTGGAAGGCATGAGACCTAGGCTACAGAAATCTAAATCTGATGGCTTGCCAGTACATTTACAGGTAATACATTTTTTATTTTTTTTATATTGACTGGCCTAGCGATATATGTCTGTATTTGTATACATAACCTGCAAATCATTTTCATTTTTTGATTCTAGTTACACAGCATTTTTTGGGTCATTGTTCATATCACAGGTCTGTTGGTGAGGGATTTCTTGTGCCTGTAATCCAGCCAAAGTTATAAATGTGTGATGAGGCGAGTTACCCAGCTACACGACACTTATGTCAATGTAATAAGGTTTCCTAACACAAATGAGGAACGAACTGCATTTGAGAGGAGGTAAAATAAATAATGTGTAACCTAAGCCACCAACCATAACTAGGAACTAACTTACTTGATGTAAATGATTGCCTAAAGTTAATATTTTGTTTTGTTTAATTAACTACTATTATATATTTTAAATAAACAAAGAAAATTTGCTTTTAAATGTTTCAAAATTATATTTTCACTCTACACGTCTTTCGGCTTTTTAGGCCCCTTTCAAGAGTACAGATGAGAGGTACTAAATTATACTTTGTATTCCTAGCTTATATATTGAATGTTACATCTGGCAACTTATACTAATAAAAATGGTTTGAAAGATTTGGAATATTTAGAAAAGTTAAATTACTTTACCTGCGAATATTTATTATTCATTTCCAACCGTTTTTTTTATTTTTTGAAGCTTTCTGAATTTCTAATATTTCTAGTAAGTCTAATTTTTTGCTTTTCTTTTCGGAATGAATAATAATAATAATAATAACACCACATGAAATTACAACCCCCTTTATCCCTGAAGGTCTAGAATGACCTTGTGTGGGAGAGGGCTACACATTTAGAGACAATGGACACACACCCAATATCCGAGTATACTATGATTAATCTCTCTCACAGAAAAATCCCAGTTCCTCGACCGGGAATCGAACCCGGGACCTCGAGGTTTCGAGGCAAGTACGTTACCTCTAGACCACGGAGCCATATATGAAGTAATTCTACATTATCCATATTTATAAAGTGATTGTTTTCTATACAGTGTGTGTCACTTTATAAATATGGATAATGTAGAATTACTTTATTCCGAAAAGAAAAGCAAAAAATTAGACTTACTAGAAATATTAGAAATTAAGAAAGCTTCAAAAAAATAAAAAACGGTTACAAATGAACAACAAATATTCGCAGGTCACCACATTTTAGATAAAGTAATTTAACTTTTCTAAAAATTCCAAATCTTTCAAATCATTTTTAACACGCTTTTATTAGCTTCACCTGTATGTTTGCTTGTTTATTTGTTTGCTTGTTTGCTTGTTTGCTTGTTTGTTTGTAACCGACTCTTTGGACTCGATTTTAACCCACTTTAAACGGACAGATTTAATTGAAACTTTGTACACTTATTAAGAACCGGTAACAATACAATAATTTGATAAGTTTATATCATCATCCTGATCAGGATCGCCAATCCTTTCCTCACGTATCCTTGCGTGAAAGCAAAGGCTTAATATGTCAGTAGATTCCATAATTGTTAATTAGCCCGGTGGTCGAGTGGGTTAAGGCAGTCGACGCGAAACGACAGACTCCTCCGGCGTGAGTTCGAACCTCACGGCTGAAATAAATTTTTTTTTTTTTTCAGAAATATCTGTTGGATCGTAATATGTTATAATATCAGTATCAATAAGCAATATAAATATAGTTTAAAACAACTAGAAAACACGCTTTCATAGCACATCAAACTAAAAAAGTTAAAAATAAATATAGTTTAAAAAAACTAAAAAACACGCTTTTAAAGCACATCAAACTAAAAAGTGAAAAATAATTATTAATATAAACTGAAAATAATAATGAACGAAAAATACTAGTATTATTGTGAAAAAAGCGTGGGGTGCTTTGTGCAATATTTTTCGTATATCGAGCACCCCACGCTTTTTTCACAATAATACTAGTATTTTTCGTTCATTATTATTTTCAGTTTATATTAATAATTATTTTTCACTTTTTAGTTTGATGTGCTTTAAAAGCGTGTTTTTTAGTTTTTTTAAACTATATTTATTAACACGCTTTTATTAGCTTCACTTGTATGTTTGTTTGTTTGCTTGTTTGTAATCGACTCTTTGGACTCGATTTTGACCCACTTTAAACGGACAGATTTAATTGAAACTTTGTACACTTACGAAGAACCGGTAACAATACAATAATTTGATAAGTTTATATCATTATCCTGATCAGGATAGCTAGTTCTTTCCTCTCGTATTCTCTGCGTGAGAGGAAAGGCTTAATATGTCAGTATATTCCACAATTGTCAGCTAGGTCGCGGTGGTCGAGCGGGTTAAGGCAGTCGATGGGAAACGACAGACTCCTTCGGCGTGAGTTCAAATCCCACGGCTGAAATAAATTTTTTTTTTTTTTTCAGAAATATCTGTTGGATCGTAATATGTTATAATATCAGCATCAATAAGCAATATAAATATAGTTTATAAAAACTACAAAACACGCTTTCATAGCACATCAAACTAAAAAGTGAAAAATAAATATAGTTTAAAAAAACTAAAAAACACGCTTTTAAAGCACATCAAACTAAAAAGTGAAAAATAATTATTAATATAAACTGAAAACAATAATGAACGAAAAATACTAGTATTATTGTGAAAAAAGCGTGGGGCGCTTTGTGCCATATTTTTCGTATATCGAGCAACCCACGCTTTTTTCACAATAATACTAGTATTTTTTCGTTCATTATTGTTTTCAGTTTATATTAATAATTATTTTTCACTTTATAGTTTGATGTGCTTTAAAAGCGTGTTTTTTAGTTTTTTAAACTATATTTATTATTAGTATAAGTTGCCAGATGTAACATTCAATATATAAGCAAGGAGCACAAATTATAATTTAGTACCTCTCATCTGTACTCTTGAAAAGGATTTCCGATTTGTGGTGGTTAAATGTAAATGCCAATTATCCCGGGAAGTGTTTACTATCAATTTATTTTCAAATCGAGCATTATAAAAACAGAAATGCAGAGACTGCATCGGGACAGAATCGGTCATTTTTTCTTTTAGGTGCGTGAATATTTTAACTTTAATTTACATTAAGTTAAACCAACTAACTTTTATCCTTCTTAATGGGTGTAAATTCATAAATTTCGTATTTATAGTAAATAACTAAACACAAATTCACTGATTGCATGGAATTGTACAAATTATTTCAAATTGACTACACTGTCCCATAAATAACACAATTATATACAAAATATCAAAGTACAATTCTAAAACTATATACTCATGCAAAGTATATGTAAATTCACTTTCTCCAAAGAATATCAACTTATTAGATGCAATTCAGTTGCAAATAATGTTTCCAGTTTTTTTGGTACTCAGTATGATATTTTTACGTATGTAGCGCATGTAAAACG
Source organism: Rhamnusium bicolor (assembly GCA_029963845.1). Lineage (NCBI taxonomy): Eukaryota > Metazoa > Arthropoda > Insecta > Coleoptera > Cerambycidae > Rhamnusium > Rhamnusium bicolor. The sequence continues at coordinate 175,682 of JANEYF010003457.1, read as the reverse complement.
TAATAAAAATGTATAGAATTTGCATAAGAATAGTATTACATTATAAGTTATGTTTAGTATATAATTAGTACATATGTTTGAGTGTATCAAATCAAATTCAGGAGTATAGTGTATAAATTTGACTTGTACATTGCATGTGAAAAACATAATAATAGTTGTACTAATTACGTTTTCTACGAATATTTTTATAATTCTTTGGATGTTGTGGAGCGTAAGGTTGGAGCCTAATGGACAGTAATAATTGTAACTAAAGAGATACAGCATTTATTTGAAAATATATAATTAACAAAACAAAAATAAAAAACTAAACAGTGCACCTGCACGCAGCCTATCAGTACTAATAAAACTATAAAAAAATGCACAAAGCAGTACAATATCAAATACAATACAAGAAAAATATCATTCCTTTTTTCTTTAGATGCCCAGGGGTTTTCACAAGCCAATTTGCACTCCATTTATTTGTTAAATAATGTGGAACTGAAAGTGAAAAATCTGGAAACCGGGAAACAGCTGCAATCTGTCAAATGTCAAATTAAAAATGAAATCATCTTCGTCCTATCATCCATACAATAATTTACAGAGCTATCATCTGTGAAGTCGATCTATTTGTTGAGTAACATAAATAAAATACACACTGGTACAATTTGGTCTCACTTCCACTTACGTTACTTGCAGTAACGGCGCAGTTTTTATTCTACTATGGTAACGGTATCTGTATTAAATACAGTTTATTAGTTACACCACAGAATGTTACACTACAGCGATAATTAACAAAAACGTATAGACCTTCGCATATCTTCTCATCTCACATAATACATGACAGAAAACACAGTGGAGTGGATACAAGCAATACAAGTGTCACGAATCACGACTTCTCACGAACATTTGCCGAGATTATTTTTTATTCGTCGTAAAAACTTTTTGTATTTACTTAAAACAAACTCAAAACGTGTACATATAGTACATACTTTTGAATTCGTCCCGTTTTTTTGCCAGTTATTTCATATTCGTGGTACGAAAATTTACTAATACGAAATTTGTTCGTAAATAAAATGTACTTCATTTCATATACTTTTACGGTCATAAAAGTATATACATACTTCAGTTTAGTCTGGCGCCAAGTAACTAAGTGTATGGGGACCGTAAGCAAGGTAAATGGGAAAAAAGCAAATGTGTAGAACAAGGACAGATTGCTTTCATATAATAGGTATGTTAGAAAAGGACAGAGAAACTGATAGTAAATAACGAAATTTAACGCTGGCCGGTCTCCCCACTTTACATAATACGCGCATGAACAAACAAATAAACGGTGATAAGAATATCGCCAGCCTCTCTTTATGGGTTCCTATTACCACTAATACAAATTTCGTTATTTACTATCAGTTTCTCTGTCCTTTTCTAACATAAGTATGATATGAGAGCAATCTGTCGTTGTTCTACACATTTGGTTTTTTTCCTATTTACCTTGCTTACGGTCCCCATACTGTATACTGTTATGATATAAAGAGGATCATACCCAAAGAGTACCTACGTATATTTATAAATCGTAGGTACTAAATACATACTGTGTTATGTGGGCCTATTATATCATGACACATCCATTTTCTCAAATACTTGTAATAATGTTACGTTAAACAAAAGTTAATTCATCTGCAGGAATTAGTAAATTATTTTCTATATGATGTAATATGATTATTGCAAACAAAATCGTTCAATATGGTTTTTCTGTACAGTACTTTCCATTAATTTTAATAGTTTATAGGTGACTTGGGATATGCTTTTGAAAATATATGTTGACACTCGTATTACATGCAGCCCCTGATTCGCCAGAGTAAAGATATACCTTTAACATTGTCAGGTTAGGAACCAGAGCTATCAGTTACTTCAATTAAAAGAATTGAAATAGTAATTTAATTATTTTTAAGTAATTAAATTACTTTAATTCAATTACTTTTTTTGGACGCCTTAAAATAATTGGTATTTGAATTACTTTTGTAAAAGTAACTGTAGTTGGTAATTGTTTTATTATTTTTGGTAATTGAAGTACTGAACAAATAATTTAATTCCTTTTGGGTAATTCAATTCCTTTCAGATACTTTAATTACTTTAAAATAATTGAAATTGTATCGAAAATATTCCGAGAAAAATCGCAACGCGCTCGGCTTTAATAACTTGTCTGAGCTTGTCGTTTGACAGTATTTTCGTTTTCTTTCAGTTATCCAGTGCACTACACAGTATACAGTAGCTGTGATTGCAAGAAAACTATGTTTTTAATTTTTTTGTGTCCTTGTGTTTTTAATTCTTAAAAAGTTGCCTGGCAAGGTAAGTAAATATTAAATAATAAATTTGTTCTTTACTATTTTTTTAAATATTAATATATGTTATACATATATCTCCGATATTGGCAATATCTATTATTTTACCTATTTGATTTAATCAAATACCTATTAATATTAGGTGACAAAATTTTTTTAATAATGATTGTAGAAACAATATTTTTGCACAGAAATGCGTTTCACGTTGAACTCAAATATCGAATAAAAAATGTCTGTCTGTATGTATGTCTGTGTGTAGATCATTTCTTGTCAACACAATAATTTCTTTTAGAATTGAAAATTTAGTACCTATATATGTAAAATAGCTTGGTAGAATATTACCTACATACGTGTTTGAATGACCTAATAATTATTTAAAAATACATGTACATTGTTCCTCTTTTTTGGTAGGTATTTGAATTTCTTTTTATTTTCAGTCGATATTTCAATTATTTTTGGTAATTCAATTACATTCAAAGTAATTCAATTAAATAGAGTAATTGCAGTATAAGGGAAAGTAATTGAATTCCTTTACTTGAAAAAAAAATATTATTTTCGACGAGTAATTGATACTTGAAGTACTGTGTAAAATGAGGAGTAATTGGTAATGGAAATATTTACTACTTTGATTGATAATTGGTAATTGGTACTTCAATTACTTTTAATGGGTAATTGTGACAGCTCTGTTAGGAACGCAATAGAACATTTATTTGGTGTTCTAAAGGCAAGATGGAGGTGTTTACTAAAGGAAAGAGCTCTTCATTATCAATCCAGAGCAGCTGCATGCATAATTTATGCATATGAAATTCTTCACAATTTGACTTTGCATAGGCAAGTATATTAATGAAAGAAAAGAGTAACATTTAAAAAATATATAGCATGAAAAACTTCTTTATATGCCATTTTATGATACATCTATTTTTAAATCTATTATCTTACAGGGTGTGCGGAAATAACTGTGACAAAATTCTGCTGCAAAACATGAAAAAAAGTTCATATGAACCTATGTCTATAAATGTGTCCTAAGGGAGTTACTGTTTCTTTTTAATCACGTAGGCCATGGTAGTTAAGCAAAACTAATTTCTTGTTAGGGAAAGTACCTTTTCTTCAAAATATCAGTAAGGAAATTTATTCAGATTAAAAAATTACACTCTTATGCAACATTTCAAGAAAATACACCTACGCTGATGATTTGATCTTTATCTACTATATCTGCATTTTACGTTAAAATAATTTACCTAAATAACTAAATTAGTTTTTTTTTGGGTACGTGATCCTCAGAAATTAATTCATAATCACAGGCCATAAAATTCAAAAATATTTCAGTTGTTCAGATTGTTACAAGTCTGTATAAGTTAATTGATGGACAGGAAATAGCAATTTCGCATAAATTCTTATATAAAAACAATAGAAAATCCAGATAAACTAATTCTCTAGTTTATTGGAATTTTCCAATCCTCAAGCCATTTGAATTTATGAGATTTCATGATGTCCCACCAAACATATGTAAATGGTAATTATGCGACTTGATGTGGTCTCAAAATGGTATGAATGAGAATCTATCTGGGAATTAAAACCTAATGATCTGAATCTATACGACTGTATAAGTCTCCTTATTGCCTTTATTGGTAATTATAAGATAGTGTGAGAATATATGTGAAACTACAATGGAACATATGAGGCTAATGTGGTTGCAGAATGGTATGTATGATAATCTGTCTGTGAAATGTAAGCAAAATAATCTGAATATATGAGATTGTATCAGTTCCTTTAATGGTAATTAAGAGATTCTATGAGAATATATGTGGAAACCACAATGGAATTTCCCTGAATATATGAGTCATGACGTGGCCCCAAAATAATACGAATGTGGATTTATCTGCGAATTGAAACTCAATTGGTCTACATCTATGGTATGTATGAAGATCTATCTGTGAATTGAAAGAGAAATAATCTGAATCAATGAGACTATAACAGTTCCTTTAATGGTAATTACGTGATTCCATGAGAATATACGTGGAAACCACAATGGGATTTGCCTGAATATATAAGCTTTAATGTAGCACCAAAATGATACGTAGCCTGATCTATCTGAAACCAAATGATCTACATTTATGAGATTGTATCAGTCCCTTTAATGATAATTATGAAATTCTATGACAATATATGTGGGTCACAATGGCACATATGAGACTTGACGTGGTCCCTAAAATGGTATGTGAGAATCCATTTGGTAATTGAAACCAAAATAATTTGAATCAATACAATTGTACAAGTCCCTTTATTGGTAATTAAAAGATCATATGAGAATATATGCGAAAACCACAATGGAATTTTCCTGGTTATATGAGCGTTCACAATTACATGGCTCCAAATGATATGCATGAAAATTTACCTAGAAATTCAGTCCCTTTTATGGTAATTATAAAATTCTGTCAGAATATGTGGAAATCACAATAGAATATATAAAACTTGACAATGACATGTATTTATGAGGATCTATCTCGGTTAAGTAGCGAGATATTTCGTGAAAAACAAAACTCGTGTTGTTTTTCTTCATAGTTAAATAAACATCACCTGTCAACATGGCTGTAAAAAATAAATAATACAAAATGAAACTAAACATATTACAATAAAATAAACACCAAAGGTAATGTCTCAGACAGCACGGGATATTATAAGACTAAACTCGAAATATACATTTTGGAACAATTGATTATTCATAGAATGCACACTAGATACAGGATAGAGATTATTCTATGAATATCTTAGAAATATTCAATGTTTAATTTGATTATTCCAGTAATATTCGGGGCATATTCAAATTCTGCCCTGAATATTTCTGAAATTTATCGATTTGTATTCTTGGGTTAAGGTCTCTTTTTAAAGAAAATGTTTTGGTGTTTTATTACACATTATCAGGGCAATTAAATGTTAGTTTTCCATGTTTAAAAATAAGGAACTACTTAGTAACAGGTGTTCTAGATACATGTGTTTTATGTAAGAAAATTATTAATATTTCAATAAAGTTAAAGGACAATGTTGTTATTAGAACGGGTCATTACAAACGAACTATTCTAGCTATAAAGAATCAAATATTTATTGCCGGGTAAAAACTCATAGGATACAATAAAAATGTTATATAAAAATACTCGAATATTTTTTCCATCTGAAAATTGATGATACGAAAAAAAGAAGAAACTGTATTGTCTTATTGAAACTCATAAATCCTCAAGCATATTCTTTGTGATTAAAAAAACTCACAATACGAAAGCATCTGCATTATTGTATAAAAATTTATAAATCCTCAAATACTTCTTGCCGGATAAAAATTCTTAAGACACGATAAACACTATAACTATATTAATAATGACGTAATTTTCCACGAAACATCAAAACACTATATACTGCACTTGACGCAGGTTTCGCCAACCAAGTTGGCATCATCTGGAAATGTTTAAAACTAAAGTTATGCCAACAATCTTCCCTATTTATCCCTAAATTATCGTCACGGTTCACCTAACCAATAAAGCGGGCTATTGGGGATAGGCCCTCTGTCACTATTCATACTATTTTTACACTTTATGATTTCTAAGCTTTCAAATGCATCCAGCTGTCTAGTATTTGTTACATTCCTAATTGATCTTAAATTGCTAATATCTATTTTATGGTTGTTCTCAAACGCATGTTGGGCAACACTAGACTTATCTGTTCTACCATATTTGAAATAGGACATATACTCTTTGAATCTGTTTGAATTGATCGTCTAGTCTGTCTAGCATATTTTTGATAACAGTCCTTACAGCTAATTTCGTAAATCCTCGACTTTTCTTTGTTACAATTTTGTCTTCTGGATTGCCTAAAAGTTTTTGTAGTTTATTTCCCGATGAATGAACCACTGTCATACCTACATCTTTAAAAATCTTACCAATACCACGGGTGAATCGAAGATCGAATGGAATCGATACAAATCTCGAATTTTCTCTTTCATTTTGAAAGGTCGAGGAATTTCGAAGCGACTCTTTAAACTTTCGTTTCCTAATTATTTTATCAATTAAACTTATAGAATATCCATTACTCGCAGCTATGTCCTTAATTAATGCCTTTTCTTTTTCAAACCTCTCCTCATTGAGGGAGAAGCTTAATAGACGATGGAATAGCAAATTAAAACTCGCCATTTTGTGTTGAGCACAATGGTGAGAGTCCTTAGGGATATATCTTAGAGTACTGGTATCTTTTCTGTATATGTCAAATTCTAACTTATTTTCACTATTTCTAATTATTAATAATGATAGTATAACTGTAGTAGTATAGCTGGTATAACGGGTAGTATAACGAGTATAACTGTATTGTCTTATAAAAACTCTTAAATCCTTAACTATTTTTTCCAAATAAGAATTCTTAAGATACGATAAGAGCTAAAACTGTATTGTTTTCTAAAAACTCGCAAAGCATCAGATAAATATTTTCTGATGAGAAACTCATAAGATTTAATTAAAATTAGAACTGTGAATTCCTCAAGTATTTATTGTATTTATTACCGAATAAAAACTGTTAGGCTACGATAAATATTATGACTGAATTGTTTTATAAAAACTTTTAAATCTTCGAGTAATTTTTTTCAACTGAAATCTTAGAGGATACGATAAAAACGGTGACTGTATTGTCTTATAAGAACTCACATATCCCCAATTATTTCTTGCCGACAAAAAACTCTTGGAATACGATAAAAATTGGAACTCTGTTATGCGATAAAAACTCATAAATCCTCAAGCAGTTTTTATCTGTTGAACAACTTATAGAATACGATAAATATTAAAACTGTCTTATAATTGTCTTATAATAACTTGAAAATCGACAAGAATTTTATGTCTGGTAAAACTTATAGAATTTGATAAAATACTAATGCTGTATTTTATCCTACAAAACTCATAAATCATCATAAACTTATAGACTGATGAAAAATTTCTAGGATACAATCTAAATTAGAAGTGTAGTTTCTTTTACAAATTGATACATCCTTAAATATACCTTGTCGGATACATACTCGTAGATAACTATAAAAATTTCATCTGTGGTCTTTTGTTAAAATTCGTTTATCCACCAGAATTCCTTGTCTAATAGAAACTAATAGAATATGACAAAAATGAAAATTGTAATGTCTTATTATAACTCGTAAATTCTCAAACATTTCACACCTTGTAAAAGCTTATAGAAAATAAAGAAATAGAACTGCATTGCCTAATTAAAATTCGTATATTCTCAATTAGCCCTAAAAAATCATGAGACCTCATAGAACATGTATACGGGAGAGATCATATAATTACACATTACAGAATTCGCTAATAGTTTCTTAAAGTGACTTATAAATTGTATATTTTTTTATAAGTTTTATTCGGGTATTTTTGGCAGGGCTTCCCTTCTTGGAAACCCTCTAAGTTTTCATGTCCTATTATTGACAAGATTTTCTTTTCTTTATCTGACAGTGGAGGAGGAAAATGAAATCTACCGTTCGTTTTTACTTATTTTTATCTTACTGGCTTGTTTTCTAGTTAAATTTTTTTGATTTTGCCACACCTTAAATGTAATTCTTACATAAAACTAATACAGTATTTTATTAATAGGTATACTAATTTCCATTCTTTGGCTGTTTTCCTGAGATCCATTTCGTGTAGACTAGACGCTAGTTGTTCCCATTCTTGGGCCAAAGATTGTTTTCCCTGGGACTCCTGAAATTTGCCTAATGCAAACTCTTATTTATGAGACCGCATATAATTTACCAAATATTCTAGATGTATTTTTCTTTTCCACACAAGATTCATGTAAAATTATTTAAGTTTACTAATATTTCTTCACTTATTATAAAAATTAAATTGGTATAACAAAACAACTAAAATAGCCAGTGAACCAGTTGGAAAATTTAATAAGTTAAATTAGATCATGATCTTTTATACATGACATTTAACGAGTCTCGCCGGTTGATAGCAAATGTTTACGATTTATGAAAAATAAAGCACAGTTACCCTGACAGGAGGCTTAAAGTTATAGGTGTTACTTATAGACAACAAAAGCTATAGTCTGGCTATATTTGTTGCTAAGAGAATTCAATTTCACTATAACTATTGACCTATATATTGACGACTTTTATATATATGTAATGCATGTCTACTTAAATAAAGAATATATTATTATTATTATAAGACAGCCAGTCTATAGTTATAGCTCGTGTTATAGTCATTTAGTAGAATAACACCGCTGGTTGCGGAGCACACAGGAGATCTGGGGCTGCGTGCTGTTAATTTGAGCACAAACTGGAGAACTGTCTATTTCCATCGGTGCGTTTAGATTTATACCTAAAGTGACGAACAAAAAATGATTCTGAATATGCTCGACGCGCGAAGTTGCCAGCTACTATCCATGGCAAACGTTATTTAAGCAAGCTTGGCGCATCGCACTTAAACAAATTCCCTGCGTTAATTTATATAAACAAATGTTTATAAAATACTCTGGGGCTAGGAATCGCTTTCTCATAATTTTCAAACTATATTTCCGAAAAGAAAAAATTTAAAACGACCATATACTAATATTTAAAATAAATCATTTAATAACTTATCCGATAAATTATTATTAAAACAAATAGAAACATATTTCTTTACCATTAATAAATGCTTTCAATTTGGTCTGATATTAAACTGAATTAAATTAAACTACTTCCCTCTTACTTGGTTATCCAGCAAACATAGTCATGTCAATTTGACGTCATTTTTTCGGCATTTTTATGTCAATTTCATCTTTATAAAAATCACGTGAAAAAGATGACACAATGTCACAGCCCAGTGACGTCAAAAATATGACGTCGAAATGACGTAGAAATATGATTTCATGTTGACGTTAACATATGACGTCTAAATGAGGTAAAAATATGACGTCATGTTGACGTTAAGATATGACGTCGAAATGAGGTAAAAATATGACGTCATGTTGACGTTAAGATATGACGGCGAAATATGACGTCATGTTGACGTCTAATAGTGACATCTTTTGGACGTTAAAATATGACGTCAATAACACCAAAATATTCACGTATAGTATTTCTAATATTAGTTTAAAATTCATAAAAACGCCCGACAAAAAGAATTTAATGATGATTACATTAATTATGATTAAATTCGTTTGTCGGGCGTTTTAATGAATTTTAAACTGATATTAGAAATACTATACACAGACGTGTCTTAAGGACGTCATAAAATACGTCCCAGATGTTGTTTCTAGAGGATATCTACTAAACTCAATAGAAACATATTTTCTTCCAAGTCTGCCAAAGCTACTAATTATTGTCTTTTATCACTGAGAGCGTTTACAAAATAGTTTTCCAAAACTTCATCACTGGAAACTTACTATATAATCCTAGATCCGTTAAAAATGACAACATATTTTTGTTTACAAATGACCACAGTTCTAAAAAATCAAGAAAAATAATCAATTTAAAATTAATAATTTATTACAGGTACGGCAAACTCTATATGAAATTAATATATATTTGAAATTAATATATATTTAATGCTAATTTCTGTAGGTGTTACGGTGGTATTGTTATTTTATCTTATACCAATTTTATGAAATAAAACACCAATTAAAAAATAATACATATATTATTATAAAAGTTAAGTATCATGGAGCAGTGGGAAAGACACCAAAGTATCATGCTCAAGGGGGAAAAGTATACATTTGTTTTCTTATATCTCTGATGTTCCAGTCTGATAGTTCGGATAAAACACTAACAATATAAATCTGCAGATCTTGTGACTATAAAGGATATGAATATAAGGATTTGAAGAAATTGCTTACCGACAACACGTGCGATTTTCAGAAGTAACTATATTGTGTATCTGAACCACAAGGTTTGTTTTTGTAAGGAAATAGTAATCAGCATTCGAATGTGAAATGATAGAATAAAAGAAATCCATATAACAATTTTTTTATATTGTTTATAGGCATGGTGTGTGCGCGGTAATGGCCCACTGTTATTTTGCAAATAATATTCTATAGAAATTTTATTTTTCAAATTATTCATTGTACCGTTAACTTCTTTTAAACGACGATAGATCTGCTGTAGAGGTTTTTTTCGGAATCTAACTAGATTTTTAATTTTACCTAGAAAATTTTGAAAAGGAAACGCAGAAATTGAATCTAAGGGACCAAACATTTTTACGTCATCACTTAAATGTGACAACACATGAATATTATAAATAAGATATTCTAAGCCATATCTATTTTTAGAATGCGATACAAACATTTTTAATAAATCATCTGCTAAATTACATCCCAAACTTTGTAAGTTTCTATTAGACATTAAAATTGAAATACCACAATGAAACAACAAGAAATGTTCGTAAATAGCTATATCCACAATATTTTTTAAAACAACAGGTCCAAGGTACAGCAAAAACGTTCTGAACTCTGTTGCTTTCCAACGTGCTAGTTTAGTCAGAGTTCTAGGTTTTCTGTTAAATTCAACAGGAATGAAGGATCTAAGGTTCACTAAATTATTGGATATGACATTAACTAAAGTGCTGCTTAATCGTATATTTAAATTTCCACCAACCCACGATGACAGAAGCTTTTTTATTACGCCAAGATAGACACAATGCATGTAGTCGATTGAAAAAATACTAATCAAACCAACATTTAATTTCAACAAAGGAGATATACCGGTATGGTGATTTTCATCTTGTCCCAATAAAAATGACTGATCAGTTCTTTTAGGTGCAAAAAATTCCTTTGAATATTACCCTTCCATTAACATAATTACCTTCCTCAGTGCACTTATCGCATGACGAATATCCGCCATGAGATTTCACGCATTTTATAGAAGAACAGGCTGGGCATCACAAATAAAACTATGAATTTCTATAGAATATTTTTTGTTAAAATTTAAACCTTCTTTTAATAAATGACTAAGTTCATTAACAAAATCTTCTAGAAAGGAATTCAAAGGTAGTGGCTTTGATTTTTCACCAAATACTCCTACTGAAAAAACATCACATTTTACAATATCGGTTTTTATTAACCCTAAGATTGGCCAAAACTGAACACTGAAACTTTTAAACAAAGGAAGGCCATCTATGTTAAAAGAAATTTTTATAATATTAGAATTAAATGTCAAAGTTTTTGAAAGAAATTGCTTTAGACCCTCAGCTAAACCAAAATGACAATATACACCCGTATCTAACTGCTTGTAATCAGTTATATTTCTAGGTGTCTTCAATAACGATCTAGAATCTAATGGTAACTCAGGATGTACACGAGAGAGAACATGTAAAAGATCAGTTAAAGTTGAGTGTGGTACTTTGTTACGAAGCCCCCACTCTCTTAATTTACTCTGTAAATCATATATAGGCGACACCTCAGTGGGTATTTCTTCCGAAACTATATTTACATTATTTATAACTAAGTCAGAATCATTATTAAATATGTCATTAATATTATCATAAGAAACGTTTTCCAAAATATTGACTTGATCCTTATTTTCCACCACTGGGTAAGTTTCAGAAGCAAATATATTATCATTTTGTATACTAATATGTTCCTTATCTTTATCTCCATAATTGCAATTTTTGATATGTACAGTATCATTACTCATTTCAATATTTTTTAAAGCATTTTTAACTTCCCTAGCAGCTCTTCTATACACTTGGCGCTGTCCCACTGCTTCTTTATAATACACGTTTTTAAACATTTTATAAAATAAACAGAACAAAAAAATAACATATAACAAATATAGAAAAACTAATATTATTTAAACTAAAAACTATTCTCAATGGTATTCAATATATATAAACAGCAGGATTTTCCTATACTTTTTCGTCGCTGCGGTGGATATTTAAGTCAAATTTTTATTATGTCCTCTATTTCTTTATCAGTCGCCTGAGTGAAACTGGCTTTAACGGAACCTAAAACAACAAAATTTATATTAAACTATTATACTGCAATGATATATTACTTTTATCACTTTATATTTTAAATAATGCTGACAGGCTTAAATACAGTGCTGAGAGCTGTATGTAAAATATTAAATATTAATATGAAATAAAACACCCAGCAATCAATATAGGTGGAAATAATATAAAATCTAGTACCGAAAGTAAAAATATTGATTGATCTATAATAAAAGCATGAAATAAGCACAGTTACTCCAAGAGAAATTTTATGCAATAAGCAGTGGAAAAAATATATTTCATTTTATGTTAACAAATAAGTTTTGTTAGCAGTAGGTACCTAAATTATTAAAAATGTGTTCAAAGTAAGAAAAAACATTTTGTTAAAGTGCTTCGATATTATTTATAAGAATCGAGTGTGGAAGTATATAATATAATAAAATCATTTTATTGACAATTAAAAAAATGTAATAAAAAAAATTTACGAATTACTACAGTTTTTATAGCCAAGTCACAGAAAACTTTTTTTGTTTAGTCTTTTTTCCAAAAAAACTGTAAGTACTTGCCACAGAATCTGTGATTAAATGTATCGTGTTAGTTGCACCAGTGATATCTCTTCCTCCATAACTTGAAAAGTAGGAACTCTGTAATAATAAAAAAATGTGTAATTTATTTCCATATATGATCAGGTCATTCAATAGCAATAATTGACTAAAACTGATTATTTGGTTAGTACAAATTTTAAGTAATTGCATCTTGTTGCCTGAAAAAAAGAGAGAGAGAAGTGTTTTTGTCAGAATGTCTTTTTTTGATTTTCATAGAATATTAACAAAAATTTATTTAACACATTCTTATTGAACCATTATCTACAAATATCCATATTATAAACATGTTTAGAAAAAAAATCTCCTCTTAAAATATTGTGTAAACTAACACGCACACGAAACAAGCACACTTTACATACACAGAGAATTAAAAAATTAATATATCTACATACCAATGCATTTATATGATCCTGGTCTCTCAAATATTCTTCAACCCTCTCTATTTCATCACTATTTTGTATAGGTAATTTTACGGGAAAATCATTTGGCAAATTCTGGGCTAATACAGTAAGAGTAGCTACAGACTGTTGTTTTAAAATGGCCAATATTTGTTTGTTTTGTTCTTTAATATGTATAAGCAACTTGAGTAATAAGTGACTCATATGCTAGAATAAATAAATATAATTACTGCAAAATTGCAAAAAGCAAGTGTTAAAACAGTTACTTTTTTTATATAAATCAGTTTTCCCAAGGCAAAATAATCTCAGTTTCATGTTTTATGCCCTGAAGTTATTTGTAAAATCACAAAGATCTAAATTGATCCAAGGCACTGAATAATTGTCATGTAGGTATTAAAACTACTACATATATGGAAGTCAGTTTGTTGGAAAAACATTTACATGAGGAAAACTTTACACAATGCGCGTTACACGATTTTGACTTATTCTTCAATGAAGACAGGCCTTACTTGCGTACAGATTAGAAACAGAAAATTATACAAAAAAGTTATCTGTTTTATCTTAACTGGAAAAAACTGCCAATAGAAACCAAACTGGAAGGTGTAACACATGGAGAAGATTGCGAAGAGAGCTGTTTTTCATTACCAGGTTTATCTACAATGTTTTCGTCAATAAAAAAAATGGTAAGTAATTGCGAAAACCGGATCCAACGTATTTTTTCGATATGTTCTCAAAATAATCTATTTTTGGGTCTCAAAATACAAATTCGAAATTAGTTTCCTCTGCCTATGTACCATTTTTCTAACAGATTTTTAAATATACATTTTTGACACTCCACTTTCTATCAAAATAGGTACACTAAAATAGTTCTAATTTTACCTTTCTTCTTTATGTAAAAAGTTTATTAAAAAAATACGTAGGATTCAGCCTTCTACGTAATTATCAAAATAAAAATAAACATCGGTAAAATCACTTACCTCTAATAGATGAAGAAAATTCTTTATGAATTTGAGGAATTTCAGTATTCACTACTGCAAGCAGCTGTTTTTTTTACTGAGAACTTTCTACTTTCATCACTGCTCTCATACAATAAACCGCGAGGTTTCTTCCTATTACATCTCATCCCGCAGTAACCTTCCATACTTTGTTACTCTAAATCTTGGTTGGGAATACCACGCAGGTAGCTATAGTTGCCTCCGTGGCAATATTGTCTGTTGCCCTGTAAACACGGGATCTTTCAATTGCAGACACAAATGTACAACTGGCTTCCTGTCAGTGGTTTCCTTTTGTGTTGTTGAACCTAAGTTGTACCTATCCTTACAACTTATAGCCGTCATGATTACGAGGAATGACTCAGAAACACGTGTCGACGGATTCATCCTTTTTTTGCGGGCAATACCCATTATCCTTTTCTTTCTATTACATCTCATCCCGCAGTAACCTTCTATACTTTGTTATGTATGTATATATATATATATATATATATATATGTATATATATATATATATATATATATGTATATATATATATATATATATATATATATATATATATATATATATATATATATATATATATATATATATATATATATATATATATATATATATATATATATATATATATATATATATATATATATTACATGTTATTTGTAACTGTCTCAGTATACAAAGTAATGTTGAAATATGTATATATACAAATATATACATAAATCGTGGGGTCGCAGTTATTAGGTGGCTAAATTAAATTAAAAATCTCTGTTTTTTTATCAAGTTTTTAGAATATCTTTATTCCATTCTCAAGATATCTAATAGTGTTACATTATAATATTAAAAAAATTATTAATTATTATAATACTTACAAACGTGATTATAAAGATAAAAATGAATACATGGCATAAAAATTGTTTTCAATAAAATGTGTAAAATATCAGGAAAACAGTAAAATAGTTCAATTTAGACAATTTTAAATAAATATACAAATAGTAACAAAACTGTTACCAAGGATATTAAAGAAATTTTCATAAAATTATATCAAAGGCAACCATAAACAACTAGTAAAATTTTGTTAAATAAATTAAAATTATGATAGTCTTTTTAAATCATTATTAAGTTTCAAAATGTAGGTATAAATTGTACTAAGATTATTAAGATCAGTTCTTTTGTTTAAACAATTAGGTTCTTTATTTATATATAACATTTCTAAAAATATTCTTTTATGATAGTTATTTTCAATATCCAAAATTATATAGATACTACAATTTTGGATATTGAAAATAACTATCATAAAAGAATATTTTTAGTAATGTTATATATAAATAATGAACCTAATTGTTTAAACAAAAGAACTGATCTTAATAATCTTAGTAAAATTTATACCTACATTTTGAAACTTAATAATGATTTAAAAAGACTATCACAATTTTAATTTATTTAGCAAAATTTTTTCTAGTTGTTTATGGTTGCCTTGATATATTTTAATGAAAATTTTTTTAACATCTTTGGTAACAGTTTTGTTACTATTTGTATATTTATTTGAAATTGTCTAAATTGAACTATTTTACTTTTTTTCCCGATATTTTACACATTTTATTGAAAACAATTTTTATGCCATGTATTCATTTTTATCTTTATAATCACGTTTGTAAGTATTATAATAATAAATAATTTTTTTAATATTATAATGTACACTTTTAGATATCTTGAGAATGGAATAAAGATATTTCGAAAGCTTGATAAAAAACAGAGATTTTTAATTTAATTTAGCCACCAAATAACTGCATCCCCACGATTTATGTATATATTTGTATATACATATTTAGACATTACTATATGTATATATATTGAAGCACCCCAGCCCAGGGCTGCTTCATCGCGAATAAATTTCCTATAATTTTTACATAAAACTAAATTATTTCCAAGCATTTATATCATTAAATTCCAAATTAATTGTTACATAAAAAAGTTAAATCATTTTCTTAGAATTTTGACAGAAAACGTATGCATTCAAACTATAGTCTAAATTATTCAGCTAAGTAAAAAGAACACACAGTATTCATTTAATATTTTAAAACGTTGACAAAATTGTATAAAATCTTAAAGCATTCTCCAGCCGAGAAGAGATAACATAAACAAACCGACGTAAACACGTAGGGTTGTAAGGGTTTTACTAAGAATAGGGTCAAAGGCTATTAACATAGAGTCATTATATCACTTCTCACCTAAAGCATCTTAAGTTTAATTTCGTGGATAGAACACAAGTTAGTGTTTGGCTATCTCCGTCAAGCTGGAGGCTTGAACAACGAACTCACTCACGGGAAATCATATAAATACGCGAGGCGGCGTACGATCGTGATCAGATCTTTGGCAACCCTAGTGCTTGTCGCTGGTTCTTCGGGGCCTGGAAGTCAAAGATAGACTGGCTCTCCCGGCTTATAGCCGCCGTCACCGTCGTGTTAACTCTTTGGCAACCCTAGTGCTTGTCGCGGGCTTTCTGGAGCCTGGAAGTCAAAGAGAAACCACGACTCCGGTTATAATAACCGCTGTTTAAGGGAGCCCCCCTTAATTAGCGATCCACCCGAGTGGTTGTAGAAACCTCTGTGGCCTGGTTTCTGTGACCGCCAACATGGAGACGAATAACACTGGTGTTACTCAGGAACCCGGGGGAGAAAACCTCACGGAACTTTCCATGTGTCCGAGAATTGGTAAAGACGGCATTTAAATAATTTTTATACTGCGTTGCCATTTTCGACGTACTCTAGCTCACTAAAATTCATTAAACTAAGTCAATTTCTTTATTACGAGTGAAATGGCAACGCTAATCAAAATACGACTCTATATGCTTTGGTTTCGCGATTTTTAACAATATCTGACCGGTGGTACCAAATGATTTACAGATAGGGTTTTTCTGTTAGTATGCACTGCTCATTACATGTTTATTAATAATTAGTACAGTCGATATTAATTCCGCTAAGTTTCATAAACCCCTAAGGTTTATGAAACTTCAGACAATTATGAGACTATTAAATTGCCCATATTAGAATTTGAAATAAAGCCTACATTTCTTAGGATGATGATTAGGTATAAAAGAGAATTGAGCGCTCAAAAAACAATAACAATCATTAACGGCGATATTGCATTAGAATAAGTATTGTCTCAGCTAGAAATTATTGCTGGTGATTGTAAAATTAAAAAATTAAGATTAAGCTTAGCTGATGATATTTTTAAAAAGTTGTAAAGAAATTGCAAGCTATTTCATTCCAGTTTGTTGTGTTCCACGATGAGTTAAGTTTCTGCTAGTCTAGTCCAGATTGCGCCACTGATTTCTACTGGAACAGTTGGTTTTACAGATTTTTGGCACTAAATATCTATCTATCTTTATTGCTCATCCTCTACTCTCAAATGTCTGTCTCTTTCCAAACTATAACCGAGTTTAGGTGGGAGAACAGAACGGAGCTTCTTGCTTCTTACTAGTGCAGCGTTCAGATGGAAACCATCTCTAATTCTGCGGTCTGATAAAATTTATATGTTTTCTGGTATTATCATTTGATTTTATGATCATCATTATTTAAAAAGTTGCTATATTGATTTAAAGTACTTTTGAGGTAATTTTCATAATAATATTGTACCGTAATTATCTTAATTTACGCCTTGGGCGAATTTGCTTTTCGGTGATCCGTTCACCTTGGTTGTTCCTTGGAACAGCCATCATTAATATTGATTAGTATCGATTTATCGTACCTTGTTGGTAATTTATCTAATATCCCTCTGATATTGTAATAAGTTCGTGTGCTAATTTAAACTAACTTTCGGTTATTGTAAATTTTAGATTTACTCGGCAACGGATGTCGCCATTTTGTATCGTAGTTAGTTGTTTTCTGTCTTTGTCTGTTGATGTTTTAGGTCACTTAGCTACGTTGGTAACGCTCTGAACAGTGGCTTTAAGAAGTTGAAGACTTTAACTAACTTAAGTATCAATAAATTAAATGTTACGTTAAATAGAAAAAAATACTAGTCCAACAAATAAACTAGATGTAGCTACGATAATAAACAAATGAAATAGGTATTCACTAAATGTTAAGATATTTTTGTACTAAAAGAAGTTAATCTTCAAGAAAATAGAATTTAGAATATCTGTATACAGACAGACAACTAGAAAGATAACGTAAATAAATATTTGCTAAATATAAAACAATATGATAGTTTTCAACTTGAAGGTAACGTTAAATTAAATTATTTATTAGTTCCTCGGGGAGAGGGAATAATGAATTGCAAATAAAGTTAAATAAAGATATATAACTTGACTATATTGTTTACTGTAGATAATCAAAAGTTAATCAATTGCCAGATAACTAGGCAGGTATCTTTGCCAGAGTACTAGGCAAAGCTCCACTGAAGCAGCGTTCCTGATTAAATACTAAGTAAATGTTCAAGTAAGCATTCGATATTTTAAATTTAGAAGAACCATACGTTACTGAGGTCTGGTTGATAAATATATGCACTAGTATAAAATAATCCACCACAAAACAAATGCATCAAATTAGATAATTTTCACAAAGGTTATAAACAAAATAGGTTTGGTCCAACCAGGTGTACCAATCTCCAAATGTCACCAGTCATCACTGTTCAGAGTGCTACCAACGTAGCTAAGTGACCTAAAACATCAACAGACAAAGACAGAAAACAACTAACTACGATACAAAATGGAGACATCCGTTGACGAGTAAATCTAAAATTTACAATAACCGAAAGTTAGTTTAAATTAGCACACGAACTTATTATAATATCAGAGGGATATTAGATAAATTGCCAACAAGGTACGATAAATCGATACTAATCAATATTAATGATGGTTGTTCCAAAGAACAACCAAGGTGAACGGATCACCGAAAAGCAAATTCGCCCAAGGCGTAAATTAAGATAATTACGGTACAATATTATTATGAAAATTATCTCAAAAGTACTTTAAATCAATATATCAACTTTTTAAGTAATGATGATCATAAAATCAAATGATAATACCAGAAAACATATAAATTTTACCAGACCTCAGAATTAGAGATGGTTTCCATCTGAACGCTGCACTAGTAAGAAGCAAGAAGCTCCGTTCTGTTCTCCCACCTAAACTCGGATATAGTTTGGAAAGAGACAGACATTTGAGAGTAGAGTTATGAGCAATAAAGATAGATAGATATTTAGTGCCAAAAATCTGTAAAACCAACTGTTCCAGTAGAAATCAGTGGCGCCATCTGGACTAGACTAGCAGAAACTTAACTCATCGTGGAACACAACAAACTGGAATGAAATAGCTTGCAATTTCGTTACACACCACCTCTCCTACGGGAAGAAAAATTTGTTAACTTGAGGAGTTACAAATTTTTCATAAAAACAATCATAACAAGATAGAGAAATGAGAAAAAGATAAAAGGAAATTTATCTGCTTGAAAAAGCAAATCGACCAAGAAAATCAAATAAGAAATTTAGGAGGGGAACCTCATGTCTTAGGCCTCCAAAGACGCTGGTTTACCGCCTTAACAACAGTGTAGCCGTTGTCTTCGCTAAAACTGGAAAACACCAGGACTAAAATATAAAACGATAAATGTTCTCAAAGAGAACCCATGATAAAAGATAAAATAACGATAACACATAAACGAGAAAAAACTAAGAGATAAGATAAGTTAAAGAAAAGAGAGAAATATGACGATGTTAATGTCAATGAGTTGAAATCTTCTAAGAGCAAAATCACAACTGAAGCCACTAAGGCTACTATAGAATATATTATGTAAAACTCACTCAAAATTTTATCCAAAATATATTGGATACGGTACGATACAGTGAGTTCTACATACAACGATAAACGGTAAAATACGGTAATATTCTATATATGAAACCGACAAAAGGTACGATACGATAATATTTTGCTATCTTAGAAGACTTCAAACACTACATCACACATGCGCAACACATATCATCAAGCAACCCGGCACAAATTTGTGAATAACACGACCTGTGAAGCCAGACAACATATGCTACACACATGCAACGAGTGTGAATGGATCCCACCCTACAACCCTGCATCTAAAGAAAAGAAAAGATAGAGATGCAGCCAGATAAATATTCTCCCGAAGACTCGTGATTAAAGATAACGATAATAGATAGAGATTGTGACCTAAAACAGAACTGATGTGGCTGATGCCAAAATCATAGTGCACGGCAGTCATTATTTTCGGGAGCTGAGTCGTGGATAAGGAATTAAGTTTTTGTTTTTATTATTTAGATGTTATTATACTATATTCATCTACCTTCATGCAATTATTTTAGATGTTATATGACCATATAATAAGCAATGCCTGGGCGCCAGCCGATTAAATCGGCAAGGGAGAGGGGAATTCAAGAACATACAAAATTAACCAGAAAACACCAACGTAAACTAAATAAATTTATTAAATATAATAACTTACAGTTAAATGATAGACTGAATATTTTTGTTGTCGAACAGTCGAAATTGCTAATTTAATAAAAATTTCTTTGAAGGGAGAATACCAGCAGGTAAGTATAAATAACAAATAACAGTTATAACCGTTGTAAAGATGTCCTGGTCGACGAACACGTATGACACATACAAATGCAAAATATAAACCTTAACACAGAAATAAGCAATGGCAACATAAATAGACAACTTTATACAATAATTATTTACAATTAAGTAATGGGATTTTCAGCCAAGCTAATATTATACGCAAATCTCTATTTATCTGTGCGGTTTCATTTAAATAATATTTATTTCTATTTAATAACTTAAAAAACTAAGAGTGGTTTGTTTTTATGACTTGGAGGAATAGTTATACCAAATTATACGTGTAAAATAGATGGCAATCTTAGGCAAGTAATATACACCGTGATTAATTTGCAATTGCCCAATTAACAGCTGTTAATTAGTGAACAGTGAATAATTATTATTTGGGTAATCCACAACTTAACATGAAGATTATTATATGTATAGTTATTTACATTATTACAAGAGCAAAACACAACAAATATCATTGTTCATCAAAGTAGACACTGGTAAGTATTATATAACGAATCTCACTATTTTTGATAATTGGTATAAAATGGATGTAATGCTGACCTTTCTTTAATATTTTCCCATCTCATGATGTTGAAAACACTTATAACAAAATTGTACTCACTCTGTAGTTCCATAAAAAGATATCACCTGAGCCTGATCCTAGAACACTTGGCTGACAATCTAAGGGATGTTCCAACCCTGATACATACGTGGTTTCTGAATGGTGAGTTAATTATAATTTTAAGAAACTGTCCTATATCCTATGAATTGACTGGAGGGTGTGTGGTAACTTTAAGTAAAAATCAGAGTTGGCAAGATAATATACTCTGTGGTAACTTCAGCTTAGTTACATGAAGATAACTCGTACAGGACAGTACAATACAGGAGCAATACGGTAAGACAAAAAAAGAAAAGGCCTAAAAAAATTATTATGTGTTACGCCCCTGGCAGATAAGAATATTAACTGATATGAATTTAGAAAACACTCACCCTAGATTTTATGAGGCCTTTTACTAAATTTTACACAGATTCTTGGAAGAATATACTAGAGAAATTTGAGCTAGCAATATGGCTGTCTTATCACTTCCACATTCTCCAATCTTGTGGAATTTAATCAAAAAAACTTCTGACAGTATTTCTGATTTATTGCCAACTATTCTAGATTAAAATTTAGCATTTAATTCAAAAATAAAAGTATTTGACCTCAAATCAAAGAAATAAAACTGATGGACTAATAATTCTACAACATTTTAGGAACTCCTATTGCCCACATATTATCACCACTTTCTTTTTTTCTGTTTTAGGTTTACCAGAAAATATGCTAAATTGGATTGTTCATATAAAGTAAATACTATTAAACTGCCTTAAATTTCTAAGGATAACGTCTTCTACACTGCACAGTGTTGGACCGTGGCTACTATCGGCGAACAGCTCCATTTTAACAATGTGATTCTATCTGTTTATTATATTATGTTTCCTGTCTAACTTTTGTTAAAAAAACATCTTTGTATAAAACAATGAATAAAGTTGAAATTCATAAACGTTTGAATGTTTAATTTCTATTATTAATTTTCAGAGGTTCGTTAAATCAATACAAATTATCAAGGTATGCAACCAAACATACGATCTTAACATTTCTTGTTCTACAAAGGGTTGTATATGAGTGTTGAATAGAATATATTATACTTCATTAATATACAGGGTCTTCCAACCGTTACAAGATAAGAAACTAAAGGAAAAGATAAGTTAGGGAAAAGAGAAAAATATGACGATGTTAATGTCAATGAGTTAAACACTATATTACACATGCGCAACACATATCATCAAGCAACCTGGCAAAAATTTGTGAATAACACGACCTGTGAAGCTAGACAACATATGCTACACACATGCAACGAGTATGAATGGATCCCACCCTACAACCCTGCATCTAAAGAAAAGAAAAGATAGAGATGCAGCCAGATAAATGTTCTCCACGAGAATTCATGATTAAAGATAACGATAATAGATAGAGATTAAAAACTAAAGGAAAAGATAAGCTAGAGAAAGGGGAAAAATATGACGATGTTAATGTCAATGAGTTAAACACATATCATCAAGCAGCCCGGCTAGCTCGGTCGGTAGAACATGAGACTCTTAATCTCAGGGTCGTGGGTTCGTGCCCCACGTTGGGCGCCAATTAATGCAACACCCCCGTCCAATTGTTGGCATAACACAATAAGCTGGGGGTTGTACTTATTGACTGGTAGCTCAGTGAGCAGGTCGTGAATATTGATTTGAGTTCTCACCAAAATCTAGGCTGGGCGCCAGGACTTTTGCAAGTACCAAATAATTAAAATTTTACTTTAATTTTCTTTTCTCTTTAAATATCATTTTTTTTTGTGTGGTTAGTTGTTGGTCTTCAACCACAAGTAAATTTTTTGACTAAAAGAGGCCATCTGAGCCAATTTAAATATTGTGTACATATACTAGTCTTTATTATATTTTTTTTTATTAAATAATATCTTTTTATTCAACTTCCTTCCCAACCGAATTCAAGTATTAACGTTATCTTTACCTTTTAAAGTAAAATTTTAATTATTTGATACTTGCAAAAGTCCTGGCGCCCAGCCTAGATTTTGGCGAGAACTTAAATCAATCTAAGCCCTTATTCACGACCTGCTCACTGAGCTACCGGTC
Source organism: Rhamnusium bicolor (assembly GCA_029963845.1). Taxonomy (NCBI): domain Eukaryota; kingdom Metazoa; phylum Arthropoda; class Insecta; order Coleoptera; family Cerambycidae; genus Rhamnusium; species Rhamnusium bicolor. The sequence goes on along the minus strand of JANEYF010003457.1, from coordinate 152,178 downwards.
AATAAGTACAACCCCCAGCTTATTGTGTTATGCCAACAATTGGATGGGGGGGTGTTGCAAAGTGCACTCTTATTTAATTTAAGAAATTAGGGCATACACATCTTGACAAACTCACTGTTATCCTTTGTTACGTAAGAAAAGTGATCACAAAAAAGAATGAAAAATTAAAACTAATAGAAACATTTCAGGATAATCTTATGTTAGGAGGCCATTGCAGTCAAAAAAGGTTATTAAAAAAGTTAAGAGCCTCCTATAAGTGGAAAAATATGTCGCACGATGTTGCAAACTATCTAAGAAAGTGTCATAAATGTCAAATTAACAAGATTAAAATAAAACTATCCGAGCCATTGGTAATTACCCCTACACCCCAAAAACCCTTTGATATTGTCTGCATAGATACGATTGGTAAATTTCCTAAGTCAAGTGAAGGTTACGAGTATGCTGTAAAAAATATAGTGCGAATTAACAAAATATATAGTAATGATTCCAATAGTAAACAAAGCGGCGGCAACTGTTGCTTCTTGCATTATAAAAAAGCTTTATTTTAGTATATGGTCCTATGAAAGAAGTTCAAACTCATATGGGAACCGAATACAAAAATCAAGTTTTTGAAAATGTAACAAAGCTATTAAAAACGAATCATAAAATATCAACTGTATACCATAGCCAACCAATTGAAGGGTGCGAAAGAAATCATCGCGTTCTTAATGAATACATGTACATAAATGATTCAAAAACCGATTGGCTCACATGGAGCCAATATTATGCATTTTGTGACAATACAAGCACGTACCATAACTACACGCCGTTTGAACTTATTTTTGGGAAAAAAGTAGATCTTCCAGAAATACTAACCGGATCACACGTCGACCCTCTTTACAATATCGACGATTACGATCAAGAGTTTAAATATAGGTTACAGTTAGAACATAAAAGGGCGAAGGAGTATCTTGAAAAGTCAAAGTTAGATCGAAGGATTCAATTTGATAATAAAACAAGTGAAATTGATGTAAAGCCAGAAGATCTTGTTACTTTGACAAACAAAAGTCGTCACAAATTTGACGCATGGTACAACGGTCTTTTCCCGGTGGTTCACGTAGAGGATCCGAATTGTACAATTCAGGACAACAAAGGCAGACTGACCACAGTACACAAGAATCGTGTACGGAAATACAAACATATGTAATTAATTAAATTTAAGATGTAAAACAGGCCTGTTGATAATTATTGTTAATACCTATAAATTATAATTTTGCCGTTAGATTTATTTGCACATAAACCATGTCCGATATTTTCCCTCCTGACTAGAGAATGCCCTTCACATGTCGCCATAGTAAAGGTCATTCTCCTGAAAGGGATGGTATAATGGTTTATGTGTAGTTGGTATATTTGTATATTTAATAATTATAATAATTATAAGTTATAAGTAGTACAGTTCAACAAACTGCAAATTAATTTTAATGCTTATTTAAGAAATATGTAACCTACACTTTTGTGTTAACCAAGCAGTATAGCAAATAGCATTATTGTATTTGGTGAACAATGAAAATATTCATTAAAATATACGATGTTAGAAAAGTAACATGTGTCATTGTCATTAATTACATTGGAAAAGAAACAGCGAAAATTCCTTAAATCAATTTGTTTTAAAATAGATGGATAATACCTTCAACAAGGTGTCAATTAACATCTACTACTGCATTGATTTAATTTGTAATTCCTAGAATCAAGACGTATTTTAAATAGCTTAATACTTTTATTTAAGATTATTCATAATGAGATTGACATTTGAAGGTTTAGTCAATTTAAAATTTAATATATTAAGATCCGCTAGCCGAGGCCCATTTATATTTTACTGTACCAGTGCAAGATTATATTAAAATCATCTGTTTACAGCATGTGTAACAATTTTATTAAAATCAGTATGAACTGTGATAATAACATTTATTCTTCCCTTAATGAATTACTTAATTTAGTCACAAAAAAAAATTAATTGTTAATTATCTGTTGTTAGTTTAGCTTTTCATAAATTTCCTTTACTTTATAGCACGTGTTGGTTACTATTTTTTTTTTAATTGTCCTGTAATTGGATCTATCGATTTGTTGGACAATAATTTTCTTTTTGGTTTTACCCAATGCTAAACAGAGTGATTTTGTTAAAATTCCCACCCTCTAATTTTCTTATTTTTATTATTACAAAAAAATTGTAAATACAAAAGATAAGACTTTTTATGCAGACTTTGAAAATAATATCAGCAAAACAATGGAAGCTTACAAAATGTCTACAGTTATTAATTTAACTATTTAAAATTTAACACTGTATATATACATATTTGCATTGAACGCTTTCTTACGAACACATTAATATAACGGTTGTTGGGTCTCATCTCTAATACTAATGTAGATATGAGGGAAACTTAGTGTGAGTCCCACCCCGTTAAGTTTGTTATTTCTGACTATTCAAAATAATTTATAAAAAAATTACAAGATTTTTTTAAGCATAATTGAAGCTATTTTTAATAAAATATATTTTCCATTTTTACTTTCTTATACCTAATATAAGGAAGTATAGTAATCGTGATTTCTTTCGACCTCGAGATTTTGATAGATACCAAAGGAAAATCACTAACAGGGAGCCAATCGCACCTTTGTGGCTTCCACTTGGATGGCTCTGTATGAGAGCGTCGACCAAGCGTCGCACACACGGGCAACTATAGCAACCTGTGTGGGATTCCAGACCCAGGAGAATATATAAGAACAGAGAAGGAAGTTAACGCGGGTTTAAATACATTACAGTACAAAAACAATATGAATTTGAGTTTTGTCCATCATTTTAACTCAGTTACACCGTGCTGATGAAGACCAATTAGTCAGAAACACGTGTCCACGGTTTGCATTCTTCTGCCATTTGCAATTTTTGCATTTTCCACCTTGCATTTTTTATGCGGGCGTGTACCCATTAATTTATATTGTTTCTGTACTGTAATGTATTTAAATCCGTGTTGATGTCTGTCGGTTCGTGTTTGTGTGTGTGTGATGTGCGCGCATGCGGCGTGCGTGCGTGCGTGCGCGGGCGTGCGTGCGAGAAATCACAAATTTGGCAAGTAAAATTTTCAACAACATTAAATTTTGTGAATGTGGTACCACCAGAAGAGACATAATGAATGAAAGGTACAATTTAAGGAAAAAACTTTTGTATTTACCATTTTTTTCGTAATAATAAATTAGATGGGTGGGAATTGTCACAAAATCATTCTATACAGTCGTCCCGTAGCATACGACCACACAGAAGTCTCGCCAGAAAATTACTTACATTCAGTCCCCACATCCCACAGGGTTATTGGTTGTAGATCCTAGAATTATACGCTCTAAGCAGGAGAGAGCTTAGAAGATATGGTCTTCAGTTCCGAGAAGAACTTTGACCGAGTAGCCTTGGTGCAGAATTTGGAGCTCGTACTGGAGAACACGATATTTGGTCGAGAACTTGATGATATATTATCTTGGCTTAAATCGAAAAGGTCTATGTCAGTCTTATTTGCTTGAATTCGCCTGAAAGTCTGGAACATGTAGTGTCAGTAAATATCCCGTATTTATTTCTTTCTCAATAACGGAATTAATATTTTCGGTGATGTAAGGCGGCACTGGTGTTTGAACTTTCTCATATGAGTGTCTCAGGTGGTAGTACTGCTTTATATGCACGAGCGACTTTGGCGCCTGACAGTTGATATCAGGAACCTCTACACCCCACACGCGCCTATGGTTGACCAAAGTGTTGATAACACCATCTTGATAAGCTGTAATAAATTACTTCGATTTCTACTGAAGCCCGGTTGACCTTAAAAAGGCGAATGTCGATAAATCCAGTGTTTCGTATGTTCTCATAGAAAATACCATGCTGTGTTTATCGACGTGCTGCCGATACATATGTTCCTGTTAGGTAGCTTTGATTCTGACTTTCAAGCTATTTGGCAGAAGTTCAGTAATTGACTCTACGTCAGCACCTCGCCGACCTCTTCCTGGTGTCGATTACGAGAGCGAGTTCACCTGCGGTTCTTTTTGCTGCTTTTAATAATCCTGCTCCCACCCCAGCACAAGGAACGAATGAACGAACGAACGATCTAGGATGAATACTTTTGTGAATATTCGTTATCTTGCGGACATCTCTGTCTAATTTGCATCATTCACTCGTTGTCTAGGCTACTATTCCAAAGGAATAAAGCAGAACTGGAACGGCAAGCATATTAGTCGTAGATGCTACAGTAGATGTCTGTACTGTACTTGTGGCAGAGAGAATCCTTTATTTGCCTTACATCCTGGGTGTGACTTTGTTGTACACCCAGGTCTCTTATCAAGATATCACAGGATACTTTCGTCTGTGAAATGCGCACCTTCAGAGAATTCCACATACTCTTATGAGATAGATGACTGCACATGTGTTCAACGCAAATTCCACACCAACTATTCGCGTGTATTCCTCGACTACTATAATAGTATTTTGTAGTTCGCGCACTTTGGAGCATACAGTCAAAGTTATTTATATAAAATAGATGGGTGATCTTTTGCCTTCGGTGGCTGGGTGGTCCACATTAATATTCGGAAGTTTGGCGGAGCCCAAAAGATAACGGCAGCAGTGATATGCGGAAGAGGAGAATACTTACGGATTCACTCTCACTTTTCTCCTAAATGCCACCTGTTTTGCTTCTGATGTTAGATTGAAGTGAGTCCTCCAGAGCGGCAGCAGCTATTCTATTCATCTCACGAGTGGTGCTGGTACTGCAATACATTCGAGTAAGTGTAAAAATAACTTGTGTGATGTGTTAGCACGGAGGAAGTTCAACAAGCTGAAGAAATTTCCTTCCATTCACCGCACGAGTTTTTAACTCATGGATAAACGAGGAGCAGCATAATTCGAAAGTTTATCGAGGGACGTACTGTTCTATCTCTAAATGGGGGATCTTTCAGACCCGACAAATTATAGGCCTGTCACTTGCCTCACTCCTGCTACAAGATTTTTACACGTATCTTGTATGTCAAAACATTAAGGTCTGTTGACCTGGTCTTCCAGCCGATACATGAACAACGTGGTACTAAGAAAAACATGGCAAGTGGTAAAGACAGCCTGCTGAGAGACCACTGTATTACTCAGGATTCTGAAGCAGAATCTATCAATTGCCTAGATCTATTATCGTAAGGCAATTGATACATCACATGGATTGTGATATCAGCAACACTAGCGACATGCATTGAAAAACTGCAGCCACTCTCATCATCATAACATAACATCAGGTGCACAGCAGGCCACAACAGAGCAGGTGATGTTTAGTAGAGAAGTTTTTCAGGAAGATTCCTTGAGTTCTATTTTCTCCCAAATCACACTGTTGTAGCGTACTGCTGATGTCTGCCAAATCCGTGAATATCAATATGTGTTTGCGAAAAACATATTTGCCGTTCTAGTTCGCTCTACTCATTCCGTATAGTGAAATGAGTAGTAGACAAGCTGTGCCAATTAGACAGATATATCCGCAATATGATGAATATTAGAATAGAATAGAATATAATAGAAGATAATATTATTCTATTCACAGAAATATTCATCCTAGATCCTCCGTTATCAGTTTGTATCTCTTACAGGCTGAAGACTCTTGAACCTGGAGTATATGCATGGCAGAGTAGTACTAAGTATGGCAGCTCAGATTCTCTATCGCGGTTCATAAAATATCATGACGACACTGCAGAAGTAGCTGCAGGATTGTTCAAGGCAACAAAAAGTGACACAGATAAACTCGATCTAGTGTTCGACACCAGGCGAGGAGGACGTACAGAATTAAAGAACTAGAATTGATAAACATTACATCTAATTTGCAAGAGTTGAAACCCCCTTATATGGCTGGGAAAACATATATTTTTGACCGCAAAATGAACAGGCTAGGATTGCTGAGTAGTACTTTGCCACACTATTTAATGTTTTAAGAATTAAAAATTAATACAGACATAAATAGTAAAACTGACAAAAATTAAATAAATACCTATAAAACTGTAGTCTTTGCGCATTAGTTCCTGAGTTTTTTGGCAGTTTATTAAAATAGCACTTTTCGCGCTTTGGTTTCTGAAATGTTTTTATTGCTTAAATTGATTGCCTTACACATTTCATATTCTATGGATAAAATAGCTAGGGCTGATTAACTTTCTTGACTCACGGACGACAGCCCTAAGCAGCTTATTCATCAAAATAAAGTAAGCGCAATAGATATAAGCGAATACCTGTTATTAAGTAATAAAAGCACCGATGCTGCCGGGCAATGATAAAGTAATACACCGATGCATACAAGGGATAGAGGCAACAAAACAATAATTATTTGTCATATTTATTGGGAACACTGTACAAGCATAGACAAATATACATAGATAGTTACTCCTTATGTAAATAATTACCGCTCAAAAATTTTGACGCAAAAATTTTCATATCGTTGTGAGCAGTGCCTATATAGATTTCTGTTGGATCGAAACTGTAAATACGTTATATGGACTATTTGTAAGCATTTACTATTTCACAATTAATAATACCCTAAACAGGCGTTACTCGTGTTGATATGAAAATTTTTGCATCAAGATTTTAGAGCGGTAAATATATAAGAAGTAATTATCTCTTATTTAATCTATGGTATAAGTATCACGGTCCTATATAAACAAAAACAGTAGACGCTTTCTTGATAATTAAATCAAATGCCAAAGCATATACATTGCAGCTATGTTAACAGAACAAATATTTTAATATTATATAAATTTCAGAAAAAATTGTTTTTTTATCCTACAGGCAGAAAAATATTTACTAATATTCACTGTGAGGAAACGTTCAAATGTATTTCTAAAAAATTTTGCTCTCTCCCACTAGAAATTTTGGAGGCGACGACCATGTTTATAAAAGAAATGCATTGCGTTACCGTGGAAATTTAAACACGTTTCCTTTAATAAATTCGCACTACGAAAACTCACTGCCTGATTTTTACGCCATTTCCGGCCCTCAAAAAGCACAGACTTCCAACATGCTTTTTCACTTCTAGTTCTTTAATTCTGTGGGAGACCGACAAGGTGCTGATGTATGTTATTTCAAACTAATTTGCAATATAAAAAATTTCGGCTTTGACGGCGGTAAATAGATTAAATAAGAAGACGTCTTGCAGGTTCCAAATAAGTAAGTGCCAAAAATGTAAATTTATGAAAACAATATTATCATAATATTTATGTTATTTATTTCTATCTGTTTGGTAGTGCCAGAGAATAAGAAGTACCTATATAAGATACTGAGGTTCTTTTCGTAACAGCCTATTTCAATTATTGCAAATAAATAAAAAATAATATCAAGTTTCCTCGGGTCTTCTTATATAAGTTCACTCACAAGAAAGTGCTTAAGTTTTTCAGGAGGTGTTCAACAACCCCCCTGGTACCTACCTAGCTACAGGACTGCTAACGATAAATATCTCACCGGAAACTTAATCTAAATCTTCCATGAAAAAGTTTACTAAAGCAACTGGTTCTTTCTTATTTGTGAGGTTTTTAGTCAATATATTTTTTAATTAAGTTAGATACAAATGGCCACCTATTATGCAACTGATATAATATGGATTAAATAAAACAGCAGAATTAAATAAAAAACAACTAAACCTTACAATATGTTGTTAATGAATATATTTTAATGGAGAGTAATAATTATTGTTAATTAGCATCATTTTTACATTAAATACAAGCTATAAATAATCTGTAACAATATTCATCGGGTAAAAATGTTACATATGGTTCATTTCCGGTTCGAATTCTTAATTTAAGTTTATTACCAGAATTTTTGTGAATCCAAATTACATTAAATCGATCTAATACATAACGTAAAGCTGTAAGGTTGGTTATGTTTCTTAGGGAAGTATTAATTGGTTGCCACTTTCACCTGTGAACCCCAAATTGTAACATAGTTCTTCTAATTCTGTAGTGGTATAATTCATTTTAAAGCAACCAGAGTGCCAAATTCCACCTGTTCGTGTCATAACTTCACCTGCATTAGATCTAAAAAAATAGGTTACCTAATAAGAAATTAATTTAAATTACTAATACTTAGTATCGTTTTAAAAATAAATTTAAAACTAAATGAATTGTTATGCGAGACCATATTGTCTGCAGATACCTAGTTGTAGTTTCATAATTGGCTAAGAGGTAGCGCCACGATTCCAACAGATTATACATATTCGTGAAATTTTATCGGGAATACACACACACACACACCCACGCACGCACGCACGCACGCACGCACACCCGCACGCACACCCGCACACACACCCGCACACACACCCCACACACCCTGCACACACCCGCACACACACCCGCACACACACCCGCACACTCACACACACACACTCACACGCACACGCGAAAATGAGATTGAAATACCAAGTGCACAGTTCATGTAATAATATGGAAATTGAGCGAAAAATGTAAAAAGGAAAAAAGTTATAGGCATATTAGATAGACAACTACCCATTCAACAATTTAAATCCTTTTGATTTTTCATGTAAAATGAGTAGTTTCGGAGTAAATTATGCACAAAAATCGCTATAGGCATGTATTTAGCAATATGCTCCTTCATTTTAGAGCCGCATTTGTGCGAGTACTATTCATTGCACGCAAAAAATAATAGTGTTAGCTTTTATATATTAATATCGTAAGCAAATACGCAATACAAAGATAAAATAATAACAACCACACCGAACAAGGCTCGTGGTTATTCTGACGTGCGATTCATAATATACATATGTTAATCAGAGCATACTATTACTGAATTACCACTTGGACATGTAATATTGGGGTATGCTTGGCGCTAACACTGCCAGCCTCACATTAAGACGTTCTATGCCCAATATTAGGCTCGGTTTCATCCTGCCTATCGTGTGCGTTTCAGGGACAGGAGTCGCAGGGGATTCCAGCTCCTGACAAGCAAAATATTGTAAATCTTAATCAGTGTATGATTATAAACATTTAATGTGATATCCATTAGAAAGACAAGGCCCAAGCATCAACACTAACTTTTCTAAGTGTGATATCCACCAGAAAGCGCTAGGCTCAAACATCAACACTAACTTTTCCAAGTGTGATATTCACCAGAAGGCACGATTAGGCCCAAGCATCATTACTCTAACTTATTCAAGTGTGATATTCGAAAGAAGGCCACTGCTAGGCCCAAGTGTCAACACTCAAACTTATCCAAGTGTGATATCCGTCAGAAGGCACTACTAGGCCCAAGCATTAACTCTCTAACTTATCCAAGTGTGATATTTGAAAGAAGGCACTGTTAGGCTCAATCATCAAAACTCTTAACTTAACAAGTCACAAAAAAGAAAAGGGTACCTACCGTTTAGGTTAGGTTAGGTTTTTTGTGTGTGTCCTTGTGGACTCTCCACTGCGGCCATCAGCAGACCTATTGTGGCTCCCTCCTAATTTATTTCACCCAATAAGTTCAGTCTCTTAATGAAACTGATAACTTTATTGGGTGAGAATGTGTCCAGATCCTCTGGCAGCAGTTGCCCTTTTCTAAATATTGAGAATCAGATCCTCCACAGCGGGACCGGTGCATAAGATGTAGTCTGCCTTCACATCATCCTCCAGCCATAGATGACATTCGGCATTTTCCGCTAGGCCGAGTTTATGCAGATGCTAGTTTAGTTCGCACTGCCCGTTAGAATTTTCAGGTTTACCCTGGTTAACTCTAAAAGTTTCTTAGATCTTGATTTCAAAGAGTATATTATAAATGCATTCGAATGAACTAATCCTGGTAATTCTTGCCAGTACTGGAGAGTTTTCCTTTCAGCCCAGGTTGAGATAACCATCTTAGCGGTACTTGAAGATATGCCATATCGGCTCTGGTCCAATGATTCGTTATCCTGCTCCATTTCTGGTCAAGGAGTCGGCTATTTCATTACCTTCCATACCAGCGTGGTCGGGTATCTAGACCAGAGTCACTTTACAAAATTGTTTTAACTTACTCAGTTGGTACATGTTCAAACCGTACCCAAGGCTCTTTTAATATCATTTTAATTATAATTATAATTATATTACCCATTATCATCATAAACATATTACCAACTATTTATCAACATCAACGCATATTACCAATTGATCATATTCATGAACATAATACTAGTTCATCAAGATCAACACACTGCGAACTAATCATTTTCATGAATATAATACCAGTTCATCAACATCAACACATTGCCAACTGATCATCATTTACAGTTTTAGATGGTATTAATACGTCATCCAAATAAATAAATACCTGTTTAGTATTTATCATGGGTTGTAAAGCAAAGTTAATAGTTCTCTGAAAACAAATGGAGCGTTAGCTAAACCAAACGGCATTTTTAGGTACTCATAATGACGGTCTGGTGTTACAAATGCAGTTTTCTCCAGAGAATCTTCGGAAATCGTTATTTGGTGAAAACCACTAGTCATATCAAGTGAAGTGAAATATTTAAAGCCGTCTAACTGATCAATTTGGTCATCTGTACTATCTCTTAATGGTTTGTCTAACCAATGCACAATAGTCGACACACATTCGATCACTGCCATATTTCTTACGAACAAGTATTATAAGACATGCAAATAGAGGAAAAGAATCTCTAATGATTTCTTTGTTTTTCAAATCATCTATAATATGTCTAACTTGCGTTCGCTCCTCCAAATGACATACAATAGGGCTGATATTTCACGGGTGTATCATTAGATAATCTAATATTTAATTTGCCTGTACTCACAGTTGATTTAGAATTTCCAAGAGCAAATGTCGTTAAATTCTGTCAAGACATCCAACAGTTTGCTTTTGTGTTCATTGGTTACTTTCAAATTATCAAAGGTATTCATAGGGTAGTGGTGAGAGGTATGTGAAACTTCTCATATGGTCCAAATGATACTATCCGACCGAAATCATAGATGTCTCTGTGGTGGATAGCGACTTGCGAAGCAAGTACCGAGAGCGGCAACCTCTAACCCAGGTGGACTAAACAACTGTTATTAAATATGATTTGAACGAAACAACTACTCAGCGGGCAAATACCCCGACCTGCATTGGATTATACCTTCAAATCATGATAGATCGGTAGCCAATATCATATGTCAATTCCTAACCAGACATAGACCGGTTTCGAACTTATTAGTTGTCCTCAGTATGCCACAGGTTATGGAACAGACAAATGATAGTGGCCAATCTGCTAGTCATATACTGACTAAGGTAAATTGAGTAGTGGTGAGAGGTATGTGAAACTTCTCATACGGTCCAAATGCTACTATCCGACCGACATCATAGATGTCTCTGTGGTGGATAGCGACTTGCGAAGCAAGTACCGAGAGCGGCGACCTCTAGCCCAGGTGGACTAAACAACTGTTATTAAATATGATTTGAACGAAACAACTACTCAGCCCCCCCCCTTTGTTTAAAAGTAAGTTTAATTCAACGCAGGTTGGAGCTTTTTGTCCGCTGAGTAGTTGTTTCCTGTAAATTTTATTCAGTAAATAGAAAATTTGTTGTTTCAAATTTCATTGCAAATATTTTTTCCGTGTTAGAATATTTACCGAAAATGAAACAGATGTGGAGATAAATGACTTGAATCATATTGGGGATGGTTTTTTCAATTTTAAGGGATGAATCTACCACCACTACATAGGTGAAAGGAACTTTCTTTTATTTCAGTTCTAACGGCTTTAACAATATTCTCCATAATAATATAATAACACCACATACCCCCTTTATCTGAAGGTCTGGAATACCTTGTGGGGAAGGGTCACATTTAGAAACAATGACACACACCCAATATCCAGTATATACATAATCTCTCTCACAGAAAAATCCCAGTTCCTCGACCGGGAATCAACCACCCCGAGGTTTTCAGGCAAGTACGTTACCTCTAGACCACGGATTGCCATGTTTAAAAACATGAAATTTTTCCCGGAATAAGGCCATTTCGTATCTAATTTCCCTGGATTAATATTATTTTGTCTATGATTCTGTATATTAGAACTGTTACCGACACGTTTTGCTTATACAAAATTGCAAAATATTTTTTAATCTAAAATCAATACTTATGCGTGATTTTCTTTCCTCGTTTATCAATGGCTATATAAATTTATCAAAATTAATAAGAATAGAATTATTATGAACTTTTGTCAGAAATGGTCTTATCGAAATGAAATCGAAAGGGTACCTTTTTATACAGTATTCAATTCTACATAAATAAAGAATATTAAAACTAATGAAACATCGTTAAAACTCCAGACGATGATCAAATATCAATTTCATGTAAGTATTTAACATTTTACCTTTTATTATCTTCTGCTCTTAGTGCCATACACTTGGCTTCATCTTCTCCATTGGGGCAGTCTTGAAATCCGTCACAGATCATATCATTTGAAACACAGTAAGGAGTACTAGTAAAAGAAATTTAATATAGTTTCTTCATCCTTAAACATTTTTTAACCCTTAACTATTAAATGAAAGGTTGATATGAATTTAATAATAGAGTTTGTATTTGGTTGATATTTTCTATTATCATTTATTTATAAAGCTCAGCCATGTTGTCTCATGTAGTATTTTAAAATATTTTGGTGAATATATAGGTACTGTTCTTTATTTGCAGTGTTTTCTATTTTATGTTAAAATTTGATTTATTTGCTAATTATCTATCTATAAAGTAAATTTATATATTCTTTTTTTAGTCTTTATTATATTTTTATATAGGGTACATATTTGTTAATGCGATTTTTCTGAAAATTTTTAAATGCAGATTTTAGAGCTTGCTAACTTGTTAATGATACTGTATAGACTGTCGATTAAATACAAGTTTTCATTTATTACATTCAAGGATGTTTAATAAATTTATAGTTTTAAATTTCGTATATTTTACAGAATTTATTAATATGTTGAGAAATAGACTTACTCTCCACATTTGATATCGTGTAATTTACACGGACATAATTTTGGATCCTCGTCAGTTCTATCCGCACAATGAACAATACCATCACAAATTTTAGAAGGATCTGTGACTTTCAAATATTCTTTGCAGGAGCAAATATCTGGTTCGTCTCCATAATCTCCACAATCGTTTATTCTATCACAAAAGGAGCTTTTCGGTATACACTTGTTATTACCACATTTCATTTGACTTATTGGACATACTACAAAAAATATTTTAAAGACTTGAATTTAATTAAAATAGATTTAGATGATAAAAAATAACAAGAAGATTCTTTACGTATTATATATTGGCTTAAATTATTTGTAATAAGTTGTCGAACTAAATCATCTCCCCACAAATCAACAGTAATATTTTAATGTTGATTGATTTTGTAACCCAAATTTTCAAAACACCAAAAATCAGAACCTAATTTATCCTGATGGTGTTTAAAAATTATAAACGAAATGTTGACAAAGTGAGAAATTAATGTTCATTTGAAATACACCGACTAAATCAATCGACAATAATATTTTAATTAGAAAATTGTTTGTAAATTGTAAAAAAAATCATTTTAGACTTTTACAGGTTTTATATGTATTTATTGACATAATAATATGTTCTTTCTAATGAATAATATTCTGAATATTATCTGAAATATTGGACTAACACGAAAGTCATTACCGATACGATACAAATATTTCAAGTACATTGATATTCATATTTTTATTGTATCAAGTCTATCCTAAATATTTATGATGTTTATCAACAAAGACTCCAGAGTAATCATTATTTACTAAAGCCTTTTTGATGCATTTTTTCTCATTAGTTAATACCTCGTCATTGTAAATCGTGCCTCATCTATAAACAGACATCTGTTAAGAATTCTTCAGTTCAGAATAATCTAGTTGCTAAAATCCAGTCTATGAACTTCATCCCCTATTGTAACCTCTGGACTTCTTGTTGGACATGAAGTGGGTGCGGATGATTCTTTTTTTAAAGTCCGCCAGACTATTCTTCTTGTGCTAAGTTTTGTATTATTTCCAACAATATTGAGAATGTTTTCTTCTTCTACATTATCTTACTCGAAGCTTATTTAAAACTGGCGCATATCGTTGGAAACCGACTATGTTGTTTAGAATAGTTAAATACTTTGGCAAAATTTTGGTGATTGGTCGATTTCCTAAATGGAAGTCTAGGAAATCTTTCAGATTCTCTTAGCACAGCCCGTCCATTCTACACAAAATCTATTCACATACATTATATCCGCATATTCTGCATTCGGAAATTTATGAGGCATTATTATGTATATTTTGAAACGTAATGGTAATAATACTAATAAAAACAACAAACGTTCAAACATAAATTTGTTGTCTCCCATTTGAGAGTGTTATTATATAATAATGTTTTAAATAAAAGAATTATTATTTTCTCAAAACTTGTTTATTGGCAACCGGTTTCGACTATTCAAATATTCATCTTCAGGCCAAAAGCTTCAAATTATATTGTTGCATATTATATAATAGATTAAAATTTTGAATACTTATAATTATTATAAATAAACAAACAATTGACTTCGTCTTGTCATATACAAATAAATATGAAAACAGGTTAATAACAACAGTATCAAACACTTTTTAAAAAACTTAGCAATACGACTATCTACAGAAAAAGCATACAACTAATGACTAGAATGTTTTATTCTTAAAATATTAGGATTGCAATCTTTCATACACATCACTGTATAGTCAGTTGTATACATGTTATGTTAAATATATTTAATATACAGTGGCTTAACAGATGCTAGTTAATAAATAACTGAAAATAATGTGATTGATTCAAAATTGACCTGACCATTTAATGAAATGTGATTTGATTTTGTTAATTTATAAATTTCTAGTTCCTCAAGCGTGTTTAATAGTTTTCCTTTATTCTGCACATGTAGTGGTTTAAAACCAATAGTTTTCTCAAATGAATGTTTTGTGTCTAGTCAATGGTTTGCAAAATGTGAATCTCTAGCTTTATTTTTATACGACCTCAGATGTTCTTTTAGGCGAGTTTTAAAGTTCCTATATGTTCTACCCACATAGGCCACATCACAATATGTGGAACATATAGGAACTTTAAAACTAGCTTAAAAGAACATCATATAATAACAAATGCATAAGAATAACAAAACTAACAGTGTCAAACCAGTGAATACGAACTGCCAGAATATTAAAATTTTGAGTATTGCCTTTTTGACAAAGCAGCTAACGTATAATAGTATATCATTCAACGAGCATATAATGATGGATATTATTTATGAGGTGAAGTTTATGTAAATCACCCTAGTGGACAATAATAGCTATTAAATGCGAGTAGAATAGTGACAAACTTTGATGTTTCAAATCAAATAGAAATTCCATGCGAATAATGAAATTATTAATCACTGCAGTTATTCACTGCAGAATTGCATTATCCTTGAGGTGAAACATGTATAATGGATACATTATTTAATAGTCGTGGATAAATAGCATTATCTAACAAACATTTGATGGCGGGTCGAAAGAATGTAAAACAATTGTCAATTTACGTTATCAAAAATAAAATCTGATGGTAGTTTTGCTAATTTAACATTAAAATAAATTTTTCATGTTTTAACTGTCGAATTTTTATTAAATTGAGTGCGTGGCAAACAATCAGACTTGTTGAATGAGATGCGCAAACGAAAAAAAGTATACTGTTTTGTTTAATTTTTCCGCTCTTTTCAAATATCGAAACAGATCTACAAAATTTTATTATACAGGGTTTTCAAGATATATGAATTTGCATTTTTTTTATAGATACCGACCTGGATTTGATTTTGGTTTATATGGAGTTTTGTCAAGCAAAATAAATATAATATAGTGCCAAGTATGAACCGATTAAACAAAGTGGATCAAAAATTACAAAATCAATAAAACGAAGGAGATTACATTAATGATGATGATGAATTATGTCATGACCCTTCAAAGTTATAAAAAAAACAGAAGTTTTTTGGCATATTTTTAAAATGGTTAAACTTATATCGGTCATATTTCTCATGTGACCAGTAGCCGCTGGGAGCTAGAAGTCTATTTAATTTGGACACAGTAATTTTATTCTAAAAGTGTTTACAGGGAACCCGGAAGGTTTTTCTAACACCTTTTTTCATATGGTTGGTCCATCATATGAAAAAAAATTATGTTAGGAAAACCTTGAAAATTGAAAGAGATGTATGACAGGAAATTTATAAGGAAAGTTCTTTGGTCTCTTACATTTTTGTATACGAGTAACGATTTGCACAAAAAACGATAAGAACCAAAGTATGATGCTACTTACGGAGTACGATAATCAATGGCCAGAAGAATGCAAGCGTGTATAGTGAGTGATGTGCATGGTGGACATTTCGAACATTTAGTTTGGTTAAGTTTTTACTTGTTAACATTATTATTCAATTAAAAATTACTATATTGAAGATACAGGATGTTAAACATTTAAAAAATTACCTTTCTTAGGTGGCTACTGTACAAGAACCAGTAACCACTAGTAATAACAGCAGTTTTCAGTAAATTTTATGATATGTATTATAAAAGTGAATTGTATTAGCTGAAATGATGTAGTGTACTGTGCTTTTGTATCCCCCCGAAAAATTCAACTACATCTTCGCATTCCGCACAAAAAAAATGAAAAACGTTTACTCTTGATGTTTTTTTTACCTAGAGTATTTTACGAAAACAATGTCTGACCCTATGTAGCTGGCATATTAGAAAAATATTTACAAATAAGTAGTAATAACATGTACGAATTTTTATTAAGAATACGTTTTTTTGCGTAATTTTATCCAGTGTCAGTACCGAAAAGTCTAAAAAGTCTGAAACAAAAAAAAAAAAACGACAAACTTTGAGCCGACCTCCTCCCCGATTCTCACGCCCATGGTCCTCCACTGTTTTTTTTTTTGATAAAACCGTTAGATTCCTCATAAAATATGTACCACTTATACCAAATTTCATTGTTCTACAAATTTTCTTTCAAATATATTCGTTTTAATACCAACGGAGATCTATCGATTTTAAGTCGAACTTATTATTCAATTTCTGAACTAAAAAACAAATTAGGAAAAATCTTATCGTTACCGATGGTTAGTATCTGAGTAGTAGCGCGCATGAAGAGAAAACGTGAATAGTGAATTATTTTTTTCCTAATTTTAGGTATTTCATAAAAAAAAATCCTGCTAATTTTGGATGGTATCTTTTTTGTTAATTAAGAAAAGTACATAGTTAGATGTCTGTATACATATAAATGTTTATGAAAATCATTTAAATAAGGAATCTGGAAAATTTGTGAAAAAAGAATCAGACCGAGTATACTCCAATTCGTTAACACGAGAACCCTTACTATAGGGGAAAAAGGATAAGTAGCACATAATGGATGTGTATACTGTGTAAAATAACATTGAAAAAATTATTTATCCTAATTTGGTTGGGTTTGTTCTTTGCTGATTATAAGTAAATTGTGCTAATAAATATTACAAGAACTCAAAAGTGCATACGTACTAAACTATTTCACTCCATAAAATATCAATAAACCAGTATATAAATATAAAATTATCAATGCTGCTGTCTTTTATTTACCTTTAGTAGGAAGGGTTGTCATCTTGGGGAAGGTCGTAATTATTTTCCATTATTATAATATTTTAAATCAAATCTACTTTTTCCCCTTACTTGTGCCATATGTAAATATTTGTAGTTGTATATATATTTTTTCGTGATTAAACCTTTCTAGTAATTATCATTAATCCTAGTTTTATTTGTGAAAGTAAGTTTTGCTCAAAATTTGTGATTTTGAGAAGTTTTATTGGGTATGCATTTTTTTTTAAATCACTTGGCGTCCTTATATTATTTTTATACATAATAATAACATAATAAAATACAAATCCGAACCACTCCGACCCCACTAAGTTTATTATTTTAGTTGGAGCATAACCATTTTCTGTTACCACCGGAAAATTTACATAACAAAATAAAAAATGAAAACCAAATTTTGAGTGCCATCTTCAAACTGCCGTAACTCCCTGAAATATTTATGTATTCCTGCTGGGTTCGATTCTTGAGGTTGAGGGTGTAGAATTATTAGGAGACTAAGAGATAGGTATGTAAATATGTATGAATAGTAAGTTAGATAGAGACAAAACACATACTTCTCCCGGTAGATAACTCAAGAATAAGGCCCCTGTTGACTTGAACATTTATTGGTATTTTTGAGTGAGGAATCCAAAATTATAATTTTATTCCTAGACACTTTGAGTTAATTTGTTTATTATTAAAAATTAATTCAAGTCCTGTCCTATGATGATTCTTTACAAGCTCTCTTACAAGTAGTCTTTTATTATTTACAAAGGTATGTATGCGCCATCTTCACAACGAGATTGAAACTTCTAAACATATCCTCTATTCGATAAAATAAGTTTCTACCTTCGATCAGATCGAAGGTTTCTACAGTGAATTTATGCAGCCATTTAGACAGAATACATGATTATCGAGCGGTTGGTACAATAAATAGTTACCACAAATATCCGTGCGGTGGCAGTCCATTTCCCTTTCATAACACAATTCGGGTTCTTCATCTTCACTGCTCCTACATTCTGGTATTCCATTGCATACCTTATTTCTTGTAATACATTCTCCTAATTTACATCGAAATCCATCACAATGCGGGGGATCCACTTTAAAAGCTGCCTGTTCTAGTGAATTAAAATTATTTGATATACTTTTATAAAAAATATCTTCAAATACTTGTATTAATATTAATACTTACTCATTGCATTAACTATCTTAGTTTTAAAATAGTTAAAACTAGTGTATTGTCTAATCGATGACAATCCACAATGGCCATTTTTTTCATGATAAACCGCTGCAGGATACCAGCCATTACCAGAGTCGCAAACTAGAGTTCCACTCCAAGGAATAGAATTCTAAAATACTTAATTTTAGTATAAGTTTTATACAAATCATATTAAGGTACCTGACAGTCGTTAAATATTTTGCTCTCAAAACATCTATATCCCATGAGACAGTTTTTAATAGGAACTAAAAATAAATATTTAAATTTTTTATTTTCATCCAGTCCTATTGCAACACATTTCTCCTTACGAGCGCTGTCTCTCCTAAAAAATATCCACAACACATTTAGTTAGCGATAATGTTCAAGTAATAAAAAGAGTCGAGATTATGCTACTTTTTATTTATAATTTTGAGAATACTTGTAAATAAATAATTAATTTACGTACATAAATTAACTAATCAAACAGAAATGATATTTACAAACAGTATAAATCCTAAAAGTAATTTAAATACAAGATATCAAAGTCATAATCCTCCCACTTTATTTAATTGAAGATTAAATAAAGTAGTCACATACACTTCTTGATGATTTACAAAATTTGTGTCATACAAAGTGAAATAATTGCGATCGCCCACTACTAAAAGATTTTTACCAAATAAATAAAAATTAACAGTATAACAGAGATCTTTATATAATATATGATCATACTTGCATTGAATCACTTATTTTTTTATTCTATTTAAATAAAATTAAAGCTTAATTAATTAGTATCTAATACCGGCACCTGTGTCTGTGATACGGACACAAAATTAGTAGTAATTCATTATCTTATACATGATAGGCTTCGTTTGAGTTTTGAGTTTATGAGTCATACATCAAAATATGAAAAAAAGTTCTTATGAAGATGGGTCCGATAACGCTTCGTTTTCGAGATACTGGGTGTCGATTTGAAATAAATTATAATAGTTTTATTAGCCACAAATAAGTCTGATCATATTAATAAAGCCTCTATTCTTCTAAATGATAAAACTATATATACAAAAGTAATGAAGCCTCCACAAATTCAGTTCACAATAAAGTCAATACACTGATGACTGCTTTAACTAAAAAATACCAAATAACAGTAGAACAAAGTAAATGGTCAAAATATTCAAATGAAATTTTTGTCAAAATTTATTTTTTACCCAAAATACACATGAGGAAACACCTTTACAAACAATTGTGTTTCATTGTGTCTCCTTTTTACTAATTATGAAGGAGAAAAACTAATTTGAACTGTAAGCCGCAGTTCCGTTTTAGAGCGAAACGTGCGACCGATGAATTTCATCCCGCCAAACCGGACCCGTTAAGAAATAATGTAGGGTCCCACACTGACTTAAAAAATGCATAATGATTTATCGGACATTTTGTATAAAATAAACCACAAAGTAAACACTATTTAAAGTAAACTAACCTGGCATATAAATTAGTAGGCCTGATATATCTGCTGAAATTGATATTTTCTTTTAAACGCAATAATATTATGTCACTTGCTTCAATGTGAATTGATTCTACAACTCGTATGATTTGCTCATGAGGACCTTCGATTTCAAGTTGTGCTTTTCCTTTACCAAGAAGCACTACTACGTAATTTGTTTGCAACCTGAAAAACAAAGATAGGTAGAATAGGTAATTGGAAGAGTATTTAAAATTAAGGTGTATAAAAGTTCAGGTGGGCATCGGACAAAGTGATGTGAAAAACCCGCCGCAGCGAAAAAATTTTTGAAAAAAAGGGGGCTTCTGTACCTTTTTAAAGAAAAGCAGCGTGACATCCGTATACTTTTTTTAAACATATGACGAGTTGAAAGTTGTCGTAAATAAATGAAAATAGACAGATAGATACTTCTATGTACTATATTTTTCATCTTTTTGCAAAATTGTTGATTACAGACAAGGTGATGGATGAAACTGAATTGGCATAGGTTTCTATTTTTTTTTTTGGTTCATTATTTTATTACTTCGAATTTTTCCACATTTCATATGTTTTATAAGTCCACAGAATAGGTAACTGCAATGTTTTCCATACACTTCAACTTTCAAATAAATATATTTTAAACATTAAAATAAAACGAGACTAAACAACACATACCAGTTGTCTAGCTGGCCAAATGAATAAAATAAATAAATAAGTTCTTGAATCTTCTGATCGTGTATATTCCATATCGATGATGTAGCGCACACGTAGTAAGTACTTTTTTTTTTTGACAAAAATGAGAACTACACTAAACAACAGTTACAAGTATGCACTCGTTAAGTGTATTTAATTAATTTTTGCCAAAAAAGAAACTTATCACGTGTGTGTTACACTATCGATATGATAGACATTTGTTTGTCGTGTTCTTGTATGAGGTAACGAAATATCTGTCTCTTAACTTAAATAACTTGACAGTGTCATTTAGTCTGTGCATTCTCCCAACGACTCGAAAGTCGGAAATCATCATTGCGTCGCCTTTGAGATGGTATTTTCAAAGGTCGCCAACATAAATCTGTAAATCTTCTAAAACGTTTTCTGTTCAACATAATCAAAAACCCCTCGTTAGATCATATGCAGATTTAGTAGACGAAATTATAGGCAAAATTATTTTCTAATTCGAAAGACGAATTTAGTGTTTCATATTTAGTGTTGTTTCACGACAGTACCTTATGGAAAAGCATCAACAATCATCAACATCAGTTTTGTCTGTAATATCACTTAAAAGAGCCCATATATTTTCGGGATTCATGACAATTTTAATCGTACGTGATTACCCAACCGGTTTCACGAACTCCCAGGTGCCCATACATTTTCGGGATAATTTTATCAGGATTGTCTCATACACATTCGTGTTTACCCGTACGGTTTTATCATGTACGATTAAAATTATGCGAACATGTATGGGTGATTATATACACACCTAAATCAAAAATAAATACATCGTATTACATTTTTAAAATGTATTTTATTTAATCTAAAAATTTTACAACTTTCCACGATGCTTCATCTACCTCCCCTGACGAACCTCTACTGAATTATTCAGTTTTTAAATACATGTGATGAGATTCCCCACAGAACTATATATTTTTCATCAATTCAGGCAGATTACTATAAAATAACTTATTAATAGTAAAATTATTTTAAAATGCGAAAATTATAATGTTTAAAAGCAGATTTAAAATATCAAATTTGGGAAAAGTAATATTACCTATACAAAAAAACTGAAAATAGTAGGTAGCATTAAGTATAAATATTTATAAAAAACATACTTTGTTATGCCTTCGAAACAATTTAGAGAAGTAACAATCCACTCTGCATTAAGAATGATACCCATGCATCTATATATACCGTCCGAATAAATCACAGCATTCCAGGGTGAAGTATAAAGTTCAACATCGCTAGTAACATTATCTTGATAAACGTTGTGCACAGAGCTGTCCAAAGATACATTTGAACACCTAACATACAAGCCACTACACATATCGCAAGGTTCGTCCATATAATCGGTCTGTTTAAAACCATCTATTGTGACGTTTAGTGGCTTATCTTTTACTTGATATTTATGGTATCCAATGTATTCTTCAAAGCCTAACAAATTGCAAACATTTGTAGCAATGGATGCCTCGTTGTCGGACATGTTTGCACAGAGTGGTCTCCAGACACCAAAACGATTGATTGTAATTATACCACTCATGCCCAGCTTGGGACGTAAATCACTGTCAAGAGTTAATGTTACGCCATTCGTAAGGGCAGCTGAAACAAGAAAATGACCAAATAAAGATAACACGTTGTAATTATTCAACTGAAAAGTAAACGCTAGGAAAATTTATATAATTACATTTTCAAGCAATAAGTTACCTTTAATAATGTTATGTATAAATATGTATGTTTAATAATAATCCACTAATTGTGATGTAGAGAATGTAGTTTTGTTAAAATATCAGTAGCAAATGTGTATAAACTTCGACAATTTATGACTAGAACCAAGTGAGCCATGTACTTTATTACAGCCCATAATACTGTTCATCATGGAGGAGGTAGGTTTTCTACCGCAATATTCACGTACAGCTACGTTTACTTTAAATGAACGGAGGGCGCTGGTATCCATGTGTTATTTGTGGCGATGGAGGGCTAAGTTTATTATTGAAACAGGATAGCTCAATGGTATTAAATTGATATATAACTTTAGTGCTCTATGCGCTAACTTGTTTCAATAATAAACTCTGTCACCGATATCAGCGCCCTCTAGTCAGTTAAAGTTAAAATACTATACATTCTAAGAGGGGTAAAATTTCAACTAATATTAATTGAAACGATTCTTACAAGATATTTATTTTTAACATTAATTACAAAACATATTTGGAGATACATAAATTGAAAATATTTATAAAAGCAAAAAAAAGTTCGGAGAATTAAAAAAAAAGACATTTATTAACACTAAACAATTTTCCGTATTCGACGCATACAGATTATGTGTACCTCCTTATGGATTGAAATTTCTTCGTAGTATTTATTGCAGTGAACAAAACACGGCATCAATTTTATCCACACAAAAGAGTTAATAAATCCAAATCCAAAGATTAAACAACATGTCACCAAAACTACGAAACGATACAATAATCACAGCTCACAAATGTAAATGGTTGTATACGAATTATGTCAGACAGCCAGTAGAAAAATGTGAGACCACTTCGCTCCCCCGGCCCGGTTGTTGTTGGTTACGTTTTTTTACCATAATAAGATTCATCTAGTCATAAATGGTCGAATAATACAATGCGAACGTTGGCTGTGGAACACTTTTTGATAGTTGTCAATTTTTTTTACCCCCACTCCTTTCCGCAGTGAGTCACTGCCATTTTTTAAACGGCAATTCCCACCTTTTAAGGATTCTGATTCTCCCTGAAATTCTACATACAGCCAATATGCGGTTATGTGTTGTGAACAAAAAAGCGAGGTAGCTGCGGAATTTTTATCAATTTATTTGAAATAAATAAATAACAAGTTGACAAAACGCAAAATAAATAATATCAGTCCAAAAAAACATTAAACTATCATATTCAGTATCTAAATTGGGTCCTATTTACTCTTAAGATAACCCCACGAAAAATATCTTAAGGATTGCGGTTAGGTGATCGCGCCGGCTTGTTCAATGGCCCCTCACCTCCCAATCTAGAGCCCAGAAAAAATACCCTTTAAATAATTCTGAACTCTTACACAGTAATGAGGGGGTGCTCCAAATATTTGTCACTTGTTAGCATTTCTTCAATAAAATAATTCCTAAAGTTCAATTCCCAACAATGCCAGCCCAAACATTTAACTTTTCTGGATATTGAGTATTGGCCTCCATCATCCAGTGTGGATTTCCAGGAGCCCAATAACGACAATTTTGTTTATTAACCGTTCCGCTAAGATAAAATGTATCTTGCACAGAAAAGATAATAGGGTTAGCAAAATCAGCATCAGCATTGCACCGTTCCACAAAATTCAATCAGTCGATTTCATTCAACTCATGAACTAAAGTCACTTTGTACGGATTCCCTATACGTTTTTTCAAGTACCTCACGCTTGTGTAGTGTTATGCAGATTTTCTTGCAATTGCAACAACATATTTACTTCGTCAGACACGTTTCAGACAAATTTCTTTGATTTTGTTGACTCTGGAGCGCACTATGGGATCCAAATCGGAATATTTAATATTAAATAAAACATTTCATGTGTCCTCTGCCTTTCCCCATATCCCCCCACTACAATCAATTCTTTATTTTTCTGTTAAGTAACGAACCATTTTTTACTGGATTTCCAGCACTGCTAAACTGACTTTTCAGTAAACTATTAACTTGTTATTCATTTGTTTCAAGTAAATTGATAACATTCCGTAGCTATCTCGATTTTTTATTTTCAGTTTTTCATAAATCAGTTCTTTATTTTTAAACTTTGAAATATGCCAAAAACTTATTTAATAAAAAGGAATAAAATTATTCGAGTCTCGAGTCTATTATTTAGCGGTGTTATTATAAACAACATTTTGTATTTCTTATGACAAAATCTATCTTGCCAAAAATTGTGAACATATTGAGGTGATTAAATTTATTAATTCATTAGTTCATATAAAATGTTTTTAAAATTATTTAAGAGCCATTTATAGATGTTACAACAACTCATATCAAGCAGAACGTCTTGCTCTCGTCAATACTAGAAAACGCATAAGTACCATTTCACTGCGATGGTAAAAAATATCGAGGATATCATAAACGAGCATCAATTTTTTTCGCTAAATAAAATCTTTATTTCTGTGAATAGCTGTAGAACTTTAGACATTTCTTTATTAAGGGATAGCAGATTCATATCAACTATAAGATCGCAGATTTCGCTCCATAATGAATTGGTGATTGGTTCAAAAACAATTAACGACAATTTGGAAGAAAAAGAAGTAAGATATACAAAGACTGATTTTAAGGACACACCGAGGAGACCAACTAAACACATTTCCACCAACAATGACAAACTCCAACACTGAAATGACTCTCCTCTTGTGATTTAAGAAAAAATCAGTAGGTGAATTAGACCTAATTGTACTGTTGTCTATTCAGGTAGAATATTTGTAAATAGTTAGTTCTTAATTTTACGATATAACTAAAAGACTTCCTATATGTCTTACCACAATCTAATTCGTCTTCCTTCTTTAAGCAGTCTGGTATACCGTCACAACGTTTTGATATTTCAATACATTTCTGACTTCGGCGACAGTAATATTCAGACGATTTACATGTAACTAAAAATTTTTATTAGAACCCTTATTTATTCAATTAGTTTATTATTTGATACCTACTTACCACAATCTATTTCATCAGATATATCAAAGCAATCAGTTATACCATCACAAATTGCATTTGGATTATAATTCCTTACATAATCAGCGCATAAACAGTTTTGTTCATCTGTCCCATCTTCACAATCCACAATTTTGTTACATTTTTTGTTTATAGGTAAAATCTGCAGCATTCTGAAAGGTAGGTTATTTTGGCAACAAGATTTTAAAACGGTTACCTTTATTAATGCTAATATTTTTTAAATTTATAAATAATATTGGTATTTGTCTATGAATTCTAAATAGGCAATATAACTTTGAGTTGAGTATGATTTTGGCTTAAGTGACAAGCTATATGATTGTAATTTGTAATATGTTGTGGCTATACAGAGTTATAACTTTAACCAAATATTACCTTTTACACTTAAAATAATGAGATTTTTTGGATGACGTATCATTTTTGTTAATAGTTAATGATGAAAGATTCGTTGCATTCATTTTTATTTGGGAATTTAAATCTTTTTCCAAATTCAACAATGAATAATTGTTTGTCACAATGGAATGTGTTAAGTTGCTGTTACTCCTAAATACTTCTCTTGGTAAATAAGTAACATAATTATCATCATTTTCTTCCTCTTTTCCATTTCTTGGTACACCAACAAAATGCCTTCTGCTGGAATGCTTAAATATATCATGAAAATTATTTTCACAATTCATTTCATCATCACCCAATAAACAATCAACAATTTTATCGCAGTGTCGTTTTTTAGGAAGGCATTTATTAACACCTTTACAGGAGTAACCAGGGCATTTCTGTAGGGGTACTCTTCGTATAAATGTTTCATGCTCTAAATAAAAAATAAGTATGTTATTATTCAATTAATGATTATAATATTTAGGATTTGAGTATATAAGTAAATCACTTTATTAGGCTGAATTAAAGAGTAATGGATAATGTTGATCTGGCCCGTTATAACTCAGAAATTCGTCTAAGCCATGATAATAAAGTTCCCACTAAAAGAAACGATCAGAATGAAGGAAAAGCTAAAAATATGCAGAGGAATTCAGTCCCCACAACTCAAACATACAAGCAGATTGCTGAGTGTGCTAAAGTAGGTACCTTGGCCACAAATTTTCCGGAAACCGTTTTGACAACGGATCAACTAAAAACCGTTCAATATTAAATCCTAAACGAAATCGTAGACCAAATGGAAAGTGCCGTTAAGCCAAAATTCCTTGGTTCGATTTTCAAGCCAGGTTTTCTAGTTCTTACCTGTGCTGACAAAGCTACAGTAAACTGGCTAAAAAGCACACCGTGGGAACTACAACTTTGGGAAGGAGTTGCATTGAAAGCGGTAGAAGAAACTGAAATTCCTCGATCGCAAATCTTCATAGGATACTTTCCCAACAACTCAGAAGACTCAAATGAAAGAATTTTAGGGTTCATTTGTGCCCAAAATGAGGGTCTAAATGTAGCGGATTGGAAGCTGCTGAGAAGGGCACCTGAATATACCACAACTCAGTCTGCTCTCTCAGTGGCTCATAAATCTATAAAGAGGCTGCAAAAACAGGTTTACAAAGAAGACAAAGATTGTAACGAAGTGATTTTATTTTATTAAGTTAAGTTAGGTAGCTAGGTTTTGAAAAATATTTTACCCATTATGGTGCTACGCTTTTAATTAATAACAGTTAAATTGTTAATTATAGATAGGTAGTATTGATATGTTTTTATGAACATTCCACATAGGCCAAGTGGCCGGCAGTAAGCGAAACGCGACGCACGCATTGTGTCCCCCGGCACCCTTATGCCCGCGCTAACATGAGGGAGGCCGAGACTGAAAATAATTAAATTAGTCTCCGTCCGACCGCTACTCGAAGCACCACGCCGATTTGGATAGTAAGTAAATTCGTGAGTATAAAGAAATAGGTAATTAAATTTAATGCGGAATTATTCTAAGTCCACAAACGGGTGACGTAGCTGTAATAAACCGCGCATGACTACCGTATCTCATCCTACTTCTGCGTTTTAGCAGTGTTTAGTAGCATGAGGATTTTATCATTAAATTAGTTCCCGTCTGAGCTCCGACCGAAGCACCACGCCGACTTGGATAGTAAGTAAACTTGTGAGTATAGAGGTACATAGGTATCCAAAGGTAATTGCGAATTATTCTAAGTCGATAAACGGTGACGTAGTTGCAATATTTCGCGCATGACTACCGCGCTCATCCTACTTCTGCTTTTTGGCAGAGTTTAGTAGCTTGAGGATTTTGCAGAGTATCCACGACCAGTCCGTTGCTGCCGCCCGTACCGTCCAGACGTGCCAACCCCGACCGCTCCAGAGAGGAAGCCAGCACAGGATCCGGAAGTAGGTAGCAAGGTTTGATAAAGGTTTGGTAAATAATCGGTATTACTTGGCTGGTGAGTACTTTCCGGGCTTTATTTAGAGTTTGCTGCTTATACCGTTTCACCGCTTCATTCACCGGCGTACCGTATCGCACCGCTTGACCGCCCGCTTACTGCCCCGCTTGTCCGTAGTATAAGACCGCTTGTAGTATAAGACCGCTTGTAGTATAAGACCGCTTGTAATATAAGACCGCTTGTAGTATAAGACCGCTTGTAGTATAAGACCGCTTGTAGAATAAGTTGTAAATATGAAGATGTATATAGTGTAAATAATTAGTGTGTAGAATAAATGTAAATATATTGAATAAGAGTCTGTTCATTAACTGTAGTGTGTAAGTTGCCTTTTTCTCGACCCCCTGGCTTAGCCGTATCTTCACTGCAGTTGCCCGGCCTCTATCGTCCCGCCGATAGAGTAAAGTGGTGTTTCTACACTCTAAACAGAAACTGGCGCCCGAGATCTCCGTACAGTGTGCACCGCCGTAGTGTTGGGCGTCAAAGTGACACTTCCGCTCTTGGGTAGAGTAGCGAAGTACGTCACAAGATAAACAAAAGAAGGACACGGTCCCAGTAATAGAGAACCCAATGTCTTAAGGAAGTTCAACTATAACTTCCACAGCAAAGATTTCTCTACCAATGGACAAGCCGTTCACCTCAAAACAAACAGTAGGAGGAATGCTGGAAGGTCTTCACCCAAAGGCTCATCGAAGCCCAAGAATCTATACCTGCGAGAGAATTTCTTACGACACCAGCCCAACACTAAAAAAATACCAAACTCACAAAATGACGCCACACGTAGGGTGCATCCAGATAAAAAATCGATATATCGTTAAATCAAGAGACATGGACCCATAGTAGTCAAATAAAAAAGACTCCCAACCATAAATGTAAATTAATTTAAACGAACATGACACTCCAAGAGCTGCTTAGTAATAAAATAAAATTTATGATAAAGTAAAAAGAAAAATATTGCATGCATTCCTTCTTACGACGTTTAAAAATTAATAAATACCACTTTCATAGATGGCCTAATTAATAACTATGAGTAATTAAACAGCGTTAGGTCTGTTTCAACTTTATGTATATTTTCGTTTCAGGTCGGTGCTCCCTACGGTCTGACCACTAGACTATTGTACAAACATAGATATGTATACAATAATATACAATAACATTTAACTTACTGATGTTTTCGGCAATCCATCCAACGTACTTGCTCACTCTAGTATATACTCCAGGTTCATTTGGTCTGGCACATCCTTCGCCATGACTAACAACCCCTGCTAAATACCACTGACTGGGATTGTTAGGATTTCTACACATAAATGGCCCCCCACTATCACCTTGACATGCATCTTTACCGCCCTCAGATAAACCAGCGCATATTACTTCTCCATCTTCATCCTCAGGATGTTTGCAGTGTTCAAGGATAGGAACTTCTACTTCTCTCATATGATCGGCTGAAAAAATATATTAAATATATTCTGATTTCTAAGTTATCATTCTTTGACCATGCACATCTTTACCCATATTGAATTGAAGGGTTTGAGAGTAACTAAATGAGATGTAGGTTAACAGTTTCAATTTTTGTTGTTCATACGCCAAAGCAAGTTTTTTACAAATCTTGGCACTTGCGGTTTCGAGTAATGCGATGTATCGCATTGTGCTTCGCTGTTAGTGTTGAGATATATTTAACCATTGTTATAGCTCTTAGTAGAAAAAAGTTAATCTTGTTAAATTCTAGAATTGTTTCAATAAGTGAAAATGCTTTCCTCTGTACTAGAGCTGGACATAAACATGCTCATATAACGACATCTCACATGTTATACTAACGGCACCAACACATTTATGAACGCAGTTCACAACAAATTCGGGCAGACTATTTTTACGCATCGGTGTGTGTAGTAATAATGTCGCGTATACAGCGTTTGCGTTGAATCACTTACATTTTAAATTATGTCAAGCGATTTCTAGATTTTAAATTCTCAAAAATCTGTAACTTTTTTATTTGTTACTATAGACACATGAAATTCGGTATACAGATATAAAGAAAGGTCTGACGTTCAGTAGTGACGGTAAATAATTTCTATTTTGTTTTTATACATTTCATTTTATAATTGTATAATGATAACATACAGCGTGTAATTTATGTACATAATTATATGTAAATAAATATTTATTGTAATAGTTGCAAGGCTTCTTCTTCAAGTTCCACAATTTTGCGTGACACAGATTGCTTAAGCTCGTTATATAAGGGTCTGATGTATACAATAAAGTATGAAAGACATCTTCGTTAGTAGCTTTTCGGGACATTTGCGAGAATGATGCAACCTGAAACGTGTCATATTTAATAGACATCTGCTGTTCATTCTTCACTACAAAAGAAGGCAAAAGAGTGTTTATTTGAGTTTCCACTTCATTGACAACAGATCTCGTTTTCTCTGGGGTCCGTTTTGAGAATTCTATTAAAATGGGCCTACAGTATCGAACAGAGGACGGGGTTGGATTTTTCCAAACAATGCTTTTTGTGACTTCATCTACAATTTGTAGTGGAACCAAGGATGTTACAAACAAGTTAGTATCACCAGACAGTATTTGCTTGTACTCACTTTGTCCCGAAGATCCATCACAGCCCCATTTACTGTATAATATTAATTGTGAAAAGTTGGCCACATTCACAAAATCAATTTTGATTATTTTCTTACATGTGTGATCTAGAAGAGACTGCGAACTTACTTTAGCACCAATTTCAATTATTTGCATGTGCTCTGGATAACATTCTCGCTTTGCTTTTGTAAGTTTGGTATATGATGGGAGTACAGTACAGTCTTTGTCTTGTAAACAGGTTCTAAGGTATGTATATTGGTTTTTCGTTAAATCTAAATCAATGAAAAGAGCCAAGGCCTCTTGATTTGTGAAAGGCTCAACAGAAGTATTACATCTTAATAATGTGTGGGTAATAGCCTTCCTTTCTTGTGATGTAGAATGTAGTTCCTGTATAATTTCTGATTCCCATGTCTCACCAATTGAACGTAATCCCTGAGTATATGAATGATAAATCTGATCAAGTCCAGAGTCTCGAAATAGATTTATTGCTTTTCGTTTCTGTGTTTTCTCTGCGGATTCGTTAAATGACTTACATGGTCACCCTCGTGGGTTTTCAGATAAGGACGTCGATGGTTCTTCGTCTTCTTAGAATGGTACAAAAAATTCGCCATATAACCATTTCTCGTTGTTGCGTAAGAACACATCCCTTTTTCTTCCGGCTTAATTCCAGCGTATCTTAAATTTGGGCAATAAGTGTTTCTGAATTTTGATGATAACACATGGCAACTGCTCTTCAGAAAGATAGAAATGCTCCTTAACATACCGTTCTGCTCTTGATATATATTTTTCGTGCTCTATAAAAGCGCCACACATGTTACGTTTAGTAATTTTGAAATTGTTCATTGTTTACTGTCGTAGATACAGCTGACAGCGGCAAATTATGGATTACTATTAATTAATGCTGCTTGTAAATTTTAACAAACCCAAGTTTATATACTTTCCTAAGGACAATGGTAACCACAGAATACACATTCTGTGTATAGGTGAAGTAAAAAAATATTTTCTCTTTGGTTTATTTTTTATGGCCAAAAAATATTTTTTTCAAATTATATCGTACACCATTTTTATCGATATACCACTTTGTTTAATAAGTTTAACAACTACAAATATTTATTTGATTTTATCTAACCTCAAGTCACTCGTAAACATATTTTGTCAAACGTGGAATATGGTGGTGCTACTAAAAAAAATATCAGATAGGACCAGGCCGATATACGATTTCTAAAATCCAGGTATTCAGTGAAATGCTATGCTCTGATTTGTTGCAATTCCATAATGTATATGTATTCTCTATAACGCCGTATTTTGTAAATTCATAATTATTACAGAACGAGTATTGCAGATTTTTGTGTTCGTCGCGCGCGCTTCTTTTTATATTTTGTTGATTTGCAAGAGAAGCGCAAAAAATCCGCAAAATTTTTTTTTGGATCTTATACAGGATCGTTTTAGTTGCCAGATGGTGAAAAAAACTTACCCGGGCGAAACCTGCTAACAGTTAAAATTTTTCTTGAAGTTCAGAAAGTCATTCCAGTAACATGAGGCCTTTATTATTTTTTTATTATAGTAAGGGATAAGCAATATACAAATATTTGTTATGTTTTTAATACTAAAAGAACTGCTCTTTAAAACGGTGTATAACACATTGCACTTTATTTAATTTTGAGTACGAAATTGTTTATTTAAAATAAGCATCAAAACAACACATCTATAAATCTCTCCATATTCCTACTTTTGAAGTCTACTAACTGAACCCAGTCAACATTTAAATAAATTACCGAACCGAATTATAAAAGTTTGATGTATTAGTTATAAGAAAATTGAAGTTTGTGTTCCTTATTAGGTTTTTGGTTTTTGGTATTTTTGAGACGGCGCCTCCACCATCGGCCCATAGTTCGTCGTCGCCCTATTTACTTGCTAGTAAAATATAACAAACTGTAATGCGGAAACCTATACAACTAGTTGCACGATCATTTGTGGCGATGAGTGTTGGTAGTTCTCAGGTATTAACGTTAGATATAGCACGATGTATGGTTAAAGCTGGTCAGTTACTGAAAATTATCTTTCCTAATATAATCTGTATAATACTGACGTAGTTTTTCACGAAACACCAAAACACTATGTACTGCACTCGAAGCGCGTTTCGCCAACCAAGTTGGCATCATCTGGAGATGATTAAAACCTTATGCTAACAATGTACCCTATTTATACCTAAACTATTGTCATGGTTCGGTGAACCGTTTTACTGTTTTAGATTCCAGATGTGCCAACTTGGTTGGCGAAATGCGCGTCACAGAAGCAAAAGAAGAATTCGAGTATTTCCCCAGGGTTTGGCTTAGGTATATGGATGATATTTTTGCAGTGTTTGATACAATAGTCGCTGATATTGACAACTTTGTTTCTAAATTAAACAGTAGTTTCGCGTCAGTTAAATTCACATATGAAATTGAAAACTCTGGACAACTATCATTTTTAGATGTATTAATAATTATAAATAGTAATAATAAGTTAAAATTTGACATATATAGAAAAGATACCAGTACTCTAAGGACTCTCACCATTGTGCTCAACACAAAATGGCGAGTTTTAATTTTCTAGTCCATCGTCTATTAAGCTTCCCGCTCAATAAGGAAAGGTTTGAAAAAGAAAAGGCATTGATTAAGGATATAGATGCGAGTAATGGATATTCTGTAAATTTAATTGATAAAATAATTAGGAAACGAAAATTTCGAAATTCCCCGACCTTTCAAAATGAAAGAGAAAATCTGAAATTTGTATCGATTCCATTTGATCCTCGAATCACCCGTAGTATTGGTAAGATTTTTATAGTTATAGGTATGACAGTGGTTCATTCATCGGGAAATAAATTACAACAACTTTTAGGCAATCCAAAAGACAAAATTCAAACAAACGAAAAGTCTGGGATTTACGAAATTATCTGTAAGGACTGTAATCAAAAGTATGTTGGACAAACTAGACGATCAATTCAAACTAGATTCAAAGGACATATGGCCCATCTCAAATATGGTAGAACAGATAAGTTTATTGTTGCCCAACATGCGTTGAGAAAAACCATAAAATAGATATTAGCAATTTAAGATTAATTAGGAATGTAACGAATACTGCACAGATGGATGCATTTGAAAAGTTGGAAATCACAAAGTATAAAAATAGTATGGATAGTGACAGAGGGCAAATCCCAGGTAACCCGATTTATTGGTTAGTGGGTCACGGTTCACCGAACCGTGATAATAGTTTAGCTATAAATAGGGTACATTGTTAGCATAAGGTTAGTTTTAATCATCTCCAGATGATGCCAACTTGCTTGGCGAAACGCGCGTCGAGTGCAGTATATAGTGTTTTGGTGTTTCGTGGAAAACTACGTCTGTGTTATCTTCACATAAAAGATTCCAACCCATTCCAGGTATAATCTGTATAATCTATTTACTTCACCTAGAAATCGAGTGAATTCTGCAGAATTATTCAGAGATATATGCATTAATTTGAAGGCCAAAATAGATTTTCGTGAAAGCCATTAAACTTATTAACAGCTTTCGTTCGGCTTGTCTTGGCATTTCACTTCCTTCTCAACCTATTGACGCGTTGGGCAACACGACTTGGAGTAGCTTCTATCTTAATCAGTATCTTTAGATAAAGAATTCCAGTAGCAATTCAATAATTCACAAGTAAAAGCGGATATATGTACACTTAATACGTGACAATTATACCGGTATGGTAGTGGTATACCTACGGAATGTGTCATTATCATTATCAGAATCTTTAAACATTCTTCTAAAACGTATTACAACTCAAAAAATGCCCCCCTGTAAGAGTGATTAAGAAGCACAATGACCAGTTCATACAAAATTATGCTTTATTAATTAACCTTTTTTTAAGTTACTAAATATTATTTACGTGAATATTGAACGCTCATTTTTTTCTCTTTCTGAGAATCTGTGTCGTAGTTGTCTCTCGTACACCAAAAATAAAGGTAGGCAAATTTATAAACCATAATTCTATCAACTATGATAAATAAATCCATTGTTGTGTGATGCCGCTGTAGAAGCAATTTTTTGCCCAGCTTTGCTCTGTACTAATTAATGTAAATATTTACATTTGAGTTTACCTTTACATATGAGTTTAGATTTACATATATAATGTATATATAATAAGTACAATAAGTAATACACATAATAATTAACTAGAATCTCACGGTCTGAACCATGTTCAATTGTTGCTCCCCATCCTACAGTAGTGCATATTGCTCCAGGAGGAGGTCCTCGCAAAAAATCACGTCCAGCTGTGGCTTCTGTTGGTAAGCATATCGGCCTAATGTATCTGTTATACCTTGCAGGTGAAGATAATTTCATAAGTGCAATGTCGTTTCTTAAGCTGCCTCTGTCGTATTTTTCGTGAGGTATTACTATAGCTGCCCAACGATGTTGTTCCATTGGAGAATAAGAAAATCTTCTTAACATCCCAGCTTGAATTTCAAAATAATATTGCCAGAATCTGCAACACATTTATGTAAATCTACATTATGCTACGATTTGTTTTACAACAATATAATATACAGAATCCAGATAATATTCAGGGTATTCCATATACGATGGGATTTGAGGTTTTCTCTAACCGATATCATCTATCTTTTTCACTTTCAAGCTACAGAGCGTTTTTGAAAAATTTGCACTTTTGACTAAACCTTGTATCTTAATTAATGTCTTCTTTCCATTTATACGATATTTGTTTAATATTTTAAAATATGCTCTCTACTTATTAACAGCCTGTTTGATTACTATCTGGTCGGGGAAAGAAGACCCACGGAAAGAATGTGATTTCTGCATTCCATTCACAATAATTAAGCATAAATGATATAAATGAATTAGTGCATGGCAAATTTTTGTGATCGTTTGCATCCGCACCTACTCATTGGGCGAGATATATTCCTAGTATATGGTTTCGCAGAAAGCTGGCGATTTGTCGGCAATACTCCTTCGCCGCACAGGCTTTCTTTCGCCGACAGGACAGTAGTTTTGCATAGTCTCTTCAATAACTATAAAATTTTTTGGAAATTATTTCTTCTCAAAATAAATGACATGTTATATACAGTTGGAAGCAAAGTTAAATTGTAATGGAATTGTGAAATTATTTATAGAGCATTCCGTTTAAAAAGATGTGAATTATCTATACACTGCCATGCAAAAAAATCGCGCACACCTAAAATTTTAGCAATCTTGAGAGTCCAAAAGCTTTTTTGTGTTTGTGTTTTATAAGGTAACTTTTGATTTTACATAACTTAACTACAATCTAATTTTTGGAGGGGCTGAAATAAAGGCTTTTTCTATGAGTAGATTTAAAGCCTTTGACAGCGTTCTATGGTAGCAATTTAACTTTTCTTATTTTACGCTAAACAAATGGATTAATTTTTTTGACGTTTTGCTTTTTTTTATGTTTTTATATTTAATAGTTTAGGAGATACAGCATTTTTTATCAAACTAAGTAGAACACTTAATAATTTCAATTAATAGTTTCCTGTATGTAAGTTGGCTGTGACTTATTATTGTGACTAAAGCATTGTTTACCTATCAAGTTTGGTAAAAACCTACGGTATGGTCTTGTCTAAAGAAGTAATTGCTCAAGTATTAGCTTTAAGTCAAGATGGAAGAAGCCTGCGTTATGCATCCCGCTTTTTGCAAGTAGCAGAAACTACGCTTAGAAATGCTGTAGCAAAATTTCGGCAAACAGGAAGCTACGACAGAGGATTGAATCTGGTAAAAGAAGAGTAACAAATGAGCCAGAAGGCATATTCATAATGTTTTCAGTTTTAAGACTTAAATTTATAAATGCTATGAATCTGAATAAATCTACAATTCACAATAGAAGACGCAATTGACCACTACTAACTCAATAACATACAATATCATTGTATGGCTCGTCTAAATTTTGCCCGTCAACATTCAATGGAGAACAATGGAGAACCGAGCTGCACTAAAAAACCACATAAAGTCGGAATTGTGGTTTAAAAGCTTTGGACTTTGAAAATTGTTAAAATTTTAAGTGCCCGATTCTTTCCATATTTCAAAAACTGGAGTATGCATGAAATTTTTCTTTTTCACAGATAACTTTTACTCAAAATGACGATTTAAAATAGTTTTTTTCGTTTCATGATACGACATTAACAGGGACAGCCAAAAGTGCACATTTTTCAAAAAATGGAATTGGAAGTGGAAAAATATAGATGACTTCGGTTTGCTCCATTATTAGTTTTTCAAAATCAAGACCAGAATCGGGTTCTTCTATTTCTTATAATTTTAAGAAAAACCTTAAATATTATCAAATTTGGTCTACCCTGTACTTGTAACATTATACGCCAAGACGAACAACAAAATTTATAGTATTTAATAGGCATTTTAGTATTTTTAATATAAATTTTTACACTTCATACAAAAAAAGCCAGGAGAACTTTTATGTGTTGAATGATCTAGCTAGTTCTATAAAAATACAGGACTTTCTAAAATTATATAGCCATACGCTTACAGTCAGTAGAGGAGTTCAAGACAAAACGAAAACTATCTATAAATATTTGGTTATTAATGCATATTGTCTCCTATGTTCAAAAATTCTAATTTTACGGAGAGAACAAAATGTGTTCAAATCGTTCTAGGAAAGTTATAAATAAATAAATATTAAATAGTAAAACGGTAAGTCATAATCAAATAAAACTACTTTTCTAGAAATTGTTATTCTAATAATGGAGATATTTTATTACATCATACAAGGTGATTCGAGAGCAATTAGTTACATAGAATCCATTTAAAAATATCAGTATCTTCTGTGTAATACATAGGAGGCTATATTTTAATTCCTTTATAATGGTAGTTATGATTTTATATACATAAGGTTTTGTCATTGTGTAGTTAAATCAGTGATGTTTTGATTACCCTTAATAACTAAATATGGACCACATAGGATATTGTCCTGGTAAAGATGATAGGTATTGAAGAAGTTATGATCTAAGGATGAAGAAACATTTTTTGTTTGCTTTAATTAAGACCTTAAAAATGGTACTTTAAAATTTAGATACTTTCTATTTGGGATATTAACTGTGTCCCGCATTTATTTTTACAGAAATTGCTCAGAGGTGTCATATGGGTCGGCGTAGGTTATACGTATTAATAAATACTTTTAAAACTATAAAAAGTTTGGCATTAAAATTTAATTTACAATTGATTATTATTACATATAAACACACATATCATATTTTGATAGGAAACGCCATTTTCGAAAAATCTACCTTAAAAGTTTGATGATTTGGAGGCGTCTAGTAATGTATATACATAGTAGACTGCAAAACAGTAGTAGACTGTACAGTAAACAATATTTACCTTTTAAAATTCTTACATAACAGCTCATCCCTGTTTCACAGTCTTTGTTTCCGTCAGTCAACGTTAGGTAATTTTTCAACGTCACATATTTCGTCACAGAGGATTTACTAATGATTGGACTAGATTTATATATGATAGTTTAACGTCCCGCACACTTTATACTTTACGTAACAACATACAACACGCACTATTTCTGAAGTCGCGGACTACCTCGCCATTTTTACGTCCACTAATGCTCTACACTAAATAGAAAATATCGAATAAATAAAAAAATTTCTTTAAACTTGCCATACATACAACAGATCGCTAGATAGAGTGTTTTTGAACTGAATTAAATTCATGGAGTAAGAATGGAAATTAAATAGGTCATACAGTAGGTAATCGCCTAGAGATGCAAGCGATATTCGCCCTTCGAAACTACATAAAAAATATATATAAAAAAGATATGCATTTTGGAAAATACCCCTGCATTTCGGTACACGTGTGTCAGAGACCAATATGGCCGAAAATTTAAGATGACCGGCTGTCATGTTCCAAGTTTTCTGACAAAAATGTAATTAATTTCAGGAAAAGTGCAGCGAAATGTGTATAGTTTTTATATTAAAACCTTGGAAATACCAAATAATTAAATCTGTATCCTTTTTAAACTACGTACCGAACGTGTCACCTAAAAATGATTGAAAATCAAAGCAAGTACAATTTAAATAATTATCAAAACACGTACGTAAATAAAAAGCAACAGTTTCGTTTCTATTAAAATTTTGTAAACGTAGCAAATTAAAAAAAATTGATCAAAAATTTTGTTAGCCTTTGTCGTCCATAATTTTCGTATTTCGGGATTGCGATTGCACGGTGCTTTCTCGAAAAACATTCATCTGTACGTTTTTCGCCATAGCATGGCCCCAAATAGCATTTTTGATTTCAAGGTACGCTATTAAAATTTAATTGAGGTAACCGAAGAATTAAATAGAATGATTTTTTTTAGATCTGGATGATATATACTGGTATAAGAAAGTTATTTGCTGGCCACATCAGATATTTTTCTTTTTAATATCGTTAACGAAATTACTGCCTGAAGTTATAATAGAGACTGTTAAATTGTAAAACATAGTATTTTCATAAGCAAGGTAATAAAAAATATATGATTTGGAATAAATTAACATTTTCAACAGTTTAGAAATTTTAGGGAATATTATTGTTTAGGTTAATTCCCTTTTGGATGTAAAATTTCTAAAAAGTTATGTAATAATAATACGTATATAAGTAGAAATTCAAAGGAAATCTTTGGATATAATATTTCATTGAAACGAATCAATACACGTTTAAATTATTTGCCATTTATATTTGGTATATCTAACAATGCCATTATGCAAATACTTTTATATGGAAGTCTACAAGATTTTTTTTTTCGGTAGAACTGATGCCGGACAGTCCTCCCGTGCACTCCAACACCTCAGGGGCGTTGCACCAGCGAATTAAGTACGGTCACTCCCCACATCCCGCAGTTAATGACTGTATATATCAGAATCGTATGCTCTAAGCAGAAGGAGAGAACCTAGAATGACCGCCTTTCCTTTCCTCCTCCTTCAAGATGATTTTTTTCTCGGTAGGGGCTGAAAATCGACGACACGCATCACATTGGTTTAATGGTCGAGGAGGACTGCCAGATTATTAATTTGGTTTCGTTTGACAGTAGGGAACGAGTAATTCCAATAATTGCGACATTTCTCGTTCTCAACGACGGACTCAAGATATCTAGGGACATAAGGCAGCACTAGTGTCTGGTCTATCCCGTATAAATGCCTTCGGTGGAATATAACACTCGTAACGCTGCATTATGTTGGTGGATGGAGGCCGAAATCGCATATATGGGGTATGCCGACAGCATGTTCATGAGCAATTTCGGCGCCTGACGGAAGGTTCTGCAGTTGTTATCAGAAACTTCTAGACGCCACACTCTACTACGGTACACTCTTGGTCTCTAACGTAAGTCCGGCTGAAAAGCTAATGCAAGCCTGGCCGATAAACCCAGTATTTCTATGTTCTATTAGAATACACCATGGGATTTATCGACATGCTACCGAAACATATTACCCAGTTCGGCAGCTCTGATTCAGGCTTTCAGACGATTTGGCTGAAGCTCAGTGACTGATTGACACCAATACCTTGCCAGCTTCCTAGCCTGATGTTGAACACGAGACCGAATTCATTTGCGGCTCTTTTTGCTGGCTTAAATAATCCTGCACTCACTCCTGCAATTTTATGATGTTTTACAAACCGCAAGAAAGGATCCGAGCTCCTGAGGATGTGATATGCCGTAGTCAGAGCTACTCTGCCATGCATATACTCTAGGGTCAATAGTCATCGACCCCGCCCCTCGTTTACGTGAGAGTTACACACGAGTAATGGACGATTTAGGATTAATACTTCTGTGAATATTCATCATTTTGCGGGTATCTCTGTCTAATTGACGCAGCTCATCAACCTGTCACTTCACTACTTCAAAGGAGTAGAGCAGAACCGGAATAGCAAGCATGTTAATAGCAGACACCTTGTTCTTCCCCAAAAGTTCGGAATAACATCTTTCGGACTAGGTGTCTATACTTGCCGCTGAGAGAATCCTTTATTTGTTTTACATCCTGAATGCGCCTTTTCTGCATACCCAAATATGTATACGCCTCTCCGGCATCCAGATGTCTTAGGATGCTTCCGTCTGCGAGCTGCATCTTCACAGAATTTCTCGCATCGTCCTCTTTTTGAGTTGCACGACTGCATATTTGTCTAACCCGAACTTTATACCAATTGCCCACATGTATTGTACAAGCGTAAAGTTTAAAGTTATCAATAAAAAATATATGGGTGACCTTATGCCTCAGGTCGCTAAGTGGGCCACTTTGATATTTTCAGGTTTGGCACAGTTCAAGAGACAAAGGTAAGAGTAGGATGCAAAAGAGGAGAGGATTCTCCTCCTAACCTAAATGCCACCTGCTCTGTCGTGATCCGCGGGGTGGAAAAGAAAAAGAAAAAGGCCCCCCCGGCGGGCGAGGACCCCCCCCTTGCCCCCCCCGGGGGGGGGGGGGGGGGGGGGGGGTGTTTAAAAAAGAGAAAAAACACCCCTGGGGGGGGGGGGGGGGGGTTATTTCCCGCGGGGGAAAAGGGAGGGGATTTGGGGTTTTTTTTTTTTTTTGGGGGGTTTTTCGGAAAAAAAAGGGGGGGAGGGGGAGGGTTTCTTAAAACCCCCCCCCCCCTTTCTCAAAAAGGGGTTTTTCTTCCGGGGGAGAAGAAACACCACCCGGGGGGGGGGGGGAAAAAAAAAAAAATATTTTTTTTGTGGGGGGGGGGGGGGGGGGGGGGGGCCTTTTTTTTTTTGGGGGGAAAAAAACCCCTTTTTTTTACAGTTTTTCCCCCGACAAATTGGTCCAATTTTTGCTCCCCTTGTTTAACCATGTATTGAAAACTAGCGCCAGACGGCGCTAAATGAAAGGAAATTTCTTCCACCACCAGCTGTTTATGCCATCTGGGCTTGAGGCAGCGAAGTTCTCAGTACAGCAAGATCTTGTTGGTATTCCTTCGTACTAATTGTCGGACACACTTCTTCTGGTTCTTCAAAAGGAGTCTATGGCAAAAAGCCTCTATGTGTGCAATTACTGGAGCATCTGCATTGAATGGACGTGTCGTTTCAGAGAGTATCTTTTAGAAGGTTTGACATTCGCTACAGTTGTTGATTATCGACAGCATGCTGTGGCACTTGAAACAGATGGAGAGGATTTGTATGGAACAATGTGTTTAGCTAGATTCTCATCACTCGAATTTTAGGGATTTTTAACATTTATAAGTGCCCGCTTCCTATCTAGAGAGTATTGCCTGATGGTGTGCAACACTGTCAGATTTAGGGTATTGTGTTGGCGTTTTAGTCCGGCTACTATACATCAGACTTTTCTGATTTTATATAATCCACCACACTCTGGTTTCGAGAAGCGTGCTGTCTGACTGGCTGTATTTTGCCTTCAACTTTGTGTATCCGCCACTTAGCTTTCTCGATCTTGCTGTTGAAGTATTAATTGATCTCTTATGGCGGGTAAGTTGCTTCTTGGTATTGTACACAGCACAGTTGATCCGCCAGATGTCTCCATGTTCTGAAAGTTCCTGATCGAGGAACGCGTCCATTATTGCTACCCAAAAGCCACAAGAGTGGCTTTTGGGTAGCCCTGGTGTTAGGGATTCTCCTCCTCCTTAAATCAACTTCGGTGAACCTTATTATTATAAGGACTAAGACATTTTTAGATATGCAGATTACTGTTCATTAAAAAACTGTATCTATATTATTAAATTTGTAATTACCTGTCAACGCAATGAGCTGCTGTTATTACCCATAATTCATTAATTAAAACTCCACCGCAGTGAAATATTCCATTTTTGTATATAGATACTAGCCATGGCCAAGCTGCTGGCTGGCTTGGTTTTCCTCCAACAACCCTCCAACTTTCGATATTTGTATTATTACTTAAATTCGCATTGTAGTCAGGAGTATTTTTTAGTATACTAGATTCATGGGAAAGCCGTTCTAATTCATTTAACAAATCCTCGGCGCTTGTTTCAACTTCATGTGGCCGATATGGATTTTTTACAATCATTCGGAGTCCACAGTATATAGGAGGGCATTCTACGAAAGCAGCTCGATCTTGAACACATGTGTTAACTAAGCTTATTACATTGTTAGGTAGAATATTAACAAAATTTCCATTATATTTATCTTTTGTTAGCATCATATGAGATTTAGGACCACTAAAATATATAGATAATTATTGTAAAATTAAAACTATATTATAACTAAATTTACATTACACTAGGACCAGCTTCTATTTTGCAAACTTCCATTGCCCATGTTTCAGTTCCAAAACATGTTGGGTACCATCTACCTTTGTAATTTCTGTGAAGAAAACCGACAGAATTTGATATTTTAAATTGTGGTTGATTGCCTACATGATCTGTCAGTACTGAACAATCCTCTTCATCCTTTCCC
The DNA here is from genome assembly GCA_029963845.1 of Rhamnusium bicolor. Taxonomy (NCBI): domain Eukaryota; kingdom Metazoa; phylum Arthropoda; class Insecta; order Coleoptera; family Cerambycidae; genus Rhamnusium; species Rhamnusium bicolor. The sequence continues at coordinate 109,118 of JANEYF010003457.1, read as the reverse complement.
GTTATTTCGCAATGTCTAATATTATCACATCGTTGATCTATTGGAATACATGTACTTCTACGGAATCTAGACCAATCATCACAACTAAACTCATTTTCCGCACAACCTAAAAACTTATTGCGATTTTAGAAATTTTCAGTATTTTAAAGAAAAATGAATCAATAACATATTTTAGTTTATCAAAATTCATTGGAATATAATTATTGTCCTGTCTTTGCAATGAAATGGGTTTATAGTCAAGAATGTAAGAAAATATAATCTTTTTATTTTTAATAATGCAGGGAGACGATAGGCAATAAAATACAGGGTCTGTCTCATCTCGCCTCAATTTCGAGAAAAAATTGCCTATTTCTATTATTTTCTTAATGACAAAAATGAATAAATTTCGATACATTAATTTAGGAACAAATGCAGGAAAACCAATCGTTAATATAGACGAGGTTTCAGATTTAGTGATATAGTGTAATGGGAGTTAGATCACTCTTAGCTGAGTTCAAAACACTTCCAAACTTACCCTTGAATGTTAACCGTTTTTGAGACAAAAAAGGCGTCATATGGCTTTTGCCTAAAACTGTAGTCGGCCATTTTTTTTTAAAGTAAACATTTTTAATGATTTTCAAAAATATTTTTTGACAAAAATTTGTTTTGTACAAATAAGACAATCAACTAGCTAACGTCACTATTCTATTGATTTGACTTAAATGCCCTACACTAATTAGGCATTTCCATTTTTTTCGACAGAAATAAATATGTAATTTATTGAAAAATTAAGGGTCGGAGTATGGTGGGCCCCGAAACTCCACTTCAGGAAGGTTGCCTTCTGGCTGAGCAGTCAAGCGGCCAACCTTAGCTGAGTATTCAATATTGGGCCATGGCAATATCTGGAGACAACAGGATGTCCTAGTGGGTGGCATCTAACCTTCATAGTTGGTCAGGATACAATTAGACTCTTTGAGAGCGCCAGGCGGGTGCTCTACTACGAACTGGTAACCATGGCACAGGTTATGGACTTGTGGTGGAGCTATTTGCCAAGTGCCTTTCGGGGTAGATGTGTCGGAGCCGAACAAGGAGAAAGGGAAATAGGTCGCCCAACCCCGCATCATGTAGACCCCGCATGGACCTATTGTGGTGAGTCTAATAAATCTCCAGCACAGTCAGCATGCCACTGTGGAGTTGGTGAGTATTTCCACAGGTAAAACTGGAGAAATGAGACTATTCCAGGAAGCTTAGATCATGTTATATTTCCCAGGTAAGTGAAAAAAAAACTGAGAGCCATTGGAAACAAAGTATAGTACTATAAATGAATTTACCGAAGAATGCATTGAAATCATAGTGAAACAAGCTTTGGACAAGTCACTGGAAAGCACAAATAATTTGGTAATAGAAGTACTGAATAGCTGGAGGATGAAACAGAAATAAATGATGATAACCAAGCTATTATTATCCAACATACAAGTTAGTGAAAATGAGAATACAGGTAAAAATTCAATTAGAATGTTGAATGATTTGCCACTGCTTGAAAAGGACATTAATAGAAAGGACTTCCGAAATTTAAAATAAGTTCTTTCTTCAGATTCATCTAATATTTCACTCATAGGAGTTGGTGATGGTGTGGCTCTTAAAGATTTTTCCAAAGGTGGAGATGACTGTTTCTGAAAACGTACGGTTCCTAAAAGTAATTGTAGGCGAAAAATCTGCAATTATTAAAAGGTCTGCGCTTTGTTGGTTAATGGAAAAATGTCAAGAAAGGGTCAGTCCTGATGGTTTACGCTGGTTTATAAAAACTTCGCCTTCGAAAACTTCTCGTAAACAAGTTAAAAAAATCTGCGCACAGACTTCAATTAAAGGGAAAAAAAAGTCAAATATAATAATCAAGCTTCTGGTGACACGTCAGAATATTCCTCTCCAGCAGTGCTGACGATGAAATAAGTTATGACGATAGTACAGATACCAAGTCATTTGATGAAAACGAGGATACAGTCGATTATGAGGAAAATTTTGAACAGAATTAGAAAATGGAATTGAAAACGAAGAAAGTTGTGAAATTTACAGAGACAAAATAGATTTGAGTATAATATTCAATTTATATATTCTCTTGCACAAGCACATGAAACATCTCACTCTCAAAATATTTCTATCGAACTGGGCCAATTTTATGGGATCATTTATGAGGAGAGTTGTATGTTGGACGTATTAAAAAAACGTCAACAATATAATCATGTAGGATTTTTAAAACAAACAAGAATAAATAAATTTTCTTTGCCAGACATCGCAGATGTTGAAAAAGAATATCTATTTTTTGGCCTCCTAATGTTGAAAGATTCCTTGACAGAATCAGAACCCATTACATCTTCTGATACAGCTTCAAATTCAATCATCTACAGGTTAGACGAAACTATTTATAGCAATATAAAGGAAAACTGTATTCAACTAAAATCAGTAAATTAAAACACATTGTAGATATTCAAGTTCTGTTTGATTTAATATATGTATATTTGTTATTTTTTAATGGAAAGAATTCGGGAAAGAATTATTATTAATCTTTTGTTTTTTAGTTTTTATTTTTTGTTTTTTTAAAAAAAAATTTTTTTTTTGGAAACAATTTTATTTTTTAGCTATTTTCCGTTCGAATAGATAAAATCACAGATAACCTGGTAGGTATATATTTATAACCTCTAACTCTAAAGATCATAAGGGAGGATGAAGTTATTAAACAGGCATTTTCTAGTCCATCGTCTATTAAGCTTTCCCCTCAGTAAGGAGGGGTTTGAAAAAGAAAAGGCACTGATTAAGAATATAGCTGCGAGTAATGGATATTCTGTAACTTAAATTGATAAAATAATTAGGAAACGAAAATTTAAAGAGACCCTTCGAAATTCCTCGAACTTTTAAAATGAAAGAGAAAATCCGAAATTTGTATCGATTCCATTCGACCCTTGATTCACCCGTGGTATTGGTAAGATTTTTAAAGATATAGGCATGACAGTGGTTAATTCATCGAGAAATAAACTACAACAACTTTTAGGCAATTCAAAAGACAAAATTGCAACAAACGAAAAGTCGGGGATTTACAAAATTAGCTGTAAGGACTATAATCAAAAGTATGCTGGACAAACTAGACCATAAATTCAAACCAAATTCAAAGAGCATATTGCCCATCTCAAAATATGGTAGAACAGATAAGTCTAGTGTTGCCCAACATGCGTTTGAGAACAACCATAGATATTAGGAATTTAAGATTAATTAGGAATGTAACAAACACTAGACAGCTGGATGCATTTGAGAGCATGGAAATCACAAAGTGTAAAAATAGTACGAATAGTGACAAATGGCCTATCCCAAATAGCCCGCATTATTGGTTAGTTTCATCGAACCGTGAAAATATTTTACGTATAAATATAATACATTGTTAGCATAAGGTTAATTTTAATCATCTCCGGATGATGCCAACTTGGTTGGCGAAACTCGCGTTGGGTGCAATATATGGTGTTTTAGTGTTTCGTGGAAAACTATGTCAGCGTTATCTTCACATCAAAGGTACAATCCACCTCAGAATTATTAAACAGGCACCAAGATGGATACTGAATTTTTTAATTGGGGATGTATTTAATACTTTGTAAAATATTTCTGTGGATGTCAGAGAGATATTCGAAAACAGTTTGAGAATATCGAAGGATGTCTAGGGATTTCCGAGGATGCTCGGGTATATCCAGAGATTTCCAAGGATGTCCGGGGATGTCTGGGAATGTCTTTGCCAAAGAGGATGTCTGGTGTACAAATTTTGTTCAGAGATTTACCCCTCTCTCTATTTATCTATTAACATCTTTATTTAATTGAAATGTTTTTACAAATATTTCGCAATCCTTAGCAGAAAGTTACAAAAATCAAAATGGTAGAAATACCAAGAGGTTAAAGAATAAAAAACTTAAGAGTTTATCAAAGTAAATATTGAGTTGAGTTAATTATACTGAAAATTAAACGTATGACGCATGAAACACTTTGATATTGCCCCTAATATATCATTCAAAGCGGAAATGATATATATTTTTTTAATTCTTGCATTTAGTGGCTTTTATCTCTTTTTATCAGCAATGCCAGAGTTTCTAAAATAATTGCATAAAAAGATTTACCTGGTATAGGTGTGTGCGTGTGCGTGTGACATAAAATTTTGGTTTCTATTTCTTAATAATTTTTTGTTAATTCTTGTAAATTGAGTTATTGAGTTCTAACCTATAGAAAATGATATAAGTAACTAAATAAATAAATTACCAAAACATCCTTTTTCGTCTTCGCCATTAGGGCAGTCAAAATAACCGTCGCATGTTCTCATTTTTCCGACTCTATCTCTGCAAGAGCAAACTATTTCATCACTTCCATCATCACAGTGGACTTCATTGTCACAAATATGTTGATTTATTATACATTTACTTCCATCTGTACAACTCTGTTGTCCTATTGGACAGGTTATAATTGCCTCTCTTGTGTTATTGCTAAAAATAAATAAAAAAATCAGTTATAGCTTTGTCACGCATACAATCTTCGGAAAAAATCCTAAGCCGGCTTTCCCCAATGACATTTTTTTTAAATTAAATACTAAGTTTATTTTTCGAAGAATTTTAAAAATAATATGTTACTTCGGCTACAACGGATGTTATGTGCCAATTTTTGTTTGATGAGTTTTAAATTTCATGTCAAGCAATATTAGTTGGGATTTAGCACAATGAGTGAGAAGTAGGCATTTATTGTTGGTTTATTATAAATATTTGAAAAACCAAACACTTGTTAGGAATCTTATTATTATATATTTGTTATATGTTTAATCACCCTGGATTACTTCACGTTGTAGTTATTAATTCGATAGTATTATCTGTTAGATAAGATATTATTAAGAGTTGTTTTTATCATCATTAAATAATAAGTGACTAAAGCATAAAATAAGGGGAGGGGAGTCTTCGATGATTACTCGTTTTGTACGTAGCGAAATAAATAGCTTCCGAGTATATTTATAGTTTTACTTTAACCCTTTCATCTCGGTGATCGATGTACACGATAATTTTTTACAAAACTATTGAGTTGGGCTATATCACCATCTACAGTGTTCCGTTTCTATTTATCACACGTTTTTATACAATAATTTATTTTGGGTGCGAATATTCGAGTCAAATCGGTAAAATATATTTCGGTAACAGAAAAATGGGCAATATATATAGTATGTTCCCAGACTGATTTTACAAGAGGAAAAACTTTTTTATTTTTGATTTTATGACAAAAAAATTATTTTTTATGAAAATGTTTGCTTTATTAAAGAATAAAATTGAAATTAACAAATATGAAAGTTTGTTTACACGGAGTCCTAAAAATAGTTGAAAATGTAAAAAAGACTCAAAAGTAAAGTATAGGTTTAATGTTACAGTAAAATGCTTAATAAAAAAAAGTTTCTTAGAATCGCCCAGTAAATACAAATTTATTTTTTTTGCTCGATACGGGTCGATATGGAGAAACTTTTTTATTTGCATCAAGAATGACTTTTTGTCAAACATTCACAAATAAGAAAGTTTTAAATTTCGCCCTGTAAAATTTGTTAATAGAATTTACAATTTGTCTTTACTGGACGATTCTAAGAAACTTTTTATTTGGAATTTCTCCGTAACATTAAACCTAAAGGTACTTTACTTTTAAGGCTTTTTCACATTATACAACTTTTGGGACTCTCTTTACACAAACTTTCATATTTATTAATTGCAATCATATTTTTTTAAGAAAGCAGGCATTTTCATAAAAATAACTTTTTTATCGTAAAATTAAAAATAAAGTTTTTCCTCTTCTCTCACAAACTTCTATATTATACTAAAACATGCAAATAAATTAAAGAGCCAATATTCATAAGTTCAGAATTTTATCTCAATGTTGATTCAAAGTTAATTCGGTACTGAAAGGGTTATATCCACACCCCTCATAATATTTCAGAAGTTGGATCATTTAGTGGAACCAAGTAAAAAGTAATTTTTTCTCCCAATTTGGTTAGAGGACGAACAAATAAACGAAGGAAAAAGTTCGATTTGAGTAGTGAGAGTTAAACGAGCTTAAGTTCGACGGACATTACAACTTCCAGAAGCAACAACGATGCCAATAGGAGAAAGTCCAGAAAGAAATACAAAATGAAGCATAAATAAAACAGGTGGGTGTCAAAGTCGAGAGTCATTAAGGCAGGAAGTTGTTCGAGAAATGCAAGGGTTCCTTTAAAATTCAGGCCATACTTTATATTTAGACGAAAAAAGTTTCTTGACTTAAGGATCAAACTAAAATCAAAGAATAACAATGTAACTTCATGACTTAGGGAGTAAACTAAGTTCAAAACAATAAACTAAAACTATCTCATAAGTTAGGGAGCAAACTAGTTTCATGAGTTAGGGATATTAAACTAAATTTTATCTTAGGGTGGTTGTGATTATACTGTTGGAAGAAAAGTCCATTGTTAATGAAGAATGAATTAGGAAAAAAAATAAGTTCACAGCATAGGATGAGGAAGTAATAGTTGCAAATATTACTATAATCAGAGTAGAAACTACGTGGGTGTTAAATTATTAAACGTAATTTGTTTCAGTCTTCCTAACTGAGGTGTGAAACCGCAGGATGTCCGAAAGTCAGGAACCTTATTATATTATTTGTTATATGTTTAACCACCCTGTATTACTTTGTTGTAGGTATTAATTCAATAGTATTAGTTGTTACAAAAAATATGATTAAGAGTTGTTTCTATCATCATAAAATAATATGTGAATAAAGCATAAAGTAAGGAAAGTGTTAGGTGATCGCTCATTGTGTACGTATCGAAATAAATATCTTCTGGGTATATTCATATTGTCCAACTGGGAAAAGAAGGTCCGCACGGCAAGAGAGAGCATTACCGATAAGTCGCCAGTCTTCTACGAAATCATATACTAGATGTGTGGATGCAAAAGATCACAAAAATTTGTCATGCACAAATTCATTTATTTCATTTGCGCTTTGTGGATAATGGAATGCAGAAAGCACATTATTTCTACAGGCCTTCTTTCGCCCGTCAGACTGTAGTTTTACTTTAAATCCACATCCCTCCTAACACACAATATGTAATTTAAAATAGTTTTAGTAATTTGCGACTAATCTAGCGACTATATTAATATAAAATTTTAGTTGTTAATTTTTGCTACAATTAATATTTGTGATCCAACAATGAAAGTAAGTAGCTTCCTCTCACTCCGCAAAATTCCAACCATTCAACTTATATGCATATTTAAAAGGTGAAATCAGGCTAAACTGATGTCTACTTTTTTATTTGTATGAAAAGTAACTTTCGTAAAACTCACTAAATAAAACACATAAAGTCTATTTCGGGATTTGATCCCGAGAGTCGGCAGAAAATAACACCAGTTATGTTTGTCACTCAACACTCTAGGTCACTGCGTTACCTCTGTAAAACTACTTTTGTTTATAGAATTTTATAATAAATTTGTACTTAGAATAAGAATAAACTTTACTTTTTGTTTTTTTTTGCCCAAGCGCAATCTGGAATGTCCTCCCGTGGCCTCCGATATCACACAGAAGGAATACCACTGAATTACCTACAGACACTCCTCACATCCCGCAGAGTTAATGATTGTAGATTTTGGAATCGTGTGCCTAAATGGACAGAGGCCAATTATTTTTTAGTTTTTTTTAATAAAAATACAGGGTGAGACAATAGTGCATACGACTTCGATATGTCGAGTTCTATGATAGCTAGAACTTTGATTTAAAAACATGAATAAACTAGACAAAAAAGTCTATAACCGGAAATTAATTTAGACTATACAGGGTGAGCCAAGACGATTCTACAGGGTCTACTAAAATATTTTTAAATGGAATGCCATGTATATCAGAACATTTTTTGAAATCTCTTTGTCGCCTCCTTCCACTCCTGTATTATTATTGACGCTCTCCCAACCACTTGAATGTTATGATTTATTTTTGTTGAAATTATGCCATTTACACGTGTATATTAAAAAAATCGCTAGTCAAAATTATCGATTTTAAGAAAAAATATGTTAGTACCAATTATGAGACATCTGTGTGATGACACTTCCTAAAAGTATACAGGGTGGCCAAAAATAATTTTTATATTTACAATTATTTGAACTGAATTTTCTCAATTTTTTTCAAATGACACACTTTTTGGACGATGTGATGTAGAATTGAAAAACGATCATTTTTTGTATGTACATATCTATGGCTATTTGTAACCATTTTTGATTTATTGAACAATAACTGCAAAATTCAGTAATAAAAATAAAAAAATATGTGTATATATTTTTTTTGTAATTCAAGAGAAGATATTATAAAAAGTGCTCCACATGTTGCCCATTTTGATTGACACACATTTCTATGCGTCTTTGGAATGGGGTTTCTACTGTTCATAAAATTGCCGGAGTGATACTTCCTAAAGCATTTATTATCTTTTCCTTCAAATTTTGGAATGTTGTAGGTGTGATGTTTTTATGGGCATCATTGAACACGCTTATTATAATACCTTCTGTTGTGAATGTGAAAATAAACCCTCATTTTTAATATTTATTGCTAAATTTTGCAGTTATTGTTCAATAAATAGAAAATGGTTACAAACAGTCATAGGAATGTACGTACAAAAAATGTTCATTTTTCAATCCTACATCACATCGTCTAAAAATATACAGGGTGTTCCATTTGAAAAAATTGAGATAATTCAGTTCAAAAAGTTGTAAATTTAAAAAATCCTTTTTGGCCACCCTGTATACTTTTAGAAAGTGAAAATGGTTAAGTGTCATCACACAGATATCTCATAACTGGTACTAACATATTTTTTCTTAAAATCGATAGTTGTGATTGTAGTGATATTTTTAATACAGGGTGTAACAAAAAGGCATATCATAAAGTCAATGGCAGATTCTAGGTAACAAATAGTGACGATATGACTTAACTTACCTCTATGCGAAAATGCTTCCAAAAATTTTTATGGGCCTTCAAAGTCGAAAATAAAAAATGAAAAATTTGCTCTAACTCTGGAGTCCTTGTAAGATATCTTCTTTAAATTTGGTACAATATAGCACTAGTAGTAGTTCAATATTTTAAGTAATTATGATCAGTTTATCTCTATTCAAAAGACGAGAAGTGGGGGTCATGTGACCCATTTACCCCCCTTTTTTTTTTGGGCACACCAATGGCAAAAAAATAAATTTTTTTTGAAAATAAAATTTAAGTTTAAAAAGTTTTTTTTACTCTTACCTTTTTTTCTACGTGGTTTAGTTTTCAAGCATTTAGCTTATTGGAATTGTGAATTAAAAGACTCCAAAACAGAATTGAAACAAATTTTTGCGATAAGACTTTTAAATGGAATGAAATAGTGTCCTCTGATAAACAAGCAATTTAATTTTAACAAAATAAATTTTTTGGAACTTATTGTAAACAATTTATTTTAAATAATTACTTTATAAATAAATAAACAACACAATTACCTATGTAAATAATTTAAAATTTCATAAATTGAACAGAAATTTATTCAGGCTTTATTTTATTACTTTAGCAATTGCTCAAAGTGACCTCCGCCTTCATCAATACATTTAACACATCTTTTCAAAAATGAAAATCTGATTTTATTAAAAATTTGCTGCTACTGGCGAAAACTATCTGCAGTATTTATAATTCTCTCTCTGAGATGTTCGACACTATTAACTTGCACAGAGTAGACCTTTTCTTTGATATAACCCCAAAAACAAAAGTCAAGGGGGTTTAAGTCTGGCGAGCGGGCAGGCCACTTTATGGGTGCTTCTGCTCTTCGCCCCATCCAACGTTCTGGAAATTGTTCCCCCAAAATGTTTATGACCTCACGACTGTAAAGAGGGGGTGCCCCATCTTGAAGGAACCACATGTTTTCTTGTATCGGTAATAGTACTTCTTGAAGGAGATCTGGGAAATCATTTCGGAGAAAATTTAAATATTCTGTTCCCGTCAGACGGTGTGGTATAAAAAATGGTACAATTAAAAAATTGTCCACAATTCCTGCCCATACGTTAACTGAAAAATTGTTCTGATAATGCGTCTCTTTTTTTGCTCTCGGAATTTCGTCGGCCCATAAATGTGAATTGTGATGAATTGTCACGCCATTTCTAGTAAAAGTAGCTTCATACGTTGACAAAATATTCTTAACGAAGTTATCGTTTTCTAAATTCTTTTGTCGCAACCATATACAAAATACAAGCCTAGGGGAATAAGCTCCTGGTTGTAATGCTTGAACAGTTTGAACATGGTAGAGGTACAGCTGTTGTTCATGTAACACTCTCCAGACTGGTATATGGGACATTCCTACCTCAACCGCTAAATGCCTAGTACTTCTATCAGGATTTTCGTCAATGAGGTCTAATACCCTTTCCTCGGCATCGGGTTCGCGTATTCGAGGTCGCCCAATATTTCCTACTCTGAATTCTTTAAAGCTACCACTTTCCCTTAATCTACAGTCTATTGCCAAAAAAGGTCGTCGATCTGGTGTGTGCCTATCGGGTACTTTGCAGCGTAACGTCTAGCTGCAAGAGATCCATTGCTATGGCACTCACCTTAAAATCGGATGCTTTAATGATACATAATTAAATTATTTAATATCCCAACTTACCTAATACTAAATGCATATCACTCATCTCTGCAAAAGTGTAATTTGCCATTTTATTTTTTTAAAAAATTGAGTAGTAACTAAGAAGCAGTATTAATAAGAAATGAGTAAACAATTTGACATAAACAAAACAATGGTACATTGTTTACAGCGACTGTCAGTTGTTTTCTAACTCACCTACTCTAGTTATTGTACAGTTTCTCTTATTTCCTTTTTACTAATCAGTAAAATAAACATACAAAATCTGAGATTTTGCAAAAGAAATGTCTGTGAATAAGACATTATTATTATTATTATTAATTATTATGAAAATGTTGGTATACCATGAACTATTTTCATCACATAATATGGTTGAAGTTATTAAGTTATCGAAAGGTTAAACGATTCTATTACATGCAAAATTGCAGGATTTACATTTTTAATTTAAATTTTCCTTGAAAATTAAAGCACATAGGAAAAAAGATGAGTAAATAAACTTTTAAAATTGAATTTCATTTTCAAAAAAAATTAATTTGTTTGCCATAGGTGTGCCCATAAAAAAATAGGGGGTAAATGGGTCACATGACCCCCCCTCGTCTTTTGATCGAGATAAACTGATCATAATTACTTAAAATATTGAACTACTACTAGTGCTATAATATACCAAATTTAAAGAAGATATCTTACAAGGACTATAGAGTTAGAGCAAATTTTTCATTTTCCATTTTCGACTTTAAAGGCCTCATAAAAATTTTTGGAAGCTTTTCACATAGAGGTAAGTTAAGTCATATCGTCACTATCTGTTGCCTAGAATCTGCCATTGAGTTTATGACATACTTTTTTGTTACACCCTGTATACACGTGTAAAAAGTATAGTTTCAACAAAAAAAAAACATTACATTCAAATAGTTGGGAGGAAGTCAATAATAATACAGGAGTGAAAGGAGCCACAAATAAGTTTCAAAAAATGTTACTTGACCGG
>JANEYF010003457.1:0-92500 GCA_029963845.1 Rhamnusium bicolor | reverse complement strand
ATGGTAGAAAAAAAATTAAATTTTTTTTTTCAAAATATCCCACGCAGTAACACAGATTACACTTTTATCTATACCGGGTGTAACAGGATCATGGTACACCCCCTTTTCTCCTTTAGTTTTGACCTATATACATAATAAGCGGCATTTTTTGACATAAAGTGATTTTTCGTTCACTTCCGGTTTCGCCGGAAGTGACACTAACAATCGATTTTTAAATGAAACACCTTGCTAATTATTGCATTTTTTGTATTCTGCATAATTTTCTGAATCAAACGATACTAAATAAGTGACATTTCAAATGCAAATATTTTTTTTATATGATTTTTGGTTTTCCATTTAAGTGTGCCATGACGTTCCGGTTTATTCTAAATGACCCGTGTAATGCTAGAAAAATCGAAATCCCGTCAAAAATACTAAATTACGTGATTTATGAGCAAATAAAGTTCATCAAAATGGTTTTTGGGGAAAAACTCAATTTTTTCAAATGGAACCATAATGGTGCCGTGGTACCATTTATTAGTACTATTAATAAGGAATTTATTCATATGTCGTATTAAAATGTGCGATAAATACAAACAAAATTACAGCTAAGAGAAAATAAGAACATACAATTTTGTTCTAATTAAATGTTAAGAAGTAATTAACTAAGGTGGCTTTGAAAACAATGACATATTTAGCTTGTCAAACATTAGTTGGTTTACCAGTGTTTTTAGTGTGCCTTTAAAAAATTTTGAAATTCTTGTTAATTGTGTTCAAAATGACGCAAATTTATACAAGAGATGAAAAAGTGGACATGTTAATTATTTATGGGGAATGTAGAAAAAATGCCGTTGCGGTTAGACACCATTATGCTGAACGATACCCTGATAGACAATGTCCAGCGAGAAATTATTTTAATCGTCTTGAAAATCAATTCCGAAATGAGCCCAATAATGATCTCGAAGAAAATTTCATTCTTGACGAAGGAACGGAAATTAATGTTTTGGCTCGAGTAGAAGTTGATAAGACTGTTTCTTTAACGCAAATTGGGTTTGAATTGGAAATCAGTTACCAAACAGTAAGCTGAATTTTGCACAAACACCACTATAAATCTTTTAAATACCAATTGCACCAGCACGTGTACGAAAATGATTACGAACGTAGGATGGAATATTTCAATTGGATTTTGCAAAATAACGTGCAGCCAAACAATGATTTTTTGCGAATGATTTTATTTTCGGACGAGTCTAGGTTTACAAATTTGGGATTATTTAACCGACAAAATACAAAATATTGGTCACAAGAAAATCTAAATTTATTACAGCAGGGTAACTTTCAAGTGCGGTTCGGTTTCAATGTTTGGCTTGGTATAATCGGTGCCAGATACTTGGGATTTCTGCAAAATTAAATTGAGGACAGTTTAGCTGAATTACCTTTCCATTTACGACAGGAAATGTATTTCCAACAAGATGGCGCTCCTCCCCAAAATCAAGGATAGTAATTGATTACCTTCAACGGAGATTCGGCGAAAACGTAATTTCAACGAATGGTCCTGTGAGGTGGCCTCCAAGATCACCTGATTTAACGCCCCTTGATTTTTATGTTTGAGGTAATTTAAAAAATATTGTCTACGCAACCGCCGTTACAACCCGTGAAGATCCGGAGCTACGAGTAAGACGCACAATTAATAGCATAACGGCCCAGCAATTGGCGAACGTTCTTCGAGAAACAGCTATGCGAGTTCAGAAGTGCATTGACGTTAATGGATAGCATTTTGAACAATTGTTGTAATGTTTTGTGTTAATTTTTTTGTATTCCAAAGCAACCTTATTTATAACAAGGCAATTATAACAAAATTGTATTTTCTTATTTTCTTTTATCTGTAATTTTGTTTGTATTTATCGCACATTTTAATACGATATATGAATAAATTCCTTATTAATAGTACTTATAAATGGTACCACGGTACCAATATGGTTCCATTTGAAAAAAAATGAGTTTTTCCCCAAAGACCATTTTGATGAACTTTATTTGTTCATAAATCACGTAATTTAGTATTTTTGACGGGATTTCGATTTTTCTAGCATTATACGGGTCATTTAGAATAAATCGGAACCGTCATGGCACACTTAAATCGAAAATTAAAAATTATATTATAAAAAATACTGATGTTTGAAATGTCACTTGTTTGGTATCGTTGAATTCAGAAAATTATGCAGAATTCAAAAATGTAATAATATACAGGGTGTTCTATTTAAAAATCGAAAGTTACTGTCACTTCCGGCGAAACTGGAAGAGAAAAAAAATCACTTGTACGTCAAAAAGTGCCGTTTATTATGTATATGGGATATCCCAAAATACAATAAATTATCTTCAAAACTAAAGGAGAAAAGGGGACACACCCTTTTCCATGTTCTTGTTACACCCGGTATGTCCTCCAAATTTCATATTCATATCTTCTCTAATAACGTCACAGTTATCCGGCTACAAATTCATGTTTTTCACGGTCGCAGACGGAACTCTTAAATTAAAATTATAAATTGAATTAAACACAATAGATAAAACAACCTCCTGTATCCTTAAAGGTACATCGAGATACATTGTGCGGGAGGAGGTTACAGATTTAGAGATAACAGACACATATGCCTAGTATCCGAGTATGCTAGGATTAATTTCTGGTTTAGAATAAATACCAGCTTCCTGACAAGGGATCGAACCCCGGACTCCAGAATAAGATTCAAATGTCCTTACCACACAACCACGAAGCCATATCAGTTGAATAATATTAAATAATTACCTGATTCTAAAATCTTTTGATATATTCTGCATTAAATCTTGCAAATGAACGGCTTCCCTACGAACTTCTATTCCAGGAATTGATACTATATTATTTGTTGGAACTGGTATGGGATTGCACATGTAATACTGACCTCCAGGACCGCTAACTTGTATTGGGCTATCAAATTCATGTTGCTGCTGTTGCTGCTGATGGACTTGTGAAATATAATTCGGAAAGTATTGTGGTGATTGCATTAATGTTGATTGCATATATGGGTATATAGGAGGATTCAGTATATATTGTTGTACTTTTGGAGCATTCATGGGAACTATTTTTAAAAGCTGATTTCCGTCAAATGGAGCTGCTACTCTATATGGCTGTGCGTATGGTGGAGGAAAAGGGTAAAAACAGGGATTTATCATAGTCTGTTGGTTTGTTTGAACATTCTCATTGGTCATTGTAAAAGTATCAGTTTTGCTTTTTTGTCTGAAATCGGAATCAGAATTGGCTCTACTCATTTCATTAACAGTTCCTTCTTTAGGAAACAATACTGTTTTATTATCAGTTCTTAAATGCAGAAATTTATTTGCATTTATATCATCTTCCAAATTAAATACTGCATGTATTTTAGATAAAATTTTTTCATCAGAAATTGAACTTGAACTTAACGTTGGATTTGTATTATTTCCAAAATTGGTATGAGACATTACATCTAAATTTGATTTTGTCAATGAAATAGGATTGGTATTACTTTCTTCCATTTTATTAAAATGATTAGAATTAGAACTACTGCTTATAATGTGAATATTCTTTTTTGGGAAATGTGTAACTAACGTGAAATAAGTGAGATTCTTGAGTTTGTTATTCTCTGTAGTTATTTCTTCTGAATAATTATTTGTGAAAGTTCTGGTGGAATTTCTTAATTTTTCTACTTCTTCATATACACTTCTTGTTTCAGACTTTTTTAAAGGCATATTATTATTATTTTTTGGAACTGTTCTAGCAGATATTTCCTTCTTATCATTAGAGGCTTCAGTTTGAAAATATGAAGTTTTACTCACATCCGAAATAGGCGATTCAGGTAATCCCTCATTATTATTAAGCGAAGAGGAAGAAGAAAATTTAGTAAATGGCTTATCCGAATTATCATGAAATTCTCTTAATTTATTTTTTGCATTTTCGGCTACTGTAAGTTGCGAATTTGTATGAATAATATTTGAACCTTTATTTTCTTCCATCATATTCATATTTACATCTGTTATATTAAATGGATCCACCTGCGCCTCAAGAATTGTGCTGCCCTCAGAATTTATTAGACTGTTTTCTTCTTTGAATGTTTTAATAGAGGAATCTAAATTATTATGTTTTTTCCCAAAGTTATTAAATACAGGAGTAGCGTAAAAGTTAGTATCATAGTAATATTGGTATGAATCCAAATATGGCGGATTTTGATAGCCTTCTGCATCATATTGATCAAAATCAGGAAACTGACTCTTTTTTTGATTCATAATAAGATATGGGCGTGACAAACTATTTTCATAATTTTCAGCTACAGGTAAATAATCAACATTGTGTGATTTGTTAATTTCTCTCTTTTTACGACTTTTAATTTCGATTTCTAAAAGTGTATCTAACATATCATTTACTGTGCATAGTTCGGCCAAATCAGATAATTCCGAATTATAAAATATCCCACAACAATCCTCCAAAGTTTTTGATATTTTACACATTGAAACTTTATTGATTTTGCTATAAAACTGATAATTTTTCATTTTTTCTTTGAATATGCTATTCTTTCCGATATTTGCGGCGTTGTCGAAACTTGCCTCTAGCTCAAAAGACCTCATTGGATAACGTAGGAAATCTAAATGTAATTAAATATATTATAATTATTTGTCTAGTTTAGTTTAAATAGACACTAAGTGAATTTTGTTAAATTTGGATTTTTTTAAAATATTGTAATTGATTCGTCTATTCGAAAAGGAACATGCGCACTATTTTGCGATTTCCATTTTTATGCATAATTAATATTAGTGTTAGTTAGTTTATAAATGATTGATTCAAATAATTCTGTTTCCGATTAGTCAAATTGTACAGGCAATTATTAGAAAAAGAAGTTACATCAACATGTTTCAATAAAACAAACCAAAGATACGGAATACCACATGTTAATCATGTAGGAAAACATGTTGCAGAACCAACCACTAGTTACATTCCAAGATTTAAGTTACAACCAATTTTTATATAAATCAAAAAATCCCTCTGAATTTATTAATGGGCTATATTCGCATGAGTTTAATTTATGTAAACTTGTGATCTGAACTATCTAATTCAGAGAACCTTAGGGCATGTCATGATAAGCGGCCCACAAATATTTAAAAAAATCTGAAGTAATTTTGAAGACATATTGGAGTCACACTACTGTTAATGAAGAATACTTTATTGTTATCGTTCTTCCTATATTGTTTATAATAAAATAATACATAATCACTAAAAAACAGTTTGTTTCTAATTTGAAAAGAGGAATTTTTTTAACAATAATAATTAATGATATATATGCCAAAAGGGCACGTGAGAAATTTTATTTTAATCATAAAAAAAATTGTATCGTAAACATGCAAATCTTAATACCATGTAGTTTTCTGCTTATATACTTTAGTCACTAAAAAACTGTTTGTTTCTAATTTGGAAAGAGGAACTTTTTTAACATATAGTATTAATTATTATGCTATATGCTAAAAGGGCACGTGTGAAATTTTATTTTAATTATAAAAAAAATGTTATCATAAACATGCAAATTTTAATACTATGTAGTTTTCTGCTTCTCTTATAAAATTTATTTTTCACTAGATGCACTGTTTTCTATTTATATTTAAGGCTGTGATTTACCCTCATCAAATCTTAGTATTTTAGGTCGAGTTATGAAATTTGGTGTAGTAATACTGCTTAAAACATTTTTTGGCTATATAAAAGCTTGCATATATCAATTCCCGTCTAACCAAAGTTAGGCTAGCTTCGTTATTTTTAATGGTACCCTGTATATTTGTTCGAATTTTCAGATTCTTTTTGAATTTCCTTTATAACGATATATAATTTGACCGTATTTATTTTTAAAATGGCTCCGGAATTGAAAAATATATTTTTTTCGAGAAGCTTTTAATCTGGACCTCTGTAAGCAAAATATAAAAAGTGTGGAATAAGTTCATTATTTTTTTTAAACCAAAAATATTTAGAAAAAATCCTCGGACACGATGACTTTTAATTTCATTTGCGCATCTTATCCTTTAATTTTTTGGGTTATGACGTTATCACTATTATCATTATGACGTCATCAATATAGTTTTTAAAAGAAACACCCTGTATGCTTCTTCATTTTTGGATTCTGCTTCAACAGCTGATTCCAAGTATGTATCATACCTAGGGTCTGAAATTGATAAATTGGAAGATACGGCCTTTTAAAAAAAAAAAAGTAAAAAGGTAAAATAAACACGTTTTTTATTAATTTTTGAAGTAGGCTAGTTTTTGTTTATATTTTTTTGTTTTATCATTGTCGTCTTTGACAGTGAATCACAATAATATTTTACCCCAGTAGTGGTTTCTCAATAATTGTTGTCGATTTATTTTGAATTATAACATGAGTTTGTTAAGCTTATTATGTATAGAATCAAGGAAAATTTATAACTATATAATAGATTTTCTAGGAGGTACTAAAGTTAAACTGTAGGTTATTTTTGTTTACCTTATGTTATTTTTCCTACCAACCGTGGTCCACCCTGTATTGTCTAATTTAAAATGTCCTGATAGACCCCCAGGACGAGAAACGTGTCACCCTGTTATAACCATTTCGTTTATCATCTTTAATTTCAATTTTTTTTGTCTTGTAGTTGTTAGTTATAGGTATACACGAAATTGGTAAGGCATTGGATTAAATTTTGTTGTGTACTTAACAATTAAGAACATTGTGGATGGCTGTATGGTCGTTGACCGAAAGCCATAAAAAACATGAGTATATTTGTAAAGCAGAGAATTGAAATTCTTATGATGATTGGGTATGGTAATAGATGCGAACTCACCAAAAAGTATGTAATTTATTTAATACTATATATCCAGAACGATCCATAACTCAATCGACAGTGAGTAAAATTGAAAAAAAATTTAGAGAGTACGGTGGAAGATTTACCCAAAACAGGTCGCCCGGGTGTTGACGAAGATACAAAATTAAATATTTTACTGGTTGTAGAAGAAAATCTATATACCAGCTTCCGCCAGGTTAGTCGCGATTATGATGTTACTAAAACGTCAGTACATACAGTATTAAAAATAGAATAAAGGCATCCCTTTAAGATTCAGCTTGTGCAAGAACTAAGTGATGATGATCCAGATCGGAGGATACAATTTTGTGAAATAATGATGAATATGTGCAATGGTGAACCTTTTCTGATAAAAAAATATAATTTTCTCCGATGAATGCCACTCTAAAATTAAATGGTGTAGTGAATCGTCAGAATTGCAGATACTGGGCAAAGGAAAACCCTCGATGGATGCGGGAACAGCACACACAGTATCCACAGAAGGTAAATATGTGGGCGAGAATTGTAAGAAATAGAATCATTGGAACCTACTTCTTCGATGGAACTGTAAACGGACCAGCATATCCCCAATTTTTAATGGGCTATCTCATCCCAGTGTTATATATTCAAAATGGCCGTATCAGTTAATTTATCAATTTTAGACCATAAGTATGATACATTTTTGGAATCAGCTGTTGAAGCAAAATCCAGAAATGGATAAATATATAGGATGTTCTATTTAAAAAAATATCGATGAGGTCTAACGGAAACAGTGATGACGTCATAACCAAGAAAATTAAAGTATAAGGTACGCAATTAAAAGATTTGACTCTTAAAACTACGTACTTGTGCTTTTTAATTTTCCTAGCAAATTTTCGGCCGACGTCACATTGGTGTACGAGTTCTCTTGCAGTTTTATCATAATTCACATATTTTATATAGATTAAAATTCTTACTTCGGCATCATCATTTATTATAAAGCATCATGATAACTATTAGACTTAGGGAATTTGGATGCCATGACAGATAACAGGGGCAAACTGCAAAACAGGAGTAGACAGTACAGTGAACAGTATTTTTCTTTTACATAACAGCTCCCTCTGTTTCATCGCCTTTGTTTGTCTTAACTTTAAGGTGTTTTTTTGTTTTATTTTATTATTGTGCACTCTTACTTTCTAAGTGAGTTCCATTCTCATGGCGGCGTTTCATCAGTCCGTCGAGCAACAACACACCACATTTCGTGGTAGTTTCTAAAAATGCCAATAAAACTTTTCAAGCGCTCTACCGGCGTTCAGACAACGTCGGTAGAACGCACTTGTTGTGATTTATTAAGTTTTTTAATGTACGGAACCAGTCATTCCCGTCTCATTATAATTACTAGACCCATACCAGCCGCTCACACAAGCGGGTCGATCTCCTTCTATTTCATTGCAATTTCTAATGTTTCCAATCTCGCTACACATCTCTAGCTACTCTAACTCTTACCCATACATTATGCCATTCACACCAAGCATCTTGCACGACTTTTATCAGTTTGCCAGCATCAGCCCCAGTTAAATTATTTTATTATACCTTCCGAATTGTTTCGATTTAAATAATTAGTGGAGCCCTACCTTAGTCAGCAACTCCATTTCTTCTCTCGCCTATTAGCTAACCATCATCAGTAATTCGTATCCCCGGCCTCATCTCCAGCTGGTTTAAGCCACCCCTGCTGGTGGTATAACACATATATGAACAAAAAGGTATTATTAGGTAACTAATTATTGTCAGTATAATGTCTATATACTTTCTTAGAATCTTTCTGGGAATCTTACCACTCTACCAAATGCTTTGTCGGTCTATTTTCAACTACCACTATTGTCTTCCACTTGCACTTCACTATCACTTGTCTCCATTGTGATGTCCCCGAAGTTGTCGTCTAGAACATGGGCTGGCTTCAGTCTATCCAAGGTCACGTTAACCTCTTTGTCTCCCCATTATACAACGAAATTCTCGTTCCTTGCGTTTAAGTACTTTAAAGGACTCATCGTAATTTGTTGAAGTGCTGCACGTGGTGCATCGTGCCGAACAAAAAAACATATGGTGTAGTAGCCAATTCAGTTCTCTTGGGAGAAATTAATTCGTTCAGTTCTGATCGCTTGTCTGTAACAATTCGAGTTCCCATAGATCCATTACGAGGGTAACTTCCTCGATGCTTGATAGTGGGTCGGGTATGACATTGTCCTTGCTAGAACAGTTGTTGAATGTTGACGAAATTGCGCAATAAAGTCCAACACTGAAATTGTCTCGGTAAACAGTTGTCGGATTTCTGTTGCAGAGCAAATGTTAGTGGCTTATGTTCGGTGAAATGGTAAATGTGCGTCCCTCAACTGCGAAATGAAATTCCTCTGACTGCCGAGTACGCCGCAAGCAGTTCGCGATCGTATGCGCTGTATTTCCTCTGAGCGGAAGTATGGGATTTTATGAAGAAGTGTAATGGTTAAGCCAAAACACCTTAACCAACTGTTGTAATCCTGCCTTACTGAAAAATTAGAGGCAAATACTATTATATAAAGTGGCATGCCAGTCATAGAATGTGGCAAGTGAGCATCGTGATATTTGCAAGTCAACTTTTTAAATTGTTGAATGCTTTTTCAGTTTCCGTCGACCAGTTAATTAGGGCATCTTCTTTTGCTGACCTTTTTGAAGGCTGTAGAAGTTAATCATACCCAAGAAACGTCGTAACTTTTGCATGCTTTGCGGTTTAGAAAATCTAAAATTGCTTGCAACTTTCAGGTAGTGGGTTAGTCTCCTCGGCGTTGACGGAGTAACCTAGGACTTCACTTTACCGTCGAAGACACAGTTTACAGGGTTGATAACAATGCCGTACTCATTGGTTTCTTCGAAACTAACTTTAATTGTTGATGGTGCTGTTGTTCACTTCCTTGATGCCACCAGATGTCGTCCAAATATGCATAACAATCTTCCAGCTCGCAAGACTGAGTCGATGAAACGCTGTGGCTGCGTTGCGTAAGTTGAATGGCATCTCCGGTAAATTAGAAAAGTCCGAAAGATGTTGTAATCACATATAATCATAAATTTCCACTAAACTCGCATCGAAGTCCGAGGTTGAAATCCACGCAGAGAGTTCCATATGGCGATTGTCGTCTCCATTGGCTGGAAAGTTCATATGTTGATATAGGTAATCGACGGTTAATTTACGTCCATGGAAAAATTAGGTACGAATTTTTGAAACTCGATCCGCAGGAGAGGTGTTTGTGGTAGGACTGTCACTAATGTCGTGTTTAGCGACGGTTATTAGCAGTTGCATGAATTTGTGCACTTTTAGCCTTATTGCCGAAACGTCGATGATACCAACAGTTGCTATCACTGTCGTGGTGCTGCTGTAATTGCTGGACTTCGTGATTAATTTTGTCGCGACTTCGGGAGTAGCTTCGTTGTCGCGGCCGTGTGAATTCGGCTGTTTGTAACTTGAGCTCCCGAATTTTCTCGTGAAGGCTTTTGCACTCACTATCTGCAGTAACCTGTTCGACCTGTCCTTTTGGGTTAATCTCCGCGATTCTATCAGCAAATTCTGTGACTTTCTGGTTTTACATTCACTTGGGTGACGAGTATAGCCTGCACTGATGTAGGGAGGCGGTACTGCCAGAGTGTGCATAAAAACTTTCTGGAACGGTGGTTCCAGCTAGGTTTTTAAGTGCCTGAGAAATTGTGACGGCGTCCTGTCGCCTATCTCTTGTATACCAGTATTGCCTAGTTCGTTGTTCTTGGAAGTGGATAGTCGGTTAATTAATTCTACTTTAATTGTGCAGCATTTGTGTGTGTCCGGGGGATTAGTTATAATGTCTTCTACTTTGTTGTCCAAGTGTAGTATCACATGGTAGAATTCGGCTGTTACCCCGCAAACGAAAATTGACCTTCAAGTTGGCAAAACCAATGCGCCGGTTTTTCTGGCCAAAAGGTCGGAACTTTTATTGCTACGCGATTCACCTCACGCACTGTTTCTGAAGCACTTTTGTTTCTGAGGACTCTGCATTTTGTTTTTTTTTAATGTTTGAGCACTAATTATTTCACTAGCATGCGACTTCTTCTGACCACGTCGAGGTCACCAATTGTAAGCGCTAATGCTAAGAAATAAAACATGAAATCAGAAGAAGTTTTCATATGAAACAAAAACAAAACAAGTATGAAAAATTACAGTTTGTGTGAAAATACGTAATGTGTATCTGTTGATAGGTATGACAAGACTATATTTCTGTGTTAGTGAGAGGATATTTATGTAAAGGTTTGAAAGT
Organism: Rhamnusium bicolor; assembly: GCA_029963845.1. Classification (NCBI taxonomy): domain Eukaryota; kingdom Metazoa; phylum Arthropoda; class Insecta; order Coleoptera; family Cerambycidae; genus Rhamnusium; species Rhamnusium bicolor. Next base: position 81,377 of record JANEYF010003457.1, on the reverse strand, counting down.
GATTAACGTAAATTCCTTACTTTATTGCGGTCAATGAATACCTTTGTTAAATTTAGGATTATTTCTAAGTTAAATTATTAGAAATTCCGATTGTACTTAAATAATTATCCATTATTGTGACTCCAGGAAGGTATGCTAAAACTGTGGTTTCTAAGTAGAATTAGGAGTGTAAAATGTTGGGAAACACCGACCGTGACTTAAATAAGTCTTCATTGTCGTATTTTCAAGAATGCTCATTTGTTGTGAAATTCCGCTTATAAAAATAAGTAATTTTATTATCGCCTTACAGGAACATCTGCTACAATCTCTATTTAATTTTCAATGACGTATTTTAAATCTACTGAAAATTAGCATATTCTGCAGCTCTTATTTTTTGAAATATCTCAGTAATTAAAGAAATAAAGGTTGGGTTGAATTTACGTGGCTCACCCTACATTGGTCGATATTTAAATCCATCTGTAGTTGACATGATTCACAACAATAATGGCGTATTTAGGCTTTTCGCAAGCCAATAAATGTAAGTTAATCTATAGTTTTCTCTTTTAAAAAAAATTAATACACGGTGTTTTTTTCTTAAAGTTAAAAATTTAAAAATTAAAAAATAAAACAAAAATCTGAATTATTGGTAACGACAAAATAAAAAGTACATTTCTATTGTTTCACAAGTTATTTATTTTTTGCTTAAAACAACCCAATTTCAACGTTAATTAAAAAATGTTAATTTTTCAGGTTTCAGCGCCATTTTGAAAGTAAACAATATCAAATTATACATCGTTGTAAAATGTATTAAAAGTATATCAGAAAAATCGAACAAATACGCAAGTTTCTTTTTAACAGGAATTAGTTTTTGCAATTTTTATAGCCAAATAGCATGTATTATAAAGTACGAGTAGTATCACCATACCATACCATACTTTATAACTCTGCCTCAAAGACGAAGAAGATGGGGAGTGTTTCTATATTTCGTGGCTGCTCGGAACACTACAAGGTGAGTGAACGGTGCGATAAAGTCCAATATTATCTTTATTAACGACAATAAAAAAACACATATATATATATATATATATATATATATATATATATATATATATATATATATATATATATATATATATATATATATATATATATATATATATATATATATATATATATATATATATATATATATATATATATATATATATAGAGTTATAGGAACCAAAAGCTCATTCTAAAATTAGTTTGAAATATATGGGGTAATTCATGAAGGCGGGACGCTATGGATATCATTATTTTTTGAAGGAGAATTTAGATATTTTTGAAATTCTTAATTCACCATAAAATTCTCTATTTCTATATGGTATCATAGTCTAAAACTTATAGTTCTCGAGATTTTTTAAATTGAGCACCTAGATATTTTTGAAAATTTAAATTCACCATAAAATTCTCTATATGTCTATATGGTATCATAGTCTAAAACTTACAGTTCTCGAGATATTGAGAAAATTAAGAATTAAGAGAAATTGCCACCATTTTTTTTATTACTATTATTTCGTTACTGTGTTAAATTAAACAAAAAAAAAAACCGTTCCAAATAATATAAAAACCTAAATATTTGTGAATATTTCCTAAACATAAAGATAGGTATAGGACATATGTAACAAAAGTAGTAGGGAATAAATAGGAATATAAGATTTTGTAAAAAAATATGGGCCATAATATTTGAAATAAGCGAAGCAACATTTTCTGAACACCCTGTAACAAATAAACTAATTCTATCTAACTAGCAGTTAAAATAAACCTTTCTTAACCCGAAATGAAAAAGTTTTTGTTTAATTTAACACAGTGACGGAAATAACAGTAATGAAAAATGCTGACGATTTCACTTTTTCCTTAATTTCTTTTTAAATATCTCGAGAACTATAAGAATCAGACTACGATACTCTTATATAGAAAGATAGAGAATATATAGAGAATTTCATGAAAACTCCAAATCTTCAAAAATATATAGGGTATTCTATTTAAAAAAATGACAATCAAAGCGTCTCGCTCTCATGAATCACCCCGTGTAGTTCAAACTAATTTTAAAATGTAAAATTTTTGGTCTCTTACAACTTCTATATATATATATATATATATATATATATATATATATATATATATATATATATATATATATATATATATATATATATATATATATATATATATATATATATATATATATATATATATATAATATCAAGAACTTACTCTCTGCATACAATCTTCAATAGTTGTTAATGGGCTCTCATAAACTTTACTTTTAATAGTTCCCCAAATAAAAAATCTAAAATTAATAAATCGGGAGAGCGAGGAGGCCATAGGAAAGGTCCATTATTGGCGATCCATTGATTGTAAAAAGTTTCTTGTAAAAAATTATTTATCAAATATGCGTTATGTGAGGGAGCACCGTCGTGCTGATAAAAAATGTTTCTATGTTCGGCGAGAGGTAAATTTTCTAAATAGTTATTATTCAAATTTTGTAAAATATTTATATCTTTCACCTAAAAAAAAACAAAATCAAAAAAAATAACTATATATATTGGCAGAAGAAGAAATCTTTATAATATACTGCTTAAATTTTCCTGATAAAATTCTAATGCCATCACTCTATCGTTTCTTATGGCACAATAAACATTAAACTGCCAACTTTCTTGAAAATTTCGCTCCCTGAACACATGATGATTCGAGTCACTCCAATAATGCGATTTGTGTCGATTAAAAAGTCCGTTTTTGGTAAATTTAGCCTCATCTGACCATATAATATTTCCCAAATAAGAATCGCCGCCTACAGACCTTATTAGAATAATTTCACAAAAATTTTCTCTTCAAAGGAAGTCTGTTTCGTTTAATCGTTGAACCATTTGGAACGAAAACAGGTGAAATTTATGTTTCATTAAGATTCTGTGAACTGAATCCTTGCATAGTCCCGATTCCAGAGCAGCTTGTCTTAATGACATCATTGGAAATGCATGAAAATATCCCAGAATTGCTATTTCTACGTTTTCGTCATTAACAAAAGGCTTCCGCTTTTGAATACTTATCTTGACAGAGCCATAGTTTTTAAAATTACCCGGTATGCGTTTTACAGTGTTTGGTGACGGTTTCACTTTTTGTGGATATCGAGTAGCAAATGTACTACAAGTTCGTGATATTACTTTATCACATTCTCCATAAATAATAAACAAATTCAAAAAGTCTTCGTGGGTGTAATTTAAACGCGGTTGCATTTTTTTGACATAAGAGAATGACTGACATTACTGATTGTTTCTAATCATAGCTAATTTGATAAAATGTTTACTAAAAAATTCTTGAATTTCTAAGAAAATTGCAAATATTTCAAAAAGTTGTAACTTAATACCCCACGATGCTTATATCAGAATAAAAGGATTTTAATTATACATAATTTGATGTAAAAAAATACAACTTGTTCCATTTCACTTAAGCAAGTTTTCGAGGTTTGAAGTTTACAAAATGTAACGTCAAAAATGGAACACTTGGTATACTATTATTGAATTTCTTTAAACTGTATGGTGAAGCTCATCTTATTGTCTTTCTGAATGCCAAAAAGTAAATGAGTATCTTTTACACGAAGAAAGTTATAAGGGTTATTGTAAACCAATACACCTCTCAAATTTTTTTTAAAATATCAAATATCTCTGAAACAGCTGAGTTTAGGCATAGGGTATTCATGTTTGTGCCTCAGAATTTCGAAAACCCTAAAATATTATAGGGTATTCTATTTAAAATAAGCAAGTTGGTATCGACTTCCGGTATAACTGGAAGTGTCAGATGCTTGTAATTATTTTAGTTGGATTGACCACACTGCCATCAGTAACTCCCTAATTTTCAAAATTTTTTGGTGCGTACTTCCCTATATCGATCGATGCAGTTCGTGGTGAGACACCCTGTAGATATTTATTGTCGACATTGGAATTTATCGCACCGTTCACTCACCCTGTATATACTGTATAAAACTTTGGGAAATAAGCTAGTTTACTCCAATCGAAATGCATCAGTTATAAATGGGCCAAATGTCATAAAATTCACAAAAAATAATTTGAAATAGGCAATATAACTATTTTTGTACTTTGCTGTATACGTCGGGAGAGTTGAACAAAAAACAAAAACTAGCAGAGAAGCAGTATCGCCACATACTAAGCCACTCTTTAATATTTTTTTTTGTTGTTGGCCAGTGATGATAATTAACTACCATGAAAGCACACCTGTGTGATAGATTACCTACATTTGGGGAATAAATCGTCATCTTAAAGAAAATTAAATCTCTTACCTTTATTTATTAAAATAGTTACAACAAATGAAAGAAAACCTAATATAATAATTGTAAGCGTCAGATACAATATCAGTAATAGTATTTTAACGTTCCTTTTCCTCTTTGTCTCTGGGATTATTTTTTCCTCTGAAAATAAACATTTAATAGATGTACATGTTTGTATTTTTTTAAAAATTCTACTTAACAATATTCTATATAAACCAAAATCATAGTCCTGGTTCGAATTAAAATAATACTGTTTTTCATTTCTTAAAAACAACACTCTGTATAGTATAATTTTAAGTCTATTTAGAGATTCGAAAAAAATCAAAAAAAAAAGCTAAATGTCGGACTATTTATAGTTTTCACACTTCATCAATTTCTAAATGCAAATCCGTTTTAACATAAAAGAAAATTTGTCAAATATTGAATTTTTAGGGAATAGAGATTGAAAAATTTTAATACGTTGTTACTGTCTTTTTTTTAATATACAAAATGCAATATTTAATTCAAAAAATATTTATTGAGCACTTACATGAAAAGCTACTTACAAAAAGTTAATTAAAAAATAATTACATGAATTATTTTATATCTGATTATTTGCTGGTGTGTTTTTGAAAATAATTTAAGGTTATCGTATTTTATGTAAAAATGTTTCAACCGTGAGGGGCCTCTACGTCAATATCTTTATGTGTTTGTGAAAATGAAAGTGATAGTGATTACAGTGATAAAGAAAAATCAAAATTCATAGTGTTTTAGTAAAAAATCGACTAAATTTGAACGAGCAAGCGAAACAAATTTGCTTAATGTTTACAATAATCTTTGAAGCGACGAGCTAATGACCCGTTGTATGATTTAGATGTACTGGGTGAAACAGCATCTCTGGCTAACGTTACCGTCCCACAATCACAAACTGGTGAAAGAAGGTGTCTTTCTAAGAAAACAACGATTCGACATCGATCAATCGAAAAGTCTGGACCCATCGTTAGCAAAACTTTTAAGAACTTTAGTTTACGACGCTTATGAGAAAAAATGAAATCCCAGCTATTGACGTGGTAGACAGAAAATTAAAAGAAATGGATTATCATCTAAAATATATCAAAACCATTTTAGCAACTTGGCTGAGAAAAATTGGATATTGGATATCAAACTATTAATAAACGCATGGAAAGTAGACGAATAGTGGATTGGCGAGATTCATATCTAGAAGAGATAAATAACTCAAAATTTATTATCTGGATGAAACTTGGTATGATACTCATGACACAGGGCAAAAAAAGGATGGACTCATGGATCTAGGAAATGTCAATCAATCTCATTGCTCCCTAATAATGGAACTCGGTTGATCATATTACACTGTGGATCAGTTGATGGATGGGTGATAGCGCATTGAATCTGTGCGGAAACACATGGAAGATTGTAACGTGGATTACCACAAGAACATGGAGGGAGAAATATTTGAGGAATGGTTTGAAAATCTCCTAATTCCAAAATTAAAACCGAATAGCATTATTATTCTTGACAATGTGATGTATCATTCGAGACAACTGTACAAAATTTCTAACAAGAGAGTTCTACTAAGCTGGAGTTACAAATTTTTTTAATGGAACATGGTGTCTATTATGAGAGAAATTTTAATAAAGCACAACTCTTGGAAGTCCTGCATACGAAAAATTATGAAAAGTATATTATTGGCACTGTAGCGGAGAGATATTGCCACAAAGTGGTGAGATTACCGCCATATTTCTGTATTTTCAACCCGATTGAATTAATTTGGTGTAAATTGAAGAAAAATGTCAGAAAATTAAATATTTTTCCGAAATTCAATAAAAAATTTGTTAGAGTTAATTCAAAATGAAGTGTCGAAAATTAACAAGGAAGATTGGGAAAAAAAGAATTAGTAAAATAATTACAATTGAGGATGATTATTTAAAAATTGCTGAATGTCATATAAATGGTGGAAATAAATTATTATAAATTTGAACGAGGATAGTAGTTCATCTGAAAATGAAGAAGAGGGTGAGAAGTGTTAGGATTCAGAGGAAGAAATGATGTGAGGTGAGGTAAAGTGAAATGATGTGAAGTGAAGAAGTGAATTTTGCGATATCAACAGTATTACTTATTTCCGTTTTTGTGTTTTCGTAGTTCATTGCTTGAGAAATATTCTTTTTCAGGATGTTATTATTTATTAATATTGTTTTTTTCATTTTGACAAAAATACGTCTTTCTGTTTGTATTATAGTAATAACTTTACTATTAGAATTTATTTTAAGTTTATTTATTGAGAAAAATATTTGTTTCTGTTGCAATTTTGAGAGTATATGTTTTGTTTAAATTTTGTTTTTAAAGGTTTCTTGTTACTTTTTGAATAATTTCTTTATTCTATACTAATGCTCCATACCCAGCCTTTCCTGGCAAGAAATTATCATACCACCTCACGGTTCTTGCTAGGTAGTAACAATTTATTTAAGTGAACTTCAGTCAGTACTTTAAATTTAATACTTTAAATTCAACACTTTTATTTCAAGTTAATACTTTTTTCTAAAATTGTTATCAGATTTTTTTAAAAAATCGGACCAGGATTCTGAATAAAATAATTATATTCTACTTACAAAGTACGAACCGATTATACAGGATGCTTCAAATGTTATGACCAAAGAAGGATTTAACCAAAATCAATAAAACGTCCTGTATCTCAGTAACGAAAGATGATATACCCATTAATGTAATTTGGATCCACCAAAGTGCTTTCCATCCATAGTTCACGATATATATAATGCGTTCATTTTAATTTGATAATATTTTAACTCTAACATCTCTTAAGATAGAAAGATTGGATAAAAACCTACTTGTAGGGTTTGTTCTGATCATATACAAAAAACATATGACTATCATCCGTAGGATTCATTCGGGTTGATGATTTAAATTCAGAAAGATGTAAAGAATGAAATTCTAAAGGTTGCCAACGAAAATTACACGGAAGCGCGCAACTCCAGCATCTTAAAGCCATTATAAAGTAATTAGTAATTAATATTTTGGTCTAAAATTTTTAAGGCATGTCTTTTTAATGGTTTTCCACAACATTACCAAGAAGAGGATAATTGGAAAATAATTGTTTTAAAAAATATGTCATACTGTGATAAGTTTTGTAAAAGTTAGAAAATAATAATTAGCAAAAAATTTTCAGCGTTATTATTTTTCATTTCACTCTATAATCTAAACTTTTACTAAAAAGAGGATACCTGATTTGTTTTTTGAAATTATTTATTGTTTAAAATATAATGAAATTATAATCGCGAGAAACGTTAAAAACAAACTTAAAAATAGTGCAGATGTAAGATGTAGGCTAAACAGCTTACATGCTAAGCATAATGGAGACTGGGTCCTTCAACGCAAAATAGTTCTGAAGCGACAACTGTATTATATGAATGTGATGTGCAATTTAATGATAAGGAGATTTCCAACTTATAATTGAATGTAAAAAAACAAATTATTTTAAAAGGTAGGCCAACTCCAGCTTTAACAAAATTAATCAAATAGATTAAATTATATACAAAACATTTCCAAACGGAAAATTATCAAAAATGTGAATGGCTCACTGGTTGCAACACTAAGTCGCTTTTATTTTTTTTCAAATAAAAAGAATTTGTGGAACAAAAATGAATTTGCCGATTTAAATAACTTGCACAAATTAATAAAAAGACATTCGTCGTCTATAACAAATATGCAGTACATTATTAAAGAAAAAATTATCGTTAAAACAAGACTAGAGTATGCTTTGGACAATCAATTGAGAATAAGCCATGAACAAAATTATCAATAAGTACAAAAAAATCGCGAAATCCTTAAAAGATTTATAGATGTGGTGTGTTTCCTAGGTAAACATAAACTTGGTTTTTGTAGTCACAATGAATCGGAAAATTCTGCAAATAGGGGGAAAAATATGTGGATTTCATTAATTTGCTGATAAAATATAATGAAACTTTGAAATTCCATTTAGCAAATTCGACAGCTTTTGCAGGCACATCCAATCTTATATAAAATGTTAATTTCGTGCGTAGAAGTTGTATTAAGGAAAATACGGGGCGAAATAGAGGAAACTTCGTTTATTGTAATTATACTAGATGAAACTATTGGCGGTAGAAATATTTGCCAGATATCGAAGTTTGTACGTTAGGTTACAAAAAAAGGTGACATTAAAGAACGCTTTTTAGGATTTTTAGAAGTTTCTACGCAAAGAACAGCAATGCTCTTTATCACGTTGTGCAATCTATAGTTGATGAACCTATTTGTGTTTCAAAATTTATCTCGCAATGTTACGACGGAGCGACAGTAATGGCAGGTGAATTAGGAGGACTATAGGCTAAAGTAAGATAAACTTATCCAGATGCACTTTTTATACACTGTATGGCGCATCGATTAAATTTAGTGTTACAAAATCTGTTAGCAGTATCAATGGATGCAAGGTGTCTTTTTACTTTCTTATACCTAATATAAGGAAGTATAGTAATCGTGATTTTTTTCGACCCCGAGATTTTGATTGATTTATACGTTTTGAACCCTCCTGAATCCATTCTGATTATTTTCAGAATGATGTCTGTCGGTGTGTGTGTGTGTGTGCGTGCGTGCGTGAGTGCGTGCGTGCGTGCGTGCGTGAGTGCATGCGTGCGTGAGTGCGTGCGTGCGTGCGTGCGTGAGTGCATGCGTGCGTGCGTGCATGCGTGCATGCGTGCGTGCATGTGTGTGTGTGTAACTCAAACACATTAAATTTGGTGAATGTAGTACCATCAGAAGAAACATAATGAATGAAAGTAGAAAAAAGGTACAATTTCGGGAAAATTTTACACATTTGGCCTCTTAAAATGGGGTTAGGATAAATTTAACAGTTTGACGTTTGAAACGTCTGATTTAGTTACAAAAATGTCAATGTCAATAACAAACAATTTTTAAAATGTATGACATGAATTGTTAATGACGTTATTAAATGACACTGATAATTAATTATTTAAAAATTTTAATGAAACATTTCAAGGTACGCTATTAAAATTTAAGGTAAGTGAAGAATTAAATAGAATGATTTTTTTAGATCAGGATAATGTATACTTTTATAAGAAAGTTATGTGCTGGCCACATCAGATATTTTCTACTTTAAACTGTATCGCATCATTTTTTTCAAAATCGTCAAAACGGACGAGTGCTTTAGATTTCGAAGTTCATAAAAGAATGTCCAAAGTAGCTCCAGCTTGATGTAATTATAATGGTAGATTGGTGCAAACTGTGTCTGAATATCGCCAGCCATATTGATTTTATGAAAAAATTATTAAATCACCAGGAGGAATGGGATCACGAAACAGCAGTTTGCTCTAGAGCTTATTTAGACATCTTAAAAACAGACACTAACTTCAATCTTTTCTCGTTTTCGCTGAAATATTTCCATTTTGTGTTAGACGTTATTTGCAGTTTTAATCGAGTGATATAAATTTTTGCATAAAGAATGTTGAAGAATTCAACTTGTTTTATCTAAGAGAGAACAATTTGACCGCCTCTGGAATAAACTTGAGCAATTGAACATACAAACTCAACCACAAAGAAAAAAGAATACGTACCGATATCGTAGGAGACCAAAAAATGTGTTATCGGAGATTATTTTTAAAAATAATTGACAATATTTCTACAGGCACGGATACTAGAACAAAGATTTTAACAACTTAAAATTTTTAGAGTTAACAAATTTTAATGGTCATACTACTACAATTTCAGAAGATTCGTTTGATTCTTTGAAAAAAAATTATTCAAAATATTTTGATTTTCCTGCATCGCGATCCGAACATTCAGTGATATATAATATATCGGAAGGTATAAATAAAAATAGTGTTTGTGGGAATCCCTTAATGATTGTGGACTAAATCAAGCTTGCCTTGAAATTCTTGACTTATGTGAATTAACTCTCACTATTCCCGCCACAGTGCATCGACCGTACGTAATTTTTCCGCGTGTTATTAAAAAATTTAAAACCATTAGAAATTCTACCGGTCAAGAAACATTGACTAATCTAGCACTGTTATCCATAGAAAGGGAATTAATTCAAGAAATGTTACTGGAACAAAAGGTTTATGATAACATTATTGATGAATTTGCAAAACGAAGCCGTAGAATCCCGCTAAATTTTAAACAAGGTAGGTATTTATTTTGTTCCCCGTTTACAAAAGTCACGACACGCCACTGGACCATTTATTAATTTCATAATGTTACATATTTTGTCACTTTTTACATTCTTATACCTAATATAAGGAAGTATAATAATCGTTATTTTTTTTTATCTCAAGATTTTGATTGATATATCCGTTTAAACCTTCCTTAATCTATTCTGACTATTTTTTGAATGATGTCTGTCGGTTTGGGTGTGTGTGTGAATGTGTGGGGACGAGGTGTGGATGTGTGTGTGCATGTATTGGTGATAACTCAAAAAAAAAAAAAATGGAAGAATTCTCAAATTTGTCAATTAAGATTTTCAACAACATTTTAGGTGACACATTAAATTTGGCGAATGTGGTACCACCAGAAGAGACACAATGAATGAAAGAAAAAAAAGGTATAATTTCAGGAAAAAAAAATTATAAAAATTTAATTGCATTTCTGGATGTATCTCGACGAGTTATAATGAAAAAATACAACTTTATGGAAAAAAATCTATCTGCATGTAGGTAGTATCGCTGTAGCAACCACAATTTTTGAGATAAAGCTTTCAAATTTGGTATTCATGTTCTAAAGTTCAAAGACAACAATAAATTCGGTGATGAACAAAATTGGCCTGCTCAAGAGAGGTCTATGGGACCCAAACTTTTTTGTATTTGTCTTTACAAAAAAATATATTCTTGATGAAAAATTAAATCATGTCTACTATATCAAGCCAATAAAACATATTTTTCAAGTACATAAATAAAGCTGAGGTAAACTGAAATTTTGTATACATTAATTTTGTATACATTTGACCTCATAAAATGGGGTTAAGATAAATTTGGTAATTTGGACATTTGAAATATCTAATTTAGTTACAAAAATTTCAATGCCAATAAGAAGAAAGTATTAAAACATATGACATGAATTATTATTGACAGTATCGAAGGACGTTGATAATTAATATTCAAAAATTTTAATGAAACATTTCAAGATACTCTTTTAAAATTTAATTGAGGTAAGTGAAGAATTAAATAGAATGATTTTTTATATCAGGATGATATATACTGTGGTAGTGTCTCAAAAAAAGAAAAAGAAAAATTTAAAGAATACCACATTCAGACAATATTGATACATACTGGTATAAAAAAGTTATGGGCTGACCAAATCAGATATTTTATCTAAATATCATGATTTGTTAGGGTAGTTACAAGGGGTGGAGCGAGGTTAAATTTTCGCTATAATTTTTTTGGTCTTATTTTATTTAAACATTTAAAACGAGAAAGGCAACAGTATTAAAAACTGCATAAAAAAAGGTGCCCTCACATAACTACAACCGGTACAAAAAGAATTCCACAATATTTTCAACTATTGTTTCGTAGAGCAATTTAAAATATCTCGTTACGTAAAGAATCATGTAATTTAAGGACAAAAAGAAAATTTTTATTTGCAATAATATTTTATTTAATATTATTTTGTTTACTAAGTACAAATTTTTTTGGGTTATTAGGTCCAATGTAATGAAAACACTAATGTATTAACTTGCCGACGTTTCGGTATAATTTATTACCATCCTCAGGGCACTGTAAGATATAAATAAATTGATTTTAAGTTATTCTATAATTATATGGGTGATAAACTCTAATCCAAACTTACAATCAATTTATTTATATCTTACAGTGCCCTGAGGATGGTAATAAATTATACCGAAACGTCTGCAAGTTAATACAGTAGTGTTTTAATTACATTGGACCTAATAACCCAAAAATTTGTACTTAGTATTTAAATTGTGGTCTGGAAATTATTATTATATTATTTTGTTTGTCTTAAGTTCAGAAGATAATCAAGAGGAAAAAAATAAATTGGTTAGTTATAAACATTTGTCAAATTATATGCTTCATTGTGAAAAGCGATATTTTAAATTACTGTACAAAACAATAGTTGAAGATATTGTGGAATTATTTTTGTAGCGGTATGTTACCTTCCATTATTGCATACCTATCTTGTATTGCAATATTAAAATACAAGAAACGATGGCTCTTATCAAAATTTGGTAACGACACCTTTTTTATGCAGTTTTTAATAGTGGTACTTTTTTCAGTTTTAAATGTTTAAGAAAATAAGCCAAAAAAATTATAGCGAAAATTCACCCTCCCCCCCTATATCTACCCCAACAAACCATGATATTTAGATAAAAATTTGACAAGATATGTAATATTATGAAAATTTAATGTTTGCAACTTAAGACATTTCTAATTTATTGGCAAATAACTATGTTGTATTTACCTCCTTTAAGGGATTTTAGCTTCCTTATGAACTAATATGAACTGATTTAAGGCATATGTTTATATACAAAACTCAACTTATTTTTTATAGTTCTTTCGCCCCCTTGAAAGAAGGTACTTAATTATGAGCCACTTTATATATTATATTATTGGATTCAGAAACAAAATATGCCATCCAAAAATGCAAAAATATCCTTTTGAAAAACATAAGTTATATTCGTATCTTTGAAAAATGATAGTCATTTGTTTTGTATATTAACAAAAAAAAAAAAATAAATATATATATATATATATATATATATATAAAAAAAAAAAAAAAATATATATATATATATATATATATATATATATATATATATATATATATATATATATATATAATATGTTTTCGGGTATACTCCCGCGTGGGTGATAGGCCCCGAGAGGACCGTGGTTGTCTGAACGACGTTTCGGCAGAATCTCATCTGCCATCTTCAGTTCGAGTAACCAGAAGCCGCAGTAAGCAGTTAACGGTTAGAACCTGAAGATGGCAGATGAGATTCTGCCGAAACGTCGTTCAGACAACCACGGTCCCCTCTCGGGGCCTATCACCTACGCGGGAGTATACCCGGAAAACGAATTTAACATTCACCACCCGCGAAAACCTGAAAAAAACAACATATATATATATATATATATATATATATATATATATATATATATATATATATATATATATATATATATATATATATATATATATATATATATATATATATATATATATATATATATATATATATATATATATATATATATATATATATATATATATATATATATATATATATATATATATATATACTAAACAAACCCCACAAGCCGCCTTTTGTCCCACCTTTCTATTTTAAGAGTTGTCTGAGTTATATTAAGTTAAAATATTAGGTATCAACTTAAAATTTACGCACTGTACATTTAACTTTGAGCACCCTGTATGAATAACCTATTTATCAAAAAAAATTCTTATTCCAAAACATACTAACTTCTTACCAACATATTATCCTAATTTAACTTTTAAAATATTTGTACATACTTGAACTATATTTGAGAAAACATACTTTAGGTATGTACCTATGCAAAACATTTTCCAAGTTTTAACATTAAATTTAGTCAAACAATTATCTGATATTTATGTATAGCATCCTAAGCCAATGATAAATAATTAAAATTTTTAAAATGCACGTTATTAGAAAATCAAAATACATAATGCAATTCATAAAATTTTAATAGCAAGAAAAACGTATACCATTAAAAATATTAGTAATAGTCTTATGTAATTATTAAATTTTAAATTGTTTAGACATTTCTATCTTGTCTAAATTCTGTGGTGTTTTCATATGATGTTTTCATTTGACAGTAATATTCAGGTTGAAAATACCTCTATTTTTTATTTTAATTAAACTTTTTAATTATGAATTTCTTAAAATTTAATTTATTTTATTTAAAAATAAAATATCTTACCTTCTGTGAAGTTAGTGTCGTCGTTTAAATCTATGGTGAACATTCCTTCTGGCTCTTTAAAGGGTAAAGGGCTAGGAGACTTTTCAATTGATTTTTCACAAAAAATTTTTCTGAAGAGCCATTTTAGTAGAAAACAATTTGTAGATAGTTATTTCTATTAAATGTTTTAACACTTTTAACATACTATTGGCTAATTTATCTACATTAAAGATATAATGCTGAACAAGTATTCTATTTCAAAGAGCTTTGTCATCACCTTTGTAATTTATTATTAGGCAAACTTTACAAGAATTTAACTTATAGTATGTTATTTTAAATAACATTTGATATATATATGGCAACATACCTAATAATAATATTTGTTGATTATAATGGTTACTTTGTTATTAAAAACAATGTGCATTTAAATACTTCCTACATTCTTATATTCTGATGTGACAGAAGTGTCCCCTAAAGAAAATGGAAATTGCTGATATTACTTTGAAAAAATGTACATATAATAATTTATAAAAATATAATGCGTCTTTTGAGGCCTTATAAAATTTATTATGCAATATTTAGTATGGATGGTAAATATATTTTTATTGAGTGGAATGAAAAATAATATTAACTAAAAATTTTTTTGCTAATTATTATTTACTAACTTTTACAAATCTCATCACAGACAAGTATAACATATATCTTTTTAAACAATTATTTTCCCGGCTATTTTCCAAAACGCTGAAACTTGGATTACAAAAAAGATAATATGCACATTATGTTCAGTACATGTGCCTATTATCTTTTTTTGTAATCCAAGTTTCAGCGATTTGGCAAATAGCCGGGAAAATAATTGTTTAAAAAGATATATATGTCATACTTATCTGTGATAAGATTTGTAAAAAGTTAGTAACTAATAATTAGCAAAAAATTTTCAGTTACCTAATATTATTTTTCATTCTACTCTATATTTTAACTTTTACCAAGAAGAGGAACTTAATTTGTTTTTAAATTATATTTTCATTAATATGTATAAAAAAAGTAAAGTAAAATCATGTAGGTATTTTAGAAGAGTAAATTTGTACTACGAAAAGTTTTTTTTGTTATACATAAATGATAGTTTTTATAAAACATTTTTTAATAGTTTACTATTTCTTAAATTTTTAGTCACATGAGTAGTTTATTACCCATTATTGTGTGAATATATTTTAAGAATAAAATTAAAAATATTCCCAAATGTTTGTTTTTATAAAAATAATATTTTAATAATAGCAATAATAATAACTACATGCCAAACCCGACCAGTTAGGCTCACGCGGTGCTCCTTGGAGAGGCAGAGCAACATTTTCTCACAGATGTCTAATGTGAGTTCTCAGGAATAATCCTACTGAGGACCCTAACCTCTGATTTTCAACCCACACAGAGGAAGAAACTCTCACCAACAACCCAGACAACATGTTGCACCGCTTCGCATTGTTACACTTGTTCGGATGCCTTGCACTGGTCAGATTTATACAGATCGAGCCAACCCACTAGATACACGACTAGTGATATGCGCAGTTTACAGTTGCCTGTCTTAATACTAACTCCGAACGAAAGTTAACGATTGCGTCAGGGCGCTTGCTGGGGGGAGGAGAATACGAGACAAAGTCACTGTGACTGTGTCAGACAGTTCAGGTACAAAGTAGATTTCAGTATAGCTAAAGCTGCGGTGAAGAGTGTTGCTCGTTCATCTAAAGAAATTTGTGTGTATTAAAGTATTTACTAAAATTATCTTAATATTTCACATCTTCAGTGTTTCCTTCGTGACGCCACAGATAGTAAAATACTAAAATTATAAAAAATATCAGAACAGCACACAATCAAATACTGATTTCTTTTTCGAAACAAGAAGTAATTCTAAAAACATAAATTGATATTCTCATAAACAATAAAGAAAAATAATACCTACTATAAAAAATTAAATAATACGTAAATAAATAAATAAATAATTCAAATTAGATACTCAAAAGACCTCCTACTTGAACAAGGCAATATCCTAACCTACTGTAAAAGTCCTTTCTGACATTCGTGCTGCGATCGCCCCATGCATTGTGCTGGACATAGATGGGCGACTGCAAACTGCGCATACCGTTAGTCATATATCTAGTAGGTTGGCTCGATCTGTTGAACAGCTGCTATTGCTTTTGAAGACCTGCTTCACTATAACATCAGGAGAGTAGTTTTTTAGGGTAACTCACTGAGCCCTCACTATTTTTGCATATCACTGATGCCATTTTCTGTTGGAATCCCTCAAACCCGCGTATACTAATGTGAACTATCCAGGGATTGGAGGCCTAAGGTCAATTATCTATTTTATATGGAGGATCTTAAACTGTATGCCTTTGTAGTGCATGTACTACAAAAAGTTCTTAGGGTAGCCGAAGAGAGGACGATACGGGAATTTCTCTGAAGATGTGCAGCTCATAGATGGAAGCATTCTATGATATTTAAATGCCGAGGAGACCTATACCTGGACGTCGACGCATCGATTTATTTTTTAAATATTCAGAACAAAAAAATGTACTCATGAAAAATAATAAAATCAGTTTTAAAATAGCGGTATGATAGAAGCTGAGATAACTCATTGGAGAAACAGTATGTCCCGGCGTCTGTGTGTGTAATTGTCGGTTGCGTAGCAATGGACAACTTCACCTTACCTGTCGAAAATGATTCTCGGTGTACAAACAGATTTACTCTTATAACTTTGCTTTAAATAAAAGGCAGAATTTCAGCTTCACTTACTCTATTTTATGTAAGACTGCTTCGCAGATGAATAAAAATCATAATAATAAATACTGTAATGAAGCGATTTTTCTGCTCTTAATTTTCCGTTATTTTAATAGGTAATCTGGACCGTTCTTCATATTGGTATACCCTGTATACAACAATTTCTATTTAATGTTTATTTTAAACAATTGTTTCTCAATTGGTTAAAATTGGTTTATTTTTCAGGGTAATCTTAAGTTATTTTATTTTCATAATTATTTTATTTATATTGAGTACCGCTCGCATAAAACCAAGTAACAGGGATCTTTTATTATTAGTAGATATATTCCTGTTATTTATAAATAATCTGCAATATGAAAGATTAAGTAATTTAATTCAAATAATAATCTATGGCCGTTTTAATTATTCTCTTTTTTGGAAATATAGTTTTAAAATTATGAGAAAGCGATTCCCAGTCTCAGAATATTTTATAAACATTTTGCTTATATCAAATAACGCAGGGAATTTGTTTAAACGTATTTCGCTAGGCTTGCTTAGAGAATGTGTGCATATCAACATCAGACGAAATTCCGTTCCTCGCGCAAGAGTCACGTTGGCGAGAGTATTCTCGCCAACCTTTAAGAACAAAACTGCTCACGGCGACTGAAAAATATTGACTTGACGTCTTCGATCCGGCAGCTACACTTCAACATGAGACAATTCCAGTGCGCTCCGCAAACACCAGTGGTAAAAATCATTCCTGTATTTATGTATCTGCTTTTAACCGCATGTATTCATTTTGTTTGTATATGTATGTATACCTGCTAAATTCGAGCGTTTAGAGATATTCCGGTAGTTTCGTAAATCAGTAATTAAAATAGGATTATCACTTGCTGTCGATATGTTTTTGATCTTAGAAAATATGATCATATCTCTAATAAAATTAATCAGATACAATGGTTAAATATGGACAATTTATTTAAGTATTTTATTTTGGTTTCTGTTCATAATTTATACACAACTTCAACACACCTCTACCTTAAAGAAAAATTGATTCCGAGAAGTACTATTCATAATGCTAATGTTCGTGGCAGAGACACATTAACAATGCCGCTGCATAGCACTTCCATATTTCAGAGATCATTTTCGTACAACGCAATTTATTTATACAATAAACTAAACCTAGATTTTAAAAAGTATACCGTTCCTAATTTTAAAAAGAAACTCAAAAAAATATCTTTTAGATCAGCAGTTACTTGGCAACTCATATTGATTGTTGATATTCTTTTCTCTTTTTTCTTTCTCTTCTATTTGCATAATTTTTGGGATAATCTACTCATTACTTTTACGTTTTACTTTCTTTCTTTCTGTTTGTCATCTTTTCAATGTTACTATTAGTTATATTTATATTTTTTATGCAATTATTTACATTTGGTCAAGTGTAAGAATAGCCCTAGAGCTAAACTTCGCCCAAGGAGTAAATTAATTAATGTAAAATTATTAATTTAATAAAGACGTTTTATTATTATTATTATTATTATCATTTTCGGTTGCCCGACGTTGGACAGTCCTCCCGTGGCCTCCGACGCCTCACGGGAGTCGCGCCAACACATTAACCACAGCCACTCCCCACATCCAACAGGGTTAGTGACTGTAGGTTCCGGAATCGTGTGCCCTAAGCAGACAGAGAGAACCAAGAATGACCGCCTTCTGCATTTGGTCTGCCAGCCACTTAGCTGATTTTTGGTAAGCCGGTATGGTCCTCAGTTCCGAGAGCAGCGTAGGCTTTATCCCTCCGAGTACACCGATTATTAGGAAGACCATTTTGACTGAGTAGCCTGGGTACAGCACTTGGAGCTCGTAGATCACGGTATTTGATCCGTTTCTCCTCCCCCTTCAAGGTGCTCTTTTTCTCCGCAGGTGCCGAGAACTCGATGACATACATCACCTTGAGTTGATGGTCGAGGAGGACTATGTCAGGCTTGTTGGCTTGGATTAGCCTGACCGTTATTATTTTTTTTATTTTTATTTTTTTTCTTCGGTTTCCCGATGCCGGTCAGTCCTCCCGTGACCTCCGACACCTCACGGGAGTCGCACCGGCGCATCAACTACAGCCACTCCAAACATCTCGCAGGGTTAGTGACTGTAGATACCAGAATCATGTACCCTAAGCAGACGGAGAGAACCCAGAATGACAGCCAATCGGCTGATTTTTGGCAGGTTGGTATGATCTTCAGTTCCGAGAGCAGCGTAGGCTATATCCCTCCGAGTATACCGATTATAAGGACGACCATTTTTACCGAGTAACCTGGGTATAGCACCTGGAGCTCGTACCGGATATCGCGATACTTGGTCAATTTCTCCTCCTCCTTCAAGCTGATGTTTTTCTCCGCAGGTGCCGAGAACTCGATGACATACATCACCTTGAGTTGATGGTCGAAGAGGATTATGTCAGGCTTGTTGGCTTGGATTAGCCTGACAGTCGGGAACGAGTAGTTCCAGTAAATTCGGCACTTCTCGTTCTCGACAACGGACTCAATATCTCCGGAGACGTAAGGCAGCACTGGTGTCTGGTCTACCCCGTACGAGTGCCTTAGATGGTCGTATAGCACTCGTAACGTCGCGTTATGCCGGTGGATGTAAGCCGAAATCGCATATATGGGGCATGCAGATAGTAAGTGCATTAGCAATTCCGGCGCCTGATGACAGATCCTGCAGTTGATATCAGGAACCTCTACGCGCCACACGCGGCTACGATAGACTAACACCATCTTGGCAGGCCATAATGAATCCGTCGGTCCCCGACTTAAGCCCGGCCGACCTTAGAAAGGCGAAGGTCAGCCTGGTCGATAAACCCAGTGTTTCTATGTTCTTATATAAGACACCATGCTAGGGTTTATCGACGTGCTGCCGAAACAGATTTTCCTGTTCGGCAACTCTGAATCGGGCTTTCAGACGATTTGGCTGAAGTTCGGTGACTGACTCGACATCAGCACCTCGCCGGCCTCCCCGCCTGAAGTCAAATGCGAGACCGAGTTCATCTGCGGCTCTTTTTGCTGCCTTGAACAATCCTGCTCCCACTCCTACAGTTTCGTGATGTTTTACGAACCGCAAGAGGGGATCTGTGCTCCTGAGTATGTTACATGCCATACTCAGTACTACTCTGTCATGCGTACACTCCAGGCTCAAGAGTCCTCGCCCGCCCCCCCACCGTTGACGTGGAACGTACACACGAGGAACGGACGATCTAGGATGAATACTTCTGTGAATATTCATCAACTTGCGGATATCTCTGTCTAATTGGCGCAGCTCATCTACCGTCCATTTTACTACTCCGAAGGAGTAGAGCAGAACCGGAACGGCAAGCATATTAGTTGCAGACACCTTGTTCTTCCCCGAAAGTTCGGAAGACCAAATCTTTCGGAGGCGGTGTCTGTACTTGCCGCGGAGAGAATCTTTTATTTGTGATACATTTGTGATTTTTTTTCTTTTTTTTCCGGTTTCCCGATGCCGGTCAGTCCTCCCGTGGCCTCCGACGCCTCACGGGAGTCGCGCAGGCGTATCAACTACAGCCACTCCCCACATCCCGCAGGGTTAGTGACTGTAGATACCAGAATCATGTGCCCTAAGCAGACGGAGAGAACCCAGAATGACCGCCTTCTGCATTTGGCCTGCCAGCCACTCGGCTGATTTTTGGCAGGCTGGTATGATCTTCAGTCCCGAGAGCAGCGTAGGCTTTATCCCTCCGAGTACACCGATTATAAGGACGACCATATTACCGAGTAGCCTGGGTACAGCACTTGGAGCTCGTACTGGAGATCGCGATATTTGATCCGTTTCTCATCCTCCTTCAAGGTGATGTTTGCTCCGCAGGTGCCGAGAACTCGATGACATACATCACCTTGAGTTGATGGTCGAGGAGGACTATGTCAGGCTTGTTGGCTTGGATTAGCCTGACAGTCAGGAACGAGTAGTTTCAGTAAATCCGGCATTTCTCGTTATCGACACGGACTCAATATCTCCGGGGACGTAAGGCAACACTGGTGTCTTGTCTACCCCGTACGAGTGCCTTAGATGGTAGTATAGCACTCGTAACGCCGCGTTATGCCGGTGGATGTAAGCCGAAATCGCATATATGGGGCATGCAGATAGTAAGTGCATTAGCGATTCCGGCGCCTGATGGCAGATCCTGCAGTTGATATCAGGAACCTCTATGCGCCACAAGCGGCTACGGTAGACCAAGGTGTTAATAACACCATCTTGGCAGGCCATAATGAATCCCTCGGTCTCTGACTTAAGCCCGGCCGTCCTTAGAAAGGCGAATATCAGCCTGGTCGATAAACCCAGTGTTTCTATGTTCTTATAGAAGACACCATGCTGGGGTTTATCGACGTGCTGCCGAAACAGATTTTCCTGTTCGGCAGCTCCCATTTGGGCTTTCTGACGATTTGGCTGAAGTTCGGTGACTGACTCAACATCAGCACCTCGCTGGCCTCCTCGCCTGATGTTAAATGCCAGACCGAGTTCATCTGCGGCTCTTTTTGCTGCCTTGAACAATCCTGCTCCCACTCCTACAGTTTCGTGATGTTTCACAAACCGCAAGAGGGGATCTGAACTCCTGAGGATGTTACATGCCATATTCAGTACTACTCTGCCATGCGTACACTCCAGGCTCAAGAGTCCTCGGCCCCCCGTTGACGTGGGAGGTACACACGAGGAACGGACGATCTAGGATGAATACTCCTGTGAATATTCATCATCTTGCGGGTATCTCTGTCTAATTGTCGCAGCTCATCTACCTTCCACTTTTACTCCGAAGGAGTAGAGCAGAACCGGAACGGCAATCATATTTGTTGCAGACACCTTGTTCTTCCCCGAAAGTTCGGAAGACCAAATCTTTCGGAGACGGTGTCTGTACTTGCCGCGGAGAGACTCCTTTATTTGTGTTACATCCTGGATATACCTTTGTTGCACACCCAGGTATGTATTCGCTGGGAGCGAAGTCATGGTAGGGAGAGCCAAATCGACACCAGCGTCCGCAGCGGTTGATGTAGACAATAAAGGACGCTGTTTTTAAAATTCTATCGGATAAATACACGTGAATAGTTTAAATTTATTGTATTTAATAATATTTGAATAAAATGAGTAACCGTAGTTGCTGTGTTGTTGATTGCAAAAATACCAGTAGAAAAAGTGAATGCAAGTTTTATAAATTTCCAACTTCGAAATTTAAAATAATTCAAAGACAAAAGTGGATAGTTGCAGTAAGAAGGTGCAAGTGAGTAGTGCCATAACCTTACTTTCAGTAATAATAATAACAGAGAATAATATTTTAAGACAAATCGATAAATTTGGTAATTTAGTGTTCACCTAATATTGTATTTAAATTAATAATAGAAAAATTGAATTATTTAATTTTTAATATTTATAGAAGTTGATAAACAAAAAAAAATTTAATGCTTTTTATATTTGTAATTTTTCGCGTGCGTTAGATTCTAAAATATTTATTTACAGTATTTAATTTATTTTGTAGTGTTGATGGATCACCGTGGGTTCCTAAGCCACATGATGCATTTAATCAAATAACTCTGGTTATTTTTTCGATGTTCTTCAACATCACGTACATGCTCTGCATCAGCTAATTTTTTTAACACGCTTTTATTAGCTTCACCTGTATGTTTGCTTGCTTGCTTGTTTGTTTGTTTGTAACCGACTCTTTGGACTCGATTTTGACCCACTTTAAACGGACAGATTTAATTGAAACTTTGTACACTTACGAAGAACCGGTAACAATACAATAATTTGATAAGTTTATATCAATATCCTGATCAGGATCGCCAATCCTTTCCTCACGTATCCCTACGTGAAAGCAAAGACTTAATATGTAAGTAGATTCCGTAATTGTTAATTAGCTCGGTGGTCGAGTGGGTTAAGGCAGTCGACGCGAAACGACAGACTCCTCCGGCGTGAGTTCGAACCCCACGGCTGAAATAAATTTTTTTTTTTTTCAGAAATATCTGTTGGATCGTAATATGTTATAATATCAGCATCAATAAGCAATATAAATATAGTTTAAAACAACTAAAAAAACACGCTTTCATAGCACATCAAACTAAAAAGTTAAAAATAAATATAGTTTAAAAAAACTAAAAAACACGCTTTTAAAGCACATCAAACTAAAAAGTGAAAAATAATTATTAATATAAACTGAAAACAATAATGAACGAAAAATACTAGTATTATTGTGAAAAAAGCGTGGGGCGCTTTGTGCCATATTTTTCGTATATCGAGCAACCCACGCCTTTTTCACAATAATACTAGTATTTTTCGTTCATTATTGTGTTCAGTTTATATTAATAATTATTTTTCACTTTTTTAGTTTGATGTGCTTTAAAAGCGTGTTTTTTAGTTTTTTTAAACTATATTTATACCTTTCATTTCAGTCTCGGGTTGAAACTTAATTTGATGACTTATTGCTTGAAACCCAGTTTTGATGATGACGTCCATTTTTTCTTATAAAAGTAAATTAAAAATTAATATTCAAATAAATATTTCAGTATATTGTTAATAAATAAACATTTTACAATATCTTCAAGATATAGTTATCTAGTTATGTCCTTATTTTTATTCCTTGTTTTTTATTAATTTTTGGTCTCTGTTATGCTTTAAATTGACTTTACTTAACCTCTTCACAGTTTTAAATAATTTGTTTATATATTATACTTACATTTTTTGTTGTACTCCAGTTAATATAAATCAGCAACTGATTTTATTTGTCACTGAGGATTTTTTCACATTTTATATATTTTTTATTTTAACAATAAAAAAATTTGTTATTGTTAAGTCCCATAAGTGTACTGAGTAAATAGCGTCCTTTAGTTCATACTTCTGGTGGCGCTACCGTCACGCATTGAGCGAATAGGTCTCTCCAACATCCAGATGTCTTAGGATGCTTCCATCTGCGAGCTGCGCATCTTCAGGGAATTCCCCGCATCGGCCTCTCTTGAGGTGGACGACTGCACATTTGTCCAACCTGAACTCCATACCAATTGCCCGCGTATATTCTTCGACCACCCTAAGAGCGTTTTGTAGTTCGCGCTTTTCGGAGGCATAAAGTTTAAGGTCATCCATATAAAATAGATGGGTGACCTCCGGTCGCTGGGTGGTCCACATTGATATCCGCGGGTTTGGCGGAGCCCAACAGACAACGGCAGCAGTGAGATGTAGAAGAGGAGAGGACTAAGGGAGTCACCCTGGAAAACTCCTCTCCTAAATGCCACCTGCTCAGTCGTGACCCGCTGTGCACGTGATGTTATGGTGAAGCGGGTCTTCTAGAGCGGCAGCAGCTGTTCTATGCATCTCACTAGTGGTGCTGGTACCGCAAGACATTCGAGCAAGTACAACAATAGCTCATGTGATGTTGTATCAAATTCCTTGCGGTAATCAATCCAGGCCATCGATAGATTCCGCTTGCATTGCACAGAATCCTGTGTAATACAGCGGTCTATGAGCAGGCTGTCCTTGCAACCTGCCATGCCCTTCTTGGCACCATGCTGTTCGTGTATCTGCTGGAAGAACGGATCAACGGACCTCAGTGTCCTAGCATACAAGATACGTGTAAATATCTTGTAGCAGGAGTTGAGGCAAGTGATCGGCCTATAATTCCTCGGGTCAGAAAGATCCCCTTATTTAGGGATAAGCACAGTATGTCCCTCAAAGAACCAGTTCGGAATCTGCTGCCCCTCGTTCAACCATGAGTTGAAAACTCGCGCCAGACGGCGGTGAGTGGAAGGAAATTTCTTCCACCACCAGTTGTTAATGCCGTCTGGGCTCGGGGCAGCAAAGTTCTTGGTACCAACAAGTGCTTGTTGGACTTCCTCCGTACTGATTGCCGGGCACACTTCTTCTGGCTCTTCAAGATGTCTGTGACACAGAGCCTCGAAGTGTGCAATTGACGGAGTGTCGCTATTGAATGGACGCGTCGTTTCGTAGATTCCCTTCCAGAAGGTTTCGCCATCTTCTACAGTCGGCGGATTATCTACAACACGCTGTGGCTCTTGAAAGAGGCGAGAAGGATTCGTACGGAACAAATTGTTTTGTTCCATACTCCTCACCCGCCTCTTCAATGTTTTCTTTATCGCCATGAGCGCTTGGATCCTATCTAGACAGTGCTGCTTGATGGTAAGCATCACTGTCAGATTTAGAGTATGGTGTTGACGTCTTAATCCAGCTGCTATATGCCGGATTCTGGGAGTAAAAACTCTACCAGTCGCCTTACATTCCACCACACTCTGGATCCGAGAATCGTGTTGTCTGGCCGACTGTATTTTGCCCTCGATATTTTGTACACGCCACTTGGCTTTCTCGACCCCGTGATTGGTTGACCTCTCACGGGAGACGAGTTGCTTCGCGGCGTTGTACACGGCACAGTTGATTTGCCAGATGTCTGCATCTTCCGGAATTTCCTCATCGATGACCACGTCCGTTCTAGCCAGGTCTTGTGGCTTTAGGTTAGCCCTGGTGTTAAGGCTAACCCTTGTCCTTAAGTCTACGTCGGCGAACTCTAATGGATGTTCCCCATCAGCTGATAATTGCCGCGGTGGTACTGCGGCTGGCAGTTCTTCCGGCTTACGGGGTGCTCTTACATAACTTGTTCTGAGCAGAAAGGATACTTGATCTATCACGTGTTGTTGAGAGAAGGCGCGATGCTATGGATGCATTTCGCACCAAAGTACATGCAATCGCGCCATGTATCCCCTTCGCTCAGGTTCGCTACTCTCGCGGCAGGTCAGCAAGTCATCCCGAAGTTCCCTCGTCCACTTATATCGTCCATGTACAGATAGGACCGTCCGGTAAGGCCCCTCCTATCTGTCCTTGACCTCCATCCGACTGAGATCGATTGTGAGGGGCCCTTCTTAGGTTGTATGGAACCCATAGCAGTAAGAGTACCAGGGTGGATAGCCCTGGTACTCCCGGCCGGCATTTGTCAGGCAGAGTTGCCTCTGCCTGTCCAGGGTGCAGCAACGCGGAGGTTGCCGGTCCTTTACACCCCCTATTATTATTTTTTTTTCCTTTTTTTTTTCAGTTTCCCGATGCCGGTCATTCCTCCCGTGGCCTCCGACGCCTCACGGGAGTCGCGCCGGCGCATCAACTACAGCCACTCCCCACGTCCCGCAGGGTCAGCGACTGTAGATACCAGAATCGTATGCCCTAAGCAGACAGAGAGAACCCAGAATGACCGCTCTCTGCATTTGGCCTGCCAGCCACTCGGCTGATTTTTGGCAGGCCGACATGATCTTCAGTTTCGAGCGCAGCGTAGGCTTTATCTCTCCGAGTACACCGATTATAAGGACGACCATTTTTACCGAGTAGCCTGGGTACAGCACTTGGAGCTCGTACCGGAGATTGCGATAATTGGTCCGTTTCTCCTCCTCCTTCAAGGTGATGTTTTTCTCTGCAGGTGCCGAGAATTCGATAAAATACATCACCTTGAGTTGATGGTCGAGGAGGACTATGTCAGGCTTGTTGGCTTGGATTCGCCTGACAGTCAGGAACGAGTAGTTCCAGTAAATTCGGCATTTCTCGTTCTCGACAACGGACTCAATATCTCCGGGGACGTAAGGTAGCACTGGTGTCTGGTCTACCCCGTACGAGTGCCTTAGATGGTAGTATAGCCGTGTTATGTCGGTGGATGTAGGCCGAAATCGCATATATGGGGCATGCAGAAAGTAAGTGCATGAGCGATTCCGGCGCCTGATGGCAGGTTATGCAGTTGATATCAGGAACCTCTACACGCCACACGCGGCTACGGTAGACCAAGGTGTTGATAACACCATCTTGGCAGGCCATAATGAATCCCTCGGTCTCCGACTTAAGCCCTGCTGACCTTAGAAAGGCGAAGGTCAGCCTGGTCGATAAAGCCAGTGTTTCTATGTTCTTATAGAAGGCACCATGCTAGGGTTTATCGACGTGCTGCCGAAACAGATTTTCCTGTTCAGCAGCTCTAATTCGGGCTTTCAGACGATTTGGCTGAAGTTCGGTGACTGACTCAACATCAGCACCTCGCCGGCCTCCTCGCCTGATGTCAAATGCGAGACCGAGTTCATCTGCAGCTCTTTTTCTGCCCTGAACAATCCTGCTCCCACTCCTACAGTTTCGTGATGTTTTACAAACCGCAAGAGGGGATCTGAGCACCTGAGTATGTTACATGCCATACTCAGTACTACTCTGCCATGCGTACACTCCAAGCTCAAGAGTCCTCGGCCCCCCCGTTGACGTGGGAGGTACACACGAGGAACGGACGATCTAGGATGAATACTTCTGTGAATATTCATCATCTCTGCGAATTAAACCACGATTATGCCCCAATAATTTATTTATTGGGGTATTTAATATAAACATATATATATATATATATATATATATATATATATATATATATA
The DNA here is from genome assembly GCA_029963845.1 of Rhamnusium bicolor. Classification (NCBI taxonomy): domain Eukaryota; kingdom Metazoa; phylum Arthropoda; class Insecta; order Coleoptera; family Cerambycidae; genus Rhamnusium; species Rhamnusium bicolor. The sequence goes on along the minus strand of JANEYF010003457.1, from coordinate 53,949 downwards.
TATATATATATAATATATATATATATATATATATATATATATATATATAAATACGAAAGAAAATTGCATCGCTGGATCATATATACTCTTTGCTGCCATGTTTGGGCAAGTTGATAGAGTTTTTGGTAAATCAACATTGTTAAAAATTTTTCATGCAAGGAACTGATAAAAATGGTATTTTTATTTTTTTGTTATGAATTTTTTACGGTGATACTAGAGCTTTTACAATAAAATATCAAAGGATCAGTTATTAATAGTCCCTCATTTTGTTTAAATTTTTTTTGGATTACGATAAATAATCTTTAAGATATCAACTTTATTCTGCTGAAATCCTGATAATATTGAGAACATTTTTTTTGCGGAACTGTCAAAATTTGAATTTTTTGTCGAAAATTTTGTTTTTATTGCGGAAAATTTCTCCACAAAGCGTAGAAGACCCATACATTTTTTGGACATTTCAATAGCTGCAAAATATACATAATGAACTACGAGCGTCAATACAGCCACTCCAGTGCGCCACGGATTTTCATTGCTTAACTTTGAGCGCAGCTCACGGCTAAGATAAAAAAGATAAAATATATACCGACCGCAACTTTTTTTTTGAAAATTTTGTCCTCTACAACTTTGGCCCTATAAAATTTTGACGAATCTGTTACGGTTCTCTCAGCGTTTTGGGTGAGGGTAGCGGTGCTTTTTTAATTTTTTTTTCATAATTGTCCGGTCGGTCGAATCTGAAACTTTGGATTATTATTATTATTATTCAGTTTTTAATTCTGAACAACTACCAAATATTTACAAACACTTTCTAATTACTGTCAACTTCTCACCTCTTTTTCTTGGACTATTCACATTCTCTCGGTCGGCCATCAAATGCTTTCATCAAACACATTAGCTGCTTTGTAAAATAGGTGTAGCTGATAAAACCACAAATTTTTATTGTTTATACACTTCGTGAAAATAGACTGTAATTTTCTTTTGTTTGGTAGAAGTCGAGATTTATCCATATCCTTGGGGGTGTGTGTGTTTTAGAGTGAAAGTAAACTAATTCTTGTAGACAAGCTTAACAAAATATTTATTCGAACACATACAACACATAACACATAACACATAACACATAACACATAACACATAACACATAATAACATATAAGATGTTGTAGCAAACAAGAGAGTGATGAGAACTATATTGCAACGAAACTAAAACTCTAATCATGGTGGGTTGATTATACAATGCCTTTTTTTCTCTCTCGTACCTTTTTTTACCCTCAGTGAACATGTAGTAAGTACCAGCGCTGTGCACCTGAACGTAATGACGCACGAAGTGCCTTGAATAGCGCACTTCATTTTAACTTAAACTAAATTACAATATTACTAATTTGAAACTCCAACATCCTCCCCCCTTTTGTAGATACTATGTCTTCAACAGGTTTACTGAGGTAGGGGCACAATTGGGCGTACAAATATGTGGTTCTAACCTTAACCACTCTTACCTTTCCAATAGTGCCTGGCATTATTGGACAATACGTGCAAGTCGCTATTGCAGAGGATAAACGTTGTCTTCCTTTATGAGGACAACCACATTTTCCTTTAAATTAGGATAAGGTTTGAACCACTTAGGACAATTCTGCCAACGGTTTAAATATTCAACCGACCATCGTTTCTAAAATTGTTGTGGTATTCGACTGCACTGCTGCCAAAATGATAGTCGATTTTGGGGTAACTTTAAAACGTTTCTTTCAGGATAAGAAGTTAAAGGTTCCCCTATCAGACAATGACCCGGAGTTAAACAATTTAGATCTGAGGGTGGAAATCGGTCGCGATTTTAAAATGGCTTCGATCTGAGCTAAAACTGTAGAGAGCTATTCAAATGTTAAATGAGTGTTTCCTAGGTTCCAACCAATGTGATATTTTGTTGTTGATTTAATTCCTGCCTCTCACAATCCATCCCAGTGTGGACTATTAGGAGGGATAAATTCCCAGTCGGTTTCTCGCGAGGCTAACAAATCTTGAACTGAGTTGATATTTGCTTTTGATTTAAGGAATTCATACAGAGTAGTTGGTTATTGGCACCTCGAAAGTTTGTACCGTTGTCACTAAAAATCGTAGTAGGTTGACCACGTCTAGTAATAAACCTAAGTGTTAACAAAAATGATTCGGTCGATAAACTGGACACAAGTTCTATGTGAATCACCTTTGTCACCATACAAAAAAACAGTGCAATATAACCCTTTTTGTACTAACTGATTTACGTAATCTCGACTGTTTTATGAGAAGAGGTCCTCCAAAATCTACTCCCTGTTTAAGAAATGGCCTTGCTATTGATACTCGATCACGAGCTAATGATCCCTTAAATCTGTGGCAAGTAACACAGTTTTTTATGACATTTTTTATTTCTCCTAAAGCGTTGACGAGCTACAACCGTAATCTAATGTTTGACAATACTGTTTGAGCTCCAGTGTGAAAAAATTTAAGTGTTCATATTGAATTAATAATCTGGTGAAGTGAGTTTTTGAAGGTAATAAAATAAAGTGTTTTTTGATCAAAATCTATATCTGCTTGAATAAGACGACCTACCACACGCATTATACGGTTTTTATCTAGAAAATGGTTTAGTGGGTTAATTGAACTGGTCGAAATAGATTTTCCCAAATTTAATTTAGTGATTTCAGTTTGAAAATGTCTAAATTGAACACATTTGACTGATGTTTCCAAAGAGGTTTTTAGTTCCTTAATCGCTAAGGGCCAACTTGTTTTACAGACTCCGGTTTAGAGTTTTCTATGAAGCGTAAACAATAAGCGAAAGCAAACAAATGACACTTGAAAAGTTTGAAATGAAACTAGTTGTGTCAGATGTGATGGTAGCTTGTAAAACTATCTTTCATTGTTCAGGAATCGATTCTGATGGTGGATCAAGAATATTGTCATCAAATTTAGAGTTATAGTTTTGTAACATTTGGGGCCCATGCCACCAAAGGGCACAAGAATGTATTTGCGATGAGGTCAATCCTCGAGACAAAAAAAATCTGTGGATTTTCAGCAGAAGATTTTATATGTTTCCATGTGGGGTTGATTGTGAGTACTTGGGCTTCGGACACGCTGTTTGCAACAAAGATAGTCCATCGAGAGGGATGTGCCCTAAGCCAGCACAATACTATTTGAGAATTTGTCCATCAAAATGTTTTATTGATTTTTCGAGGGAGGATATAACCTATTTTGTGACGCTCTTTAGCCGGCAATACCGCGTCACAAAATTTGAGACTGGGTAATGAAACGGTTTTAAGTGGGGTGACTCTTGATTTAGAACAAATTAAATTTGAAGATACCGTGTGGTTGGTGTACAGAACTCTTTGATATAGACATGCGCCATAACAAGTCATGGAAGAATATGAGATCCATGTAGTTGGATTTCATGAATTTCGTTGGACACTAGAATCCATCCATAGATAGAGTTGATAAATTTGATATATTTTTTGTAAAATCTTCCCATTTTTGTTGTAGTTCTAAGGGCAATTGATCATCCCAATTTATTTTACTTACCGAAATTTGTTGCATTAACATTTTTCCAACAGCAACTATTAACCCAATCATGCGATGCATGATAGAACGTATCTTTTCGTGAGAACATTTTACGTAGCTAGAGAAGGAATTGAACTTCGAAACGTGTCTGATTGGGATTTTCAAGATAGACCTAGGACCTTGTTCGAGTGATTTTCGTTGTTGATCACTTAAATATCTCTTTTATCAGCAGGAATGTTGCTTAAAATGAATATGTCGTTAGAGAACCACTTATGAAGATAAAACCCACCAGAATTTAACATTATGGTAAGTTGAGTTACTAATTGTAAACCTTGTTCGACTGAGTTAGAATGGGTAAGAATGTCATCAACGTAACATTGTGTTAGAATTGCGTATGAGGCCAGGAAGTACTTCATTTTTTCTTCTTCTGCCAACAAGATATCGAGTGGTTAAAAATGGCGCCGAATTAATCCCATACAGTCTGTAGCTGTATACAATTTAGGGTTTCTTCTTGATTTTCACGTCACAAAATGTTTTGCAAAAAATGTTGAGTTTGTTTTTTTTACCTGCCTGTACATCTTTTCAATATCAGTGGTTAACATGTATTTATACATTCTAAATCGGTATAGAATGTCAAACAAATCAGGTTGAACAGGAAACCCTTGTAGCATGATATCATTTAATGAGAAACCTTTTAGATTTCATCGAGGCGTCGAATACGACTCTAATTTTAATAGTGGAACTGGATTCTCGCAATACGCAATGATGCGGAAGAAATTATTTATGTTCGAATTTAAATTTTTTGTGACGACCAATGGGACATACCTTGCATAGCTTAATGCGACGTATTCGTCTATAAAGCATTAATACCGAGTAAATAATTCTTTGTCCTACAAAGTTGTTTTTCCAAGGAGAAAAATCTGCGTGCGGCAAAACTATACGAGTCGCCGGGTTTTAGATAGTTATTTTCTTTACGTAACGGCAAATTTTCTTGAAATGCACCGCTATTCGTGCGTTGGACAAAATTCAAGAATTTTTGTTCGCATAACTTGTCTTCCGGAGATAAAAACCGTTTTGTGGATACTTCTTCCAGTTGCCAGAATTTTGGGAGTAATTCATCTACACTTTGTGATTGTGAAAACAGACTGACATTTAAACAACAACTTTGATTTGGAATGGGACCTTCTACTATCCAGCCTAAATAACTATTTTGTAATGTGGGTAAATTTGGACCTAACCGTATTAAACCAGGAGTCATTATATCAAAAAATAGATCTGCACCGATAAGCATGTCATGGTCAGTGAAGCGAGGGATCGGCTAACCTTATGTTCAAAGGTATTTATAGTTTTTGAGTGTCAATAACCGAGTTCGGTAATGGGCAAGTAATTTTATTCAACACTGCGCATGAGGCGTTAAATTTAAAGCATTTGTCAATGTAAGATTCAATTTTTACATCACCATACAATTTGTTTGTGTTATGCTATTCGAAATTCTCTACATATTTATTATTTTTTCATAACCGTCGACATTTAATCGATTAAATAATCCTAAAGTTATAAACGTCGTCTGAGACGCGGAGTCTAACAGTGCGTGTGTTTCGACTCTAACACCTGTTTCCGAAATTAAAGTGACCTGTGCTGTAGCTAATACTATTTGAGAATGTTCCCTATTGCTAACTAAAGTTGGGTTCAACGTAGTATCATTTTCCAGAGATGGATTACTAGTCTGTGGAGTCATAGGGACATTATTTAAAGCGAGACTTGTTTGACCTTGAGAATTAACCGTGTTTACTCTAGCAGTCTGATTTTCGGATGAAAAAGTATTTTTTAAGTAAGAGGGTGTGATATTTCCTGAAACATACCCTACATCCACCTGAAGTACATTGTGCAATACTGTGACGGGTACCAAAACAATTAAAACACAATTTATTGGTCTGAACAAATTGACTTTTCTCGGAATCTGAGCTTTTTTTTTTAAATTTCGAGCACGTGTAAATTGTATGATTTTACAATTTACAAAAGAGACATTTTATTCTTGTATTTGTCCTGTGAGAACTTGGGCTATTTGCGAGGTATGTCACGCGGAGTTTTACTTTAAAATCCTGGGTTGAGACATTTTTTAAAGCGAGATACCTTTTTTTCTAAAAATATTAAAAATTCGACTAATTTTGGGAGTTCCATTGAATCCTTTTCTAATTCAAAGGTCTGGTGGGTTCGAAAATCTAGTTTCTTTGAGAGTATAAAAATCAACATTAAATCTCAATATTCAATCGGCACATTTAATGCACGTAAAGAATTTAAATGTTGTCTAATTTGTGATAAAAAATTTCTTAAGCTATTGGCGTTTCCATTTGTTACAGATGGAGTCTCTAATACAAATTGTATGTGAGTGTTAATTAATTATAAAAAAGTTTATTGTCATATCTCTTTTTTTAATAAATCAATCACGACCTGGTAATTACCATTCGTTAAAGGCAAATCATTTATTAAAATTAGCGGTCTATTTTTTACATGACTTTTGAGATACATAAATTTTTGTGCATTTGTTATTTGCTCATTCTGGTCAACTATTGCAGTCAACTCATCGTATCTTCCATTGAATGTAGGCAAAGTGATTTTAGGTAAATTAACTTGATTAATAGGGGTGAAGGTAGAACTGTTATTAGGCATATTTTGCGAACTGCTAAACCTATTCGACGTGTTATGAGATGACAATTTTTGTACAATTTTTTTAATTTTAGCTGTCAAAGGGAAATAACGGTTTTCTACTTCAATTCTATTATTTTCTTGAAGGGCATCTGCATCCTCGATTGCGTTTTGAGTATCTGTATAATCCAGGGGCGTGTGGTGAGTTTTGGTACAGGGGAAGCAGTTTGTGACATAGAGTGATGGGTAGCGCGAGGCCCCGAGCGAAGCGAGGCAAAAATTATTTTAAGAAAAGGGACGTGGCTTCCGTATACTCATTTTAAAACAAATGTCGAAAGCTGCAAAGTTATGACATCTAGAAAAAAGTACACTTGTAGGACCGCCACTCCTCAATAAACATAAAACATAAAATCACCACAAAAAATTAGACAACCCCCGATTCCAAAGCCGAAGCTGCACGGGCGAGGGTTACACTTATGAAAAAAACGCAGACACACAACCATATCCACCGACATTGACAGCGCCGGTGGCGAGGATTGAACCCGCAGCGAAATAGAGAGTTTGTTAAGTAGTTAACATGCACATACCTACCTATTTACAATGTAGTTTAATCCGCCTCTCCTTTTTTGCGATGTCGGAAATAACTTCGTCGTAAAAGTTTGAATTTTTTGACATCTTCACAAAGTCACTTTCTATTGTTAACAGGGACAATTTTGAAAGCCGCTCTTCACTGGTTAAATTTCTTGAAAAAGTTTTTATTCTCGTGTCCGTTTTGATGATTTTGAAAAAAAGGCAGCCATTCCACTAATACTTGAAAAAAAACACTTTGCACTCTTTAAGACACGCTGCAGATTGAGCTAGAACTAAATTTAATCGATGCGCAAAACAATGTACAAATATTGCATTCTGAAAAGTCTCTTTTACTTTGGCCTGCAGGCCCCCCAATTCACCAGCCATTACAGCGGCCCCATCATAACTTTGGGCGATAAGTTTGGCACCACACTGTAGATCATCGACTATCTGACAAACTATAGTATATAAAGCTGCGGCCGTTCATGGCGTTGCTACGTCTAAAAATCCTAAAAAGCGCTCTTGGAATTTCCCATTTGGATTTATGTAGCGTACTACGATTGACAACTGACTAATATTCGTAATATCGGTTGTTTCATCTAACATAACTGCAACAAAAGGAGCTTTTTTTATATTTCTTGCTTGATCTTTTCTAAAACAATATTGCTTATCGACTGAATCAAATCATTTTGAATATGATTTGATGTACCGCGAAATATCGTGGAGTGTTCCAGATGGTTACTTAAAATTGTATCGTATTTTGCTAATAAATCAACTAAATTGATAAAATTGCCCCTATTAGCAACGCTTCGAGATTCAGTATGACCTCTAAAACTAAGTTCATTTTCGCCGAGAAAACAAACAATATCAATAAGTCCTTTTAACACTTTCTTTCAACTGCTGATCTAATGAATGCTCAATTCGTGATTATCCAAATGTTTATTCTTTTAGCACCGCTCCCAAATGAGTTTCACACTTACCATGCCTTTTTGTCACTTTGTGAATGTTGTTTAAATCTGAAAAGCCATTTTTATTCCAAACACCTTTTTCATTTGTGAACAGTACACATGGCCAACAAAACAATTTACACAAATTTTCACAACCCCTTAACTACTGATTAGCACTGTACACTTCAATATTAAAGTACCTATAGCATGATTTAACTTTCGTTTTTAAGAATTTTAAATCAGGTGTTGGTTTCCCATTTCTAATAATATCCAGTTTATCTTGAAACGAATATGTTGAAAATCCCCTTTTCAACAAATTGCACACCACACAAACGAAAATAATATTTTCCACAGTGCTAGAACCAGCTTCCAAATTTAATAAGTAATTCTAAATCTGCGTACACGCGCACTAATATTCAACGTTTTAAAAATCACTTGTCGCCGCACCACAGGTTTAGAAACACCAAAAAAGTTTTTACAAATATAGCACAAAAGCTGAGAATAATACTAGGAAGATTAATATTAAGTATAATATTAAAATCGATATTAAAATCGAGATTAAAATCTATAAAATAAAACGTATTACGATGCTATACAGCTCAGATATCAAGATTATGAAGTGGGATGGGATGCATTTCAATAAGTTACCTACTTACCAGAGACAGTTGTCTCTGCTTACATGTATCGAAGTTGCGCGAGTTCGTGTTGGCTCGATTAATCGAGTGCGTCATCGTTACGGTTTTAGCGTGCAACATTATCTCAGCTGCATAAAAGCAGGGCCGTATCTATTGAAATTGGGTAAAAGTAAATTTTAATGATTAATATATGTGATAAATAATAATTAGGTTCTATTTATGTGTTTTTTTAAATAATCCCAGGGGAAGCACTGCTTCCCTTGCTTCCATGGACCGACCGCCACTGGTATAATCCTCAAAAACCTTAACTAAACATATTTTACGAACTATAAACTCATTTATGTCAACTGTGTGATCATCTCCTGAATTGCGAATAAAAGTTTCAATTCTAGTCATGGCCGCCTTGGACCGAGCGCGAGTTTTTTTTAAGATCTTCCTTTATTGAATAGATGAGTTTATATTAATAACTTATGCTAGTTACAAAATTTTAGTATGTCAATTTAACACTGTATTTTATGAATCATTTACAGAATAAAGAATAGGTTGTGCCTTTTTCTTCACTTATAACTTATAACACTTAAAGAGCAAGTTGTAAACGTATAACCATCAATAACAAAGTGTATAAATTAAACAACTATTTTAGTAACAATAAAATAATATTAATGTGAATTGATATAACTCAGGTACAAACTAATTTAGTATTTTTAATTGCAAATAAATTTTTTTCTTACGAGACAGAAATTTAAATTTACGCTCTACTAATTTTAAAATAAATTGGACCTCTGACTTGTTACGTTTGGTGCAAACAAACCCTGCGATGCGATGAACTACGGTTGCTGAGAGGCGGGCGATGGCAGAGGGATGAGGGGATGCATACGTCCTAACTTTTCTAGCCAGGCAAGTAGTTACAGTTGTTTCGATGTCGTCGTTACCATAAAAATATAAATATGTAGTAATAAGTACCATAAAATAAAAGGACCCGGTTCGATGCTGACCACTTTTGTGCTGATAAAGTCACAATTTTTTATTGTTTATACACTTCGTGGAAATGGACTGTAATTTTCTTTTAATTGGTAAAAGTCGAGATTTATCCTTATCTTTGGGGTTGTAATTCTGAGAAGAGAGAGTGTATGAGGTGCTGTTGACGTTTGTGTTTTAGAGTGAAGAGAAACTAATTCTTGTAGACAAACTTAACACAACATTTATTCGAACACACACACAACAGATAACGCATAATAACATATAAGATGTTATTATGTTATAAGCAAACAAGAGAGTGAACTATATTGCAACGAAACTAAAACTCTAATCATGGTGGGTTGGTTATACAATGCCTTTTTTCTCTCTCGTATCTTTTTTTACCCTCAGTAAAAATGTGGTAAGTACTACCTCTATGCACCTGAACGTAATCGATGACGCAGGAAGTACCTTCTATAGCGTACTCTATTTTAAACTAAATTACAATATTACTATTTTGAAACTCTATCGTCAGGCAATGATGAAAATTTTGATATTCTGACAGTTCGTATTTGTACATTATTATTTTAATTTCATTATTTATTATTACGTTATGTTATATAGGGTGCTTAAGGTCGACTAGGTAATAATATTAAATATAATATTTTCGTTTACGTCCGGACCTGTACCTTATTTTTTAAATCCTTTTATGGTATTAAACCAATCTATTATAAAAGTTTTAGAATTTTCATTACTACAGATTAAATATTTTTGTTAATTTAACACTAAAATAAATTTTTCAAACTTTTATGAAATTGAATGTACTTATGTCAAACAATCAAACTTGTTGAACGAAATGCGCAAACGTGGAAAATACACTATTTCGTTTAATTTTCCCGCTCTTCTCAAACATTGAAACAGGTCTACAACATTTTGTTATACAGGGTGTTGTTCTTGAGACATAAGTTTTTTATAAAGACGAATCTGAATTTTGATTTTAATTTATATAATGTTTTGTCAAGTAAAATAAGTGAAATAAACGTATCGAGTATAAACCGATTATACAAGGTGATTTAAATGTTATAACCAAAGAAAGATTTGACCAAAATCAATAAAACGTCCTGTATCTCGGTAACGAAGGAAGATAGACACATTAATGATGAATGATTTGTAATCACAGGTATTGTATGTACATTTAACTTTGATACGCACTGTATATTTCAAAAATTCTGACATTTTATTTGCTTCGTATTTATGCATTTCTAGAAAAAATAATAAATTAATGATCTGGTATTACATTCAAATTTAATGTAATAACAATAAAATGCCTATAGTTCTTACATTTTACACTATGAATCTTATATCTGAATGCGCTAGTATGAAAGTTTTAAGTAGATAATAAATTAAACACGACACTTCAAATACATTTTGTCGCAGAAACTATTAAACCAACTACTTCATCTAGATGCGATGACATTGGATTAAATAATAGTATTCATAGTATTAGAAGCAACAGTGTAAAATGTAAGAAACTACAGGTATTTTATTGTTATCATATTTAGTTTGAAAGGATGCTTATGTAGTACCCAATAATTAATTTATTATATTTTCTAGAAATGCATAAATATGAAGCAAATAAAATGTCAGATATTTTAAATATATAAAGGAATGGGCGTATGTAACATGCAAATTATATTCATGAAAACATAAATGTTTAAATATTTGAGGTACAAAACCCATTCATGAAAAAATATTGAATCCTTATGGAATAAGAAGCGGAGGTTGCGGTGATAAATTAACACAGTAAGACATTATCAGTGGTGAGTCTCGGATGCTTATGTGATAAACTCATCCTAACAAATTCCACATTGTCCAGCAGCTAGTTGCGAGATCGTTTATCAGCGCAAGTTGCGCCACTGGCCTTGATAAAGAGGCAATGAATGAGGAAGCGGCCGCTTAAGCTTACACCAGGGCTCTGGGCTCTCGATGTCTCTCTCGCGAAGATAAATAACCTCTCAGTAATTGCGTGCGGAACGATACCATATTTCATACACGCCATGAGCCATAACTTAGGAGGCAATTACTATGAGTACGTCGTTTATCATCCGACTTCTCTAGACAAGGGTGGTGCGCCAGTTGATAATCGAGATTAAATTGATAAAGAATCTATCCCTGCCAAAATCAAACAGACTTTATATTAACTTTGTTTGAGTTCGAAGTGACAACGCTTTACTCTTCTTTTCATGAGAACATTTTTCATTTTGTCTAATTGTGACTTGAAATGACAAATAATAAATGATTGTACTTATTTACATTACGAAATACATATATTACTTTTTAAATCTTTACTTAATGTTGCGTGGTTTTTCAGTTCGTATGAAACAGAAAACACTATTCATGAGCATTTAATACGGAATTAAGTCCAGTTTAAAAGTTAAATGGAATGTGTTAAAAATATATAATAAGTACCTTAGAAATTAATATTGATAGTTTTTTTGTGGGGATTTCGGTCAGGTATAACTAATTAAATTTTTTTTTTCTAACGTTTCGGTTTATTACACCATCATCAGAGAAACTATTATTTATTAGGAATTTGTTTTAAAAATTTTTATTACATGTTGTTTGGTTGTCTGTTTTAACGAAACACAGTTGCGTTAAAACAGACAACCAAACAACATGTAATAAAAAAATTTTAAAACAAATTCCTAATAAATAATAGTTTCTCTGATGATGGTGTAATAAACCGAAACGTTAGAAAAAAATTTTTTAATTAGTTATACCTGACCGAAATCCCCACAAAAAAACTATCAATATTAATTGATAATAACGGTCAAGAAAAGAAAAAAATAATATATATGTACCTTAGAAACAATTGTTTCTTTATTATCTAGATTAATATCCTATTAAATTGCATCGATTGATCCAGCACCACTAAGAACACAGCAAAAAAATGTTCTAACATCTGCCAAATAGAATTTCAACACAAAAAATAATAAAATAATAATTGTTTATTATGTAAGCATCCTTTCAAACGTAACATGATAACAATAATAAATACCTATAGTTTTTTTATATCTTTTACTGTCAATATCTTTTCATTATACCTGAAATAATATAATTATTAATCCCGGCTCAAAAAGCTTTTGTATTCAAAATGAAATATTTCTGTCAGTACAAAATTTATTATTTTTTTTAATACAACGTCATAGTAATTAATTTCAAAGATTACTCTCTTTTATTAAAATATTTGAACACTAATAATTATTTACATAAAACACATCTTGCTTATGCAACATTCTCTCCGTCAGTAATTGTTTCTTCCAAAATAGGAATCATTACTCTTCTTTCTCATTTACATCTAAAACACTAAGTTTTGATACTGATCGACTGTACACGGTACCATCAGAATTTTCGACATCGACAATTCTTATTTTTCCATCTTTAACAAGATACAATAGTACAACCTTACATTTTTGCCATACACTTCTAGGTCCACTGGGATCCACCATGATAGCTGTCACCAAGTTCAATCTGTTTATTATTTTTAAACCATTTTGTACTTCTAATAAGAGTTGGCAAGTATTCTTGAATCCATTTCATCCAAAATACATCAGCTAATTTCTGAGCGGCTCGCCATCGTTCGGTTATTTCATACAACGATAAAGCTGCGTAAGAAGGTCCAATTAAAAAAATGATTAGGAATCAAAACTTTAGAATCACCTCATTCAATGGAAACATGAATCAATGGTCTGGAACTTATAATATTCATACAAACATAAATAAACAATAGACAAAAAAGTCTAGAACCGTATATTATTTTCGGATATACAGAGTGAGCCAAGACGATTCTACAGGGTCAATTAACATTTTTTTAAATGAAAAAACCATATATATCAGAGCATTTTTTTGAATCCTCTTTGTGACCTCCTTCCACTTCTTTATTATTATTGACTCTCTCTCAGCTACTTGGATGTAATGATTATTTTCGTTGAAACTGTGCCATTTACACGTGTACATTAAAAAAAACACTACAGTCACAATTATCGACTTTAAGAAAAAATATGTTAGTACCAATTATGAGACATCTGTGTGATGACACTCAGCCACTTTCACTTCCTAAAAGTATACAGGGTGGCCAAATTTTTTTAAAATTTACTACTATTTGAACTAAATTTTCTCAAATATTTCAAATAGAACACTCTGTATATTTTTGGACGATATGATGTAGAATTGAAAAACGAAAATTTTTTGAACGTACATCCTTATGGCTATTTGTAACCATTTTCGATTTATTGAAGAACAACTGCAAAATTTAGCAATAAAAATTAAATATGTATATATATATATATATATATATATATATATATATATATATATATATATATATACATATATATATATATATATATATATATATATATATATATATATATATATATATATATATATATATATATATATATATATATATATATATATATATATATATATATATGTATATATATATATATATATATATATATATATATATATATATATATATATATATATATATATATATATATATATATATATATATATATATATATATATATATATATATATATATATATATATATATATATATATATATATATATATATATATATATATATATATATATTTGTAATTGAAGAGAAGATATTATTAAAAGTGCTTCACATGTTGCCTATTTTGATTGAAATACATTTTTTGGAATGAGGTTTCTACTGTTCATAAAATTACCGGAGTGATACTTGCTTCTAAAAGCATTTATTATCCTTTCCTTCAAATTTTGGATTGTTGTTGGTATGATGTTTTCATGGGCATCATATAACACGCTTATTATAATATCTTCTCTTGAATTATTTGAAAAAACCATCATTCTTAATTTTTATTGCTGATTTTGCAGTTACTGTTCAATAAATTGAAAATGATCACAAATAGCCATAGTAATGTATGTACAAAAAGTGTTCGTTTTTCAATCCTACATCACATTGTTCCATTTGAAAAAATTGAGAGAATTCAGTTCAAAAAGTTGTACATTTAAAAATCCTTTTTGGCCACCCTGTATACTTTTAGGAAGTGAAAATGGCTGAGTGTCATCCACACAGATGTATCATAACTGGTCCTAACATATTTTTTCTTAAAATCGATAGTTGTGACTGTAGTGACATTTTTAATATACACGTGTAAATGGTATAATTTCAACAAAAAAAAAATCATTACATCCAAGTAGTTGGGAAAAAGTCAATAATAATAAAGGAGTGAAAGGAGGCCACAGAGAGGTTTCAAAAAATGATGTGATATACATGGCATTTTATTCAAAAAAATGCTACTTGACCCTGTAGAATCGTGTTGGCTTACCCTGTATATTCGAAAACAATTTCCGGTTATAGAGTTTTTTGTCTAGTTTACTTTTGTTTTTAAATCAAGTTTCTAGCTATCATAGAACTAGAGATATCGAAATAGGACGTACTATTACACCGGTGTCAACTTGACAACCAAAAGTTAGCTGCTAAAATGTCGGAAACAGCCGAAGGTTCAGGAACGTGCGTCCAGAATAAAATAGGTGCTAAAATTTTTAGAAAATGTAACTGTTCATTTTATTTATCTAAATAATTAACCCGCAACCCATTTTTGAAAATTGATTTACTTATTTCAACAAAAACATCCCCAGGGCAATAAAATGCTTAAAATAAACGAAGAAAGTGTGTTAAATCTTCATAATTCATAAACTCAGCAAAAATTAATTATTGTTCTTAACGCTTGATTCAGTAATCGTTCAAGGGATTGAAATGCACCCCTAATGAACAGAAAAAAATATATGCGGCAAACGACTTAGCATTCAATACTTATTGTAAGTAGAAGGTAACATATGAGGTAACTAAAAAAGGTTTAATTGACAGGTTTAAGGATGCGAAATACACCCTTGATTAAAACAAACATTTTTAAAGTAGCTGAACAATACGAGTTATCATCTTGAAATTAATTGAGAATATATAAATTAATGTAAGAAACGACACATCAAAATATCATTTGCATGCAATCCTTCCAAGGGTGCGAAGTCCACCCTCGGATGAAGTCCATGAACAAAACGAGTTATCATTTTGAAACTCACATGGAATGTATAAATTATTTTAACAAACGACGTATTATAATGCAATTCACTTGCAAGCCCTCCACGGGTGCAAAATCCACCCTCGAATGAAATCAATATTTTCAAAGTACATTATCTAGACGAGTTATCATTACGAAATTAATTGGGAATGTATAAATTATTGTAAGAAATGACATATTAAAAAATTTATTACTTGCAAGCCGTCCAAGGGTGCGAAATGCATCCTCGAATGAAATCAATAACAAAGTGCATGAACAAAACGAGTTATCACTTTGAAATTTATACGAAATGTACAAATTATTTTAACAAACGACGCATTATAGTGCCATTCACATGCAAGCCGTCCAAGGGTGCGAAATCCACACTTGAATGAAATTAATATTTACAAAGTACATGAACAAAACGAGTTATCACTTTGAAATTCATACGGAATGTACAAATCATTATAGTAAACGACGCATTATAATGCCATTCACTTGTAAGCCGTCCAAGGGTGTGAAATCTACCCTCGAATGAAATCAATATTTTGAAAGTACATTATCTAGACAATCTTAAAATTAATAAGGAATGTATATATTATTGTAAGAAATGACGTATTAAAAAATTAATTACTTGCAATCCATCCAAGGGTGCGAAATCCACCCTCGAATGAAATCAATATTTACAAAGTACATGAACAAAACGAGTTATCACTTTGAAATTCATGCGGAATGTACAAATTATTATAAAAAATGACGCATTATAATGACATTTGCTTGCAAGCCGTCCAAGGATGCGAAATCAACCCTCAAATAAAATCACATGTTTCAAATTATACAAACAAAAAGAGTTATCATCTTGAAATTAATAGGGAAGGTATAAATTAATGTAAGAAATGACATTTTAATAAATTAGTTACTTGCAAGTCGTCCAAGGGGGTGAAATCCACCCTGGAATGATATCAATATTTACAAAGTATATGAACAAAACGAGTTAGCAATTTGAAATTCATACAGAGTGTACAAATTATAATAACAAATGACGCATTACAATGCCATTCACTTGCAAGCTGTCCAAGGGTGTGAAATCCACCCTCGAATGAAATTAATATTTTCAAAGTACATTATATAGGCGAGTTATCATCTTAAAGTTAATAGAAAATATATAAATTATTGTAAGAAATGACATGTTAAAAAATTAATTACTTGCAAGCCGTCCAAGGGCGCGAAATCCATCCTCGAATGATATCAATATTTAGAAAGTACATGAGAGAAACGAGTTATCATCTTTAAATCAATAGGTAATGTATAAATTAATATAGAAAACGGCACACTAAAATATCATTTACTTGCAAGCCGTCCAAGGGTGCGAAATACACCCTCGAATAAAATCAATATTTACAAAGTACATAAACAAAACAAGTTATCACTTTGAAATGTATACGAAATGTATAAATTATTATAACAAACGATGCATTATAATGCCATTCACTTGTAAAGAGTCCAAGGGTGCGAAATCCACCCTCGAATGAAATCAATATTTTCATAGTCCACGAACAAAACTAGTTATTATTTTGAAACTCATACGGAATGTATAAATTATTATAACAAACCACGCATTATAAAGCCATTTACTTGCAAGCCGTCTAAGGGTGCGAAATACACCCTTTATTAAAATTAATATTTTCAAAGTACATTAACAAGACGAGTTATCATCTTGAAATGAATAGGATACAAATCAAGTTATCATCTTGAGATTAATAGGTAATGTATAAATTAATATAAGAAACGACACATTAAAATATCATTTACTTGCAATCCGTCCAAGGGTGCGATATTTTCATAGTCCATGAGTTATCATTTTAAACCCATACGGAGTGTATAAATTATTATAACCTACCACGCATTATAATGCCATTTACTTGCAAGCCGTCCAAGGGTGCGAAATGAAAATGAAATGAAAACCGGAACGTCGCGGAGAAAACTGAACGTTTGGCAACCTTGTTTGTAGAAGAGTATATATACGTGATCTGTTCAGGTACATAATCATTCTAATACTTGGCTTCGTAGCGCAAAGACTAACTCTTTGGTAGCGGTGTGTTTTAATATATTTAACCAGAAAACATTTTAAGAAAACATTTCATTCTAACCTTTTGTTGAAATTATCTTTTATTTTGTTATTTCAGCTTTATTATGAACTTTATTTTATCAAATCTGTTGACGTTTGATTTTGTTAAGAGTACCTACCTTCTTGATTGCGATTTCATTCCTCCCATTATTCAAACTGCTACATTTACTTAAATCGGCTTTTTTATTACTGTTGATATATAAAAAAAAATCATAGAAAATAGTTTTAAAGTTTTATTTTCTCCTGTTTATCATAAATAAATTTACAACTTTTACTTAGTATTCCTTTTTAATTTCTGCCACATTTAGTTTGATATACCAGCTCTGCTACATTTTGGCACTTTGCTGGAAATTCACTGCGCATAGTCAAAGTTTACCAATATTATTATTTATTAAACTTTGGCATAGTACTACATCCTTTTGATTTTATTATTTATTTTTATTATAAACAGATCTCTATTAATATATTTATTTTTGTGAAGAGTGTTATTTAGATACAATTTAATTTTTTTAGAGTGCGTAGGAACTTGGTTTTAATTTCTTTATTATTATTCTTAAAAAAAACAAACACATTTTAATTGGATTTTGTTAGAGGTTTGTTTTAGTCTATTAATTATTATAAATAAATTTAAAACTTTGTTTGGAATTCGCTTTTTATTTAGTTACTTTTACCATATTTGGTTTGTTCTATTTTGTTTTCCTAAATTATTTGCAATAAGTTTTATATATTTACAATATTGCATTGATTTATCTATTTCATCCCATTAAAGAGCTAAAATGGCTAAAATATTAATATCAAAAAAACATGCTTTTGAAATAATATCTAATGTTTTGAGAGAAAACGATCCATATTTTAGATTTGAAAATATTATAAATATCAACAAAAATCTTAATATATACAGGAATATATCATCTCTACTTTCAGGTACGAAATATGGACATCCTAGTGTAATATATCGTATTATAAACAGAAATAATAGTTTCAAAACTTATAACGATTTCATTCGAGGGTGGATTTCGCGCTCTTGGATTGCTTGCAAGTAATTAATATTTTAATATGTCAATTCTTACAATAATTTATACATTCCCCATTAATTTCAAGATGATAACTCGTCTATATAATCTACTTCGAAAATATTGATTTCATTCGAGGGTGGATTTCACACCCTTGGACGATTTGCAAGTGAATGGCATTATAATGCGTCATTTGTTATAATAATTTGTACATTCCGTACGAATTTCAAAGTGATAACTCGTATTGTTCATGTACTTTGTAAATACTGATTTCATTCCAGGGTGGATTTCGCACCCTTGGACGGCTTGCAACTAACTAATTTTTTAAAATGTCATTTCATACATTAATTTGTACCTTCCCTATTAATTTCAAGATGATAACCTGTTTTGTTCATGTAATTTGAAACATGTGATTTTATATGAGGGTGAATTTTGCACCCTTGGACGGCTTGCAAGTAAATACTATTTTAATATCTCGTTTCTTATATTAATTTATACATTATCTATTTATTTCAAGATGATAACTTGTTTTGTTCATGTACTTTGAAAATACAGATTTTTTTTCGAGGGTAGATTCGCACCCTTAGACGGCTTGCAAGTAAATGATATTTTAGTATCTTGTTTCTTATATTAGTTTTTACATTCCCTATTAATTTCAAGATGAAAAATCGTTTTGTTCATGTACTTTGTAAATATTGATTTCGTTTAAGGGTGGATTTCACACCCTTGGACGGTTTGTAAGTGAATGTTATGGTAATGAGTCATTTGCTATAATAATTTGCACATTCCGTATGAATTTCAAAGTAATAATTCGTTTTGTTCATGTACTTTGTAAATATTGATTTCATTCGAGGGTGGATTTCGCACCCTTGGACGGCTTGCAAGTAACTAATTTTTTAAAATGTCATTTCATACATTAATTTATATCTTCCCTATTAATTTCAAGATGATACCTTGTTTTATTCATGTACTTCGAAAATACTGATTTTCTTCGAGGGTGGATTCGCACCCTTGAACGGCTTGCAAGTAAATGATATTTTGGTACATTGTTTCTTATATTAGTTGTTACATTACCTATTAATTTCAAGATCATAACTCGTTTTGTTCATGTACTTTGTAAATATTGATTTCAGTCGAGGGTGCATTTCACACCCTTGGACGGCTTGCAAGTGAATGCTATTATAATGCGTAGTTTGTTATAATAATTTGTACATTCCGTATGAATTTCAAAGTGATAACTTGTTTTGTTCATATACTTTGTAAATATTTATTTCATTCGAGGGTGGATTTCGCACCCTTGGACGGCTTGAAAGTGAATGGCATTATAACGCGTCATTTGTTATAATAATTTGTACATTCCGTATGAATTTCAAAGTGATAACTCGTTTTGTTCATGTACTTTGTAAATATTAATTTCATTCGAGGGTGGATTTCACACCCTTGGACGGTTTGCAAGTGAATGGCATTATGATGCGTCGTTTGTCATAATAATTTGTACATTCTGTATGAATTTCAAAGTGTAAACTCGTTTTGTTCATGTACTTTGTAAATATTGATTCATTCGAGGATGGATTTCGCACCCTTGGTCGGCTTGCAAGCAATTAACTTTTTAATATGTTATTTCTTACAATAATTTATACATTCTCTATTAATTTCAAGATGACAACTCGTCTAAATAATGTACTTTGAAAATATTAATTTCATTCGAAAGTGGATTTCACACCCTTGGACGGCTTGCAAGTGAATGATATTATAACCGTCGTTTGTACATTACGATGAATTTCAGTGCTAACTCGTTTTGTTCATATACTTGTAAACATTGATTTCATTGGTGGATATCGGACCTGTTCAATGAATGGCATTATACGCGTCATTTGTTATAATAATTTGTACATTCCGTATGAATTTTAAAGTGATAACTCGTTTTGTTCATGTACTTTGTAAATATTGATTTCATTCGAGGGTGGATTTCGCACCCTTGGACGACTTGCAAGTGAATGGCATTATTTGCGTCATTTGTTATAATAATTTGTACATTCCGTATGAACTTCATAGTGATAACTCGTTTTGTTCATGTGATTTGTAAATATTGATTTCAGTCGAGGGTGGATTTCGCACCCTTGGACAGCTTGCAAGTGAATGGCATTATAATGCGTCATTTTTTATAATGATTTGTACATTTCGTATCAATTTCAGTGATAACTCGTCTTGTTCATGTACTTTGTAAATATTGATTTCATTCCAGGGTGGATTTCGCACCCTTGGACGGCTTGCAAGTATTTAATTTTTTAATATGGCATTTCTTACAATAATTTATACATTCCCAATTAATTTCGAGGTGATAACTCGTCTAGATAATGTACTTTGAAGATATTGATTTAATTCAAAGGTGAATTTCACACCCGTGGACGGCTTGCAAGTGAATGGCATTATAATGCGTCGTTTGTTATAATAATTTATATATTCTGTATGAGTTTCAAAATTATCACTCGTTTTGATCATGAACTTCATTCGAAGGTGGACTTCGCACCCTCGGAGAGATTGCAAGTAAATGATATTTTAATGTGTTGTTTCTTTATTAATTAATATATTCTCAATTAATTTCAAGATGATAACTCGTTCTGTTCAATTACTTTAAAAATGTTTGTTTTAATCGAGGGTGTATTTCGCATCCTTGAACCTGTTAATTACACCTTTTTTAGTTACCTCATATGTTACCTTCTTCTTACAATAAATATTAAATGCTAAGTCGTTTGCCGCATACCATTTTTTTCTGTATATTAGGAGTGCGTTTCAACCCCTTGAACGATTACCGAATGAAGCGTTAAGAACAATAATTAATTTTTTTTTTTTTTTTTGAGGAGTTTACACACTTTCTTTGTTTTTTTTTTTTGCTGAAGTTTATGAATTATGAAGATTTAACACACTTTGCTTCGTTTTCGACATTTTAGCTGCTAACTTTTGACTGCCAAGTTCACACCGGTCACTATTACCCCGTATAATAAATAGTAAGAACATATAGTATAAAATACATTACATATACATATACACACATAAATTCACATATATGTAAATATGAAGATACAAATAAGAGTGTGTATAAATAAAACATAAAAAAAGACATTTTATTTTTGATTGAAATTAAAATGTATGTATTCATCCAGGGAATAATTAATTTTGATTTAAAATTCTTTATATTATTTGCCAATGTTACCTCAGCAGGCAATTTATTAAATAGGTAGCTACCAGCACATTGAGAGGATTTTTTATACATAGTTAGATTAAATTATATATTATATATATATATATATATATATATATATATATATATATATATATATATATATATATATATATATATATATATATATATATATGCCATAACCTATGGCATACTGAAGAGAGCAAATAAATTCGAAATCGATCTATGTCTGGTTAGAAATTGACAAATGATATTGGCTATCGATCTATCATGATTTGAAGGTGTAATTCAATGCAGGTCGGGGTATTTGCCCGTTGAGTAGTTGTTTCCGTCAAATCATATTTAATCATCATATATATATATATATATATATATATATATATATATATATATATATATATATATATATATATAGATTAAATATGATTTGAAGGAAACAACTACTCAGCGGGCAAATACCGACCTGCATTAATTACACCTTCAAATCATGATTTGAAGGTGTAATTCAATGCAGGTCGGGGTATTTGCCCGCTGAGTAGTTGTTTCCCTTAAAATCATATTTAATCACATTAGTTTAGTCCACCTGGACTAGGGGTCGCCGCTCTCGGTACTTGCTGTGATGCAAGTCGCTATCCGCCACAGGGACATCGAGGATGTCGGTCGGATAGTAGCATTCAGACCATATGAGAAGTTTCATACCTCTCACCACTATTCATATATATATATATATATATATATATATATATATATATATATATATATATATATATATATATATATATATATATATATATATATATATATATATATATATATATATATATATATATATATATATATATATATATATATATATATATATATATATTGTTACAATATCGACTTATCTAGGTATATAATTTAGTAAAAAATAAAATATAATAACATAAATGGGGTGACTTGTAATAAAATAACAGTTGAAATTATTTATAAGTAAAAATATACTTTTATAAAATGAATTTTAGAAAGAAACAGAGTTAATAAGCCATATGCAGAGACAATTTATAGATTGGAAGATATTATTGTGCATTATATGAGTAATAAATGATTTTGAAAACAGTAAAATATAATTTTCTTAAATTTTGCGGGCAGATGAATGAATATGGGTAGTATTGTGATAAAAACAAACATAAAATTTCAATATAAGGTTAGAATAGGTTAGCATAAATGTTTACATAATAAAAATTTGTTAATTGACATGGACGATGGATAAAACTGGTGTCGTAGTGTAGATTTCAGCCAGCAACTCTGTTGAACCCAAATAGACAGTGTCGATCCAATGTTGAGTGAGGATTTGTAGTTATAAAAGCACCAAAGACAGTCAGAAAACTGAAAAATTATCAATTATTAGAACTAGTTTGTAAAATAGGTAAAGTTTAGACTATGGGAGATAGGACATGGACAGTGGTGATATAAAATAGGTATAATATAATTAAAAGTGAGACGTTAATATGAAACACACATCGTTTCATGGTGAAAATAAACTGTATAGATTTAAAATGTAAAAGACTTACCAAAGTATAAGTATTGTGTTGTGTATAATCTATTAGTCAGAGTACGGTAGATAAGGAACTGCAAAAGTGGTGTTTATGAATCGCAGACAGGCCTGGAAATGCTTGCTGAGGTGAAATTCTTCAGTCATTAATCTGAAAAGTATATAAAATATAAACATTTTGTTAAATTAGGTCTAAAGGTACAAGTTATACATAGAACATTGAGATTATTAGGTAGTAATGACAAGAACATTAAACAGTGCCACGTATTATAAATTAATGTCTCGATTTGCAACAAAAATGTGTTGTATAGTAAGAAAAGGTGAAAGACTTACCTAGTCATGGGTTATCACATAGATTGGAACAGTTAAATAGTGTCCAGCCATCAAATTAGGTGGAATGTGAATGTTCAGGTAACAGTGAGATGTAAAACCACTCACAGCTTCTGTAATTTTGTGTAAACTTAAGACTTTTAACAGCCTGGTGCAAGGACAATATCCCATAGACATTTTACAAATGAATTTAGGGCAGCAGAATGTATATTTAATTGGCTAGACATCAATGTTGGTGAAGGTACATGATCTACGAATAAAACATGTCATATTAGAATAAAATTGTATTAGTATAGGCTAAAATGTATTAGGATAATTAAGGTAGGGTTTGAAATGATGTTATTTGTTAAAATAGATAGGTTCTGAGTTGAACATTAAACATTATTTCTATATTAATAGTTGTAAATTAAGTTAGGTTAGGAGTGTAGAAAATTTTGTTAAAACCCAGAGTATTGTATGTTAAAAGATGGGGAAAATTTTATTATAAATGAATATCAAAATAGTTTTTTATAACGTTTATTAATAGCTACAGGAACATAGAAAATCCAAAATTGAAAAAAATTTTAATAAAAACATAGTAGGCTAAAAGTTGAATTTTGACACGAAAATTAGAAATCAAGCCATATAATTGGACGATTTCGAGCGGAGAAACAGTTTTTGATGGTGCTCCGGAGGGTGTACTACTTTCTCTTGTTAAAAACTCCTAACCTCAAGTATAAGCATGGCTTGCTAGATATTAAAGTTGGGAATTAAAGTTTTTGTGAGGTTAGAAATGGAAAATAATTAAGTTAAAAGAAAAATCATTTTGTTCCATGTTTCTGGAAGTTATTTATAGTGTGCAAAGTTCCAGATCAAATGAGTAAATAATTGTCATATAAAGTTTTAAAGAATGTAAACTTACCTATAAGTAATTTAAGTAATCCAAGCAGTGTCACAGTGAATCAACAAAGTAAAGTGCAAGTAAATATGCCACATTGGTATCAAAAGTGAAATAGTTCTTTTAAAAAGCAAAGTGTTTGGTTTAGTGCATCGATAGAGTCATCATTTATTTCAAAACAACAAATTAGTTCCAGTCAGATGACAGCATAAAAAAGCCACGCTGCGACATCCACGAGAACTAAGGAGGAATGCGCTATACAGGGTGTCCACGTTTTGATTCTAGTAAGGTTGGTGAAATGTACCACTAATAATAAAATTTCATGTCTTTTGTAAATTTCATAATTGTATTTATCTGTTTATATAATTGTTTATTTGTGTGCAAATTATATGCTTGCTTTGGGTAGAAAATTGCCTTTCATTCATTTGCCAGCAATATTTGAGAATTTCATACTATAAACAAAAGTGACCAGAACCAGGTGAACCCAACTTGAGAGAGTTTCATGAGCTAGCCGAGGATATTTGTTATAAACTACAAAACATATAAATAATAAGTTAAACAAGAAAGTAAATAAAAAAGTTTCAATTTTTCAATTTTCAATTTCACATTTTTTTTTTTGTTTGCAAATTAATACAAAACCCAATAGTTTATAATATATTTATATATATATATATATATATATATATATATATATATATATATATATATATATATATATATATATATGTATATATATATATATATATATATATATATATATATATATATATATATATATATATATATATATATATATATATATATATATATATATATATATATATATATATATATATATATATATATATATAATTACAAGTTAAACTCCAGTGCATTTTAATTAAACCCGTAATTCACTCAACAATATCTCTTCATTATTTGGAAATGTAATAAATCTCCTGAAAGGTGAGACTCAGTTAAATTAAGAAATCCGTATCCAATATTAAGTAGTCCCTTTTACTACTAAATTACATCTAAATTATTGCCGCCTGGAACGTCGGGATCTTGTGGAATTCAGAACCGAGGCGAGGCCAGTCTGACCACTAAACGACCCAGCTTTACCGCAAACCACTCCGGGATTGCAAGTGGATTAATTGTGGACCTCGGGGAACATTTACCGCTACCACGACAATAGCCTAAGATATAAACTAGCACAAGGAATTACTGCGTCCCTCCTGTCGTCAACACCAATATGAGGAAAATCCCTCTTCTAATATGTAGTTTACACGTAAAGTGAGATAAAAGCAATTTTGTTTTATATATGTGCTTGAAATTCCTAGAAATGAATTTAATATACTGTTCCTATTCAAAATTTAGGTTAAATTTAGAAAAAGCATTTTTAACAATTACTCGACGATACATCATTGTTATGTACTTATTGTCAAAAAATTCATTTACCATTTTACACAATAGAAATAATAAAATAAATTAAAATAAATAATCCAATACTTAAAAAGACATTTTCTGTTACTGTTCGTTAAAGATATTTTGTTGACATATTGCGCGAAGTTGTATTATATAAAATAATAAATTTGGCCAGTCATATAAAATCATGCAGGTTAATTTCGATGTTTGTATTGGGTAACTCGTTAACTGTAAGAGATACAAAAAAATGGAAGATACATTCTCGGTATCTTTTTTTGAGACTAATTCACTGGCGAAAACAAAAATTTGCTATCGTCTTTTGCTTTCGAGTTACAAACAAAAAGTTCGATTTTTTGACTTTAGACAGATGTTGTTTGTAAAGTTATGAAAGAACCACTTTTCCATTCTTCAGGCACTTTTTTCTGTATAATAGTGGGGTAGAGAAAATTTTAAAAAAGGTGCATTTTCGAGTTATGGCATAAAGTTGTATTTTTTTAAATGGGAATCATAGCTGGCCATGGTTTAGTTGGAAAGGAATTTTTTTCTCTTTCAAACTATATATCATATGTGGGGTCGCTTTTGATGCGTAAGAATTTAATAGCGAAAATAAACTTTTCGTAGATTACTTTTTGCGTTTTTTTATATTTATTCGAAGTAGGCATGTGTCATTTATGACGAGTGTTTATCCGTTTATCAGTAAATTGCATATTAGTAATTTTGTTTTCGTCATAATTACACCCCATTTAATCGTAAAAGTGAAGATATCTTACGAACATTACGAGAAATATGATATACTATAATGATTTATGCAAAGTAATAACAATTGTGATATTGCATCCAAAATATATTTCAATCGCTATCCAGAAAGAAGACAACCTAATAAAGCTATTTTTAAGAGGTTAAAAGAAAATCTCATTAATTTTGGGCCCCTCAACAAGCCAAGACCAGAAAATCAGATATTTATATCTAATTTTATAAAACATTATAATTACAAAATAAAAATTCAAATTAAAGTAAATGTTCAAACTGTGTCCGTTATGTTCGATACATAAATTTCACCTCTTCATGACACTCTGAACTGCATTATAAATATGAAGATTTGAAACGGAATTCACAGTCAATAAAATTTTGTCCGAGCTCATTTATGTCGGTACTAGTTTTCTTGTATAATTTGTCTTTAATGTGGCCCCAAAAGAAAAAAATCCAGTGGCGTTAAGTCAGGTGATCGTGGTGGCCACCTCACTGATCCGTTACTTCCCATTCAGTTATTTCCAAAGTTGGTAGTTAATAATTCTGAAACGGTCGTGATATTATGAGGTGGTGCACCACCTTGTTGAAAGAACTGATTTCTTGCCTCAATTAAGGGTAGATTGTCCATAAATTCCTCAATAATTTTCTGGTTTATGATTTCGTAGTACCGTTGGCCATTAAAACTTTCTTGATATATGTGATTGTTAAAACACGATTGCCACGTTGAGCACACCAAACACTAAAACCAAAGCGTCCCTACGATCGCACGTGGTACAGTGAGGGTTCATATCAGACCAATAGTGCTCGTTATGCCTGTTGAAAGTTCCTGCACTGCTAATGTAGGCTTCATCTGTCCAAACTAGATTTCTAGAGAAGAATGGATTTTGTTGACTTTTTTGACGATACCATATGCAAAACTCCAATCGTCGCTGAAGATCAGTTGGTTACAGTTGATGTTGTTTCCTTATTGTATAAGGCCTGAATTTGTGTGGCTTCAAAATACCCAAAGCTCGACGTCTTGAAATCTCAGAATCAGCTTCAATTTGACGACTTGAAATTGAAGGATTTGCAACCGCCATTCCAATTACAGTCATGGAAGTTTCTTCAGCATCTTCAATGTTGCAATTTTTGGGTCTTGGCTTGTTGAGGGACCCACAATTAATGAGATTTTCTTTTAACCTCTTAAAAATACTTTATTAGGTTGTGTTCTTTCTGGATAGTAATTGAAATATATTTCGGATGCAATATCATAATTGTTATTACTTCGAATAAGGCATTCTAAAGTCTATTCACATAAGCTTTGCAGCGTTAGCCATGTTAGGGAACACAATGCACGCTGATGATTGGTGTAGACAGCAGATAAATATACACAAGTACCAAGTTCCGATAGCGGTTAATTCAATTTTCCTTATTTATTTTATTTAATAGGCATCGGTAATAGTTGAACGTTTGTAGATTGTGTTTTGATAAATTAAATTGTGTTTTCGACGACTCATATTAATATGTAAGTATTAAACCTAATGGTTAATGACCAATATATTCCCTTACGTTACCTAAAAATAATAATATATGTTATATAATTTTACTTTTACAATAATTTTACTTATGTGTTGTGTAATGTTTATATTAAATTATTTACCTTAATTGATATTGCTTATTCGCTGATTTTATAATAATAATCGGTAAGGTATTTGATGTTTTAATGATTTACTGTTTTTTAAATTGTTTTTTATTATACGAGGTGACACAGTTTTAATAGCGAAAATTTTAACAGTCGATAGATCTCGACTAATGAGGATTTTTGTTATAGATATGAACTTGTCTCATCTTAACTTAGTACATAAAAAATTCTAGCACAGAGCGCGGTATTATATAAATACATTTTATGCATTTATAATGCACCGCGCGCCTATACTAGAGAACTAACTGTGCATGACTGACGGTCGACAAAGGGTCGCTCTGCGAGCCCGGGGAAACAGTTTTTTTATTGCTCATATGAATGAACGGAGTACCTATGATTAAAATATACACCATGTATATTTTAATCATTTCTTTTACACAGGTCAGTTGTACTAAATGCTCAAAATGCAGCATATTGCTTTATATTAAGATAGAGAGAAACATAACATTGTTTAAAGCAGAAATATGAAAATTGTGCAACAAAAATGTTCCGCTCTAAAGCAGGTAGAATTTACAATTGTTTTATTTTCTGACATTATATTTCTTATGGATACATAAAAAAATTTAAAAATTTTGGCTTTCTTATAGCTAAATCGAAATTTTTTATTAAATTAGGATGTGTTTATTTCGGCGTAACCAGTCATTTTAGTTTCTTATTCAACACTTTAAAGAAAATATGTCAATATTATTTTTGTTATTTTGTTTCTTTCCACTGCTAACCAATAAAAGGCATTTCATTTTAATGTTAATAAATTACGTATGTACACTGTAGAAATATTTTTTTCACTGATTCAATAAACCTAAAAGACATTTATCTTAATTCTAATGCCTTGAAATATTTTTTACGCCTGGTAATAAATAAATAACCCACAATGATATATTTATTACGCCTGGAAATAAGCAATTTACAATACACTCGCTACTTTGCCCATTGTAAATCGGGTTCACTAAGTCCAACCGACCACTGCAAAGTTTAAGTAATAGATTTTAGCATAACATATTGTGTTACGAAAATTACGAGAATTTTCGTAACACGTCTTCACTTTTACGATTAAATAGGGTGTAATTATGACGGAAACAAAATTATTGATATGCGATTTCCTGACAAACGGATAAACACTCTCATAGATGACACACACCTACTTGGAATAAATATAAATATAGTTTAAAAAAACTAAAAAACACGCTTTTAAAGCACATCAAACTAAAAAAGTGAAAAATAATTGTTAATATAAACTGAAAACAATAATGAACGAAAAATACTAGTATTATTGTGAAAAAAGCGTGGGGTGCTCGATATACGAAAAATATTGCACAAAGCACCCCACGCTTTTTTCACAATAATACTAGTATTTTTCGTTCATTATTGTTTTCAGTTTATATTAATAATTATTTTTCACTTTTTTAGTTTGATGTGCTTTAAAAGCGTGTTTTTTAGTTTTTTTAAACTATATTTATTTTTAACTTTTTTAGTTTGATGTGCTATGAAAGCGTGTTTTTTAGTTGTTTTAAACTATATTTATATTGCTTATTGATGCTGATATTATAACATATTACGATCCAACAGATATTTCTGAAAAAAAAAATTTTTTTTATTTCAGCCGTGAGGTTCGAACTCACGCCGGAGGAGTCTGTCGTTTCACGTCGACTGCCTTAACCCACTCGACCACTGAGCCAATTAACAATTACGGAATCTACTTACATATTAAGCCTTTGCTTTCACGCAGGGATACGTGAGGAAAGGATTGGCGATCCTGATCAGGATAATGATATAAACTTATCAAATTATTGTATTGTTACCGGTTCTTCGTAAGTGTACAAAGTTTCAATTAAATCTGTCCGTTTAAAGTGGGTCAAAATCGAGTTCAAAGAGTCGGATACAAACAAACAAGCAAACAAACAAACATACAAGTGAAGCTAATAAAAGCGTGTTAATAAAAAAGCAAAAAGTAATGTACTACTAAAAGATTATTTTCGTTATTAAATATTTACACATCAAAAGTATATGAAATATAGTTTGAAAGAGAAAAAAAAATCCTTTTTAACTAAACTATAGCCCAACTATGATTCCCATTTAAAAAAATACAACTTTATTCCATAACTCGAAATTGCACCTTTTTTTAAATTATCTCGATGCCACATGTCTAAAAGTCGAAAAATCTAACTTTTATTTATAACTCGAAAACAAAAGACGATAGCAAATTTTTGTTTTCGTCAGTAAATTTGTCTCAAAAAAAAGAGATCGAGAATGTGTCTTCCATTTTTTTTGTATCTCTTACAGTTACCGAGTTACCCTATACAAACATCGAAATTTGCCCATCCTGTACAGAGTCAAATATGGAAAGTATGTTCCAAATTATTTGTATAATACAGAAAATTTAAATTTTATTGAAAAACAAATCTTATAAAGATATTAAGTATACGAAATGAAAATATCTATCGTTCTCTAGACTGTATTTAGATATAGCCCAGAGAATAGTAGGCAAATCGAGAACAATAGTAAAACTTTTTATTTAAAGGAGAAATGAAAAACATCGATATATCGATATCGAAAAACAATGCTGCTTAGACATCTATGCGGTCGATACATCGAAAGAGAAACATCAATGTTTCGAAATTATTGATGTTTTTTCTTTTCTGATAGATTTTATTTTTTTTTTCATATAAACAATAAAAGATTATTATAGAATAACAATAAGTTATTCGCTCAATTAACTTTTTTAGAAACAATAGTTTTTTAAGTTCGGGTTATTACATAAAAATAACAATAAAAAACAAAGTAATAAAACGTATTCTTTAAGAATAAGGTAAAAATAATAACAAAATAAACTTTTTCAATCAGCTTATTATAATTTGATCTTATTATAATTTAAAACTACTTGTACTTCCCCGTTTAGAATGCAGTGACACATGTGATGTGCGACTCTTACGATTACGATTTACCGTGTGTACACCGATGTGGTTGAAAACTACTTCAAACATGGGACAGAGACAAAATTACGATAAAAAGCTCCCTATATTTTAGAGAACATATTATAATTTTTAAAGTTCCTTACGGTTTACTCAAATTTGTCAATTGTGTCATATCTAGTTAAGTTCCGACATCAGTAGATAGATGTCGAACGTCTATAAGTAATTGCAGTCTACAAGGTTCAATAGTAAAACCATGCGGATGCAAACATCGGTCAACATCGGCATATTTTCGAAGTGATACATCGATGTATCGTTATCCAGACATCAATGGCAAAATATCGATGTATATAATCCGATGCATCGATGTTTTTAAAACACCAATACATCGTTACCATCCCTACTCTCAAGTCACTGAAGTAACCCCCGGAAATGATTTTGTGTTGAGAAAAGAGAGATGTTTTATGCTTTTTTCATTAAAGTACCATTACATTATGCCTAAGGCTTTACTTCGAAATTTTCGTGAAAAATACATTTATTTTCTTACTCCTTTGTGCATTTCATGTGCTCTTCTCTTATATAATTTAAAATACACTTACATTATTTAAATGTTTATTTTTGTAATAGTTTAATTGCTGATTATGTGCAATCTTTAGTGGTATGGTGTTGCGACGTTGGTGTCAAATATGTGACGTTCATCCACGTCAAAGTTAAAAAAAAAGTTACTATTACGTAGAACGAAAAACTGAACACCTTACCAATCCTTGGGTAGCACGTTAGATCTCAGATTGGGTTACCAGTATCATACAGACAAAACTGGTGCCTTCAGCTTCTCAGTACTTAAATTCAAGAAATAAGCAATTAATATTTAATCAGAGAATTTGGTATACCTTACCACACTTTATTTAATGACACCTATTCTGGGAAATTAAAGAACATAGGTTTAATAAAATGTTTAATTATATCAAGTCAAGTCAATAGCAAGGTTAAAAACATTATTTAAAAATAGGTATGTGAAATTTCTAAATTATCCCCAAACAAAAGTATAATACCAGAAGGTAGATTTGCATGTAGTTTACATAAAACCACATACGAAAATATTTATATCTAGATAACGCTGCGATTACATTTATCGTAATCAAAATTCATCGATCAATCGCAGATCTAATTTGGCTGGAATATATTTACATTAGGAGTACCAGTACTAAATTTAAATTTGAATAAGTAAAGGTGAAAGAAAAAGTGAACAAAATAAATGACTAATTATTTACATCTAAGGTCAACATTTTCAATAAGTATATAAAAAAATATACTAAGACTTAACTTAACCTCTGGGAGTGGAAAGTGTGTTCAATTTTGTTTCTTTAATACCATTAACCAAACTGCAGCATTACGAAAATTCTACGATGAAATTAATTGGCTCTTGACTTCCAATGCTTGTCAAAAAAAAAACACTTATCAACCTTATATTCCAGCTCCATTTTGTACATTAGCATGATAAAATTCCATTTTCCATTACCATACATCAAAATTACATAAAAACCAAATTTAAAAAATGAACAAATTACCTACGGGAGGTTGACTTTGGAAAATATTATTCCTCAGCATGTAAATAATATACAGTATTGGAAAAAGTTTACTTAGAGTACCTGCTTTGTGTGTATGCATAAAGGATAAAAATAGCAAAGTCATGTATGCGACAGAAAAATACTGTGTATCACGGTTGCCTTCTTCTGCATTATTGTGTTTACGAAGTAACTTCTCCTTCTCATCGTATCCCTTCCACATCTGATCCCTTCCCTTTCTACACTAAGTTTATTGCAGATAGAACAAACAACAGTGTTGCCAGATGCCTGGTAATTACCAAAATCTACAATTTGGAATTTTAACTGGTAGTTGCTAATGGAGCCTCTAATAATGGCAAATCTATAGTAATTTTTTGGGAACGTCACTTTTTTTATAAAATTATTTACATCTTGAGAAATAACTAAAATCGTTTCATGTAAAGTGCATAATATGCAATGAATACTGTTCCATTTTACTAACTGCGATGAACATTTCGCGACATCTAGTTAGTAGTAGGGCGGAATACGAGATTTTGTTCATGCAGCTACGCTCATTTATTTTATAATTATAAAATAAATGCTACATTACACGAAAAATGAGAACTCTACCCCTCTATCTGCAATGAGTGCAGACTGCACTCAGTGCTACATGTGGACGCATTTTTTCAACGGTTAACGTAATTTAATCAAAACCAAAAAGATCAAACTTATAATCAAAAATCAATTAATGACGAACATAATAAATGATACTTTATTAAGTTCAGAATGCGTGAAAGAATCATAAAATTCCATATTATAAAAAAATATAAACGAAAATGAAGATTATAGTATAATTTCTGAAGTCGAACTTGTTATTATTTGAAAAGTTTCTATTCAATATACTTTTAACTGTTTTATTTTTGTTTATTTATTTTTTTATAATAAAGTTTTTGAGTATTCGCGTATTATTTAAAGTATCTGGTAATTTTTCCTAAAATCTGTTAAATTCATTGTTACTTTCTGATAATCACATTTTCACAATCTGGTAACACTGCAATAAACAATTTTGTGATCACGTGGTGGTCTCATTTCTTTTATTATTGCGTCAGCCGTTAACGTGGTAAGTTAAACTGACATTTCTCCTTAACTTAAAAATGTATGTTTATACAACTGAAGAAAAAGCGCAAATAATCAAGAGGTATTACGGCGGTAATACTGCTGAGGGAGTTATCGGGCGACTCATTTTTACATTTGAAAACTGTCCTGCCCCGACGGTTCAAACTTTATTAAACATCATTCATAAGGTTGAGTCTGTGGGATGTGCGACAAGTTGCAGAAAATGTATGCATTTGAATGACGAAGATGAGCCTACAGTTTACTTAAGGGAAAATCGGGAAAAGAGGGAAATTAATGTCTGTAGTTTCACCGAGGTAAATTCACCTTGTTCGAGTAGACAAATCTCGCAAGAAGTTGGTGTACATGATCGAACAGTGCGGAATATTCTGAAAAGAAATAATTACCAGTGCTACAAAATTATGACTACCCAAGATATTTTTCCTGAAGACCGTACGAAACGACTGGATTTTTTGTGAAACCATGATGGAAAAGGCTAATGAAAACGAAAATTTCATCAAGAACATTTTGTGACTCCTGACATGCTTTTAAATGTCAGGAACGAATTTTATCTCCGATTAGGGTATTGCCAGGCGCAACAGGACATTTTGAGCCCCTTATAATGTAACATTTAGAAAAAAAATGTTTTGTTTCATTTTTAATCAGTTTTTTTAATCTATTTTACTTTAGAATTTTTGTCAATTTATTTTTATATAATAGCAGAATGCCAATTTACTTTCACGCTAAATGGCCAAAATTACTCAAAGAATTGCCACTGATTTTTTTTTATGGATTTTAAAAACAATTATGCATCAAATAACTAGATATTCTGGAAATAAACAGGGATACGTAGTTATTTACAGAAATAACAACTATACCCCACAGCATTTTGAAATGTACTAACAAAACATTACCAACAGTGTCATCGTCTACCTGATCTGCTGATGAAGGGCGGGTCATCGCAGCGCATGACCTAAAGATGAATAATTTATTGGCAGTACTTGAGTATTATTATACTAATTACGCATATCAATGGTCGTGCTAGCAACTTCGTGGTTTTTGGGGGCTTTAGGAGAATTTAACCCGAGTGTCTTTCTTTTTCTTTATTAGTTTTAGATAAAGAGAATATTTGCAAATCGCTAGAATTTTCCTAAACACCTAATATCTGTACAATAAACTGTGTGTGGAATGAAGGGATATGACAGGGCGTTCTCTATTTACTTCACAAAGACAACGTACAATTAGGCAACATTGATACATAATACACTTTCTCTCCCATGCATGACTTTGCTATTTTTATCCTTTATGCACACACACAAACAGGCAGTCAAATTAAACTTTTTTCAATACTGTATACTGGTAAAAGTTGATAGTCTTTAGAATAATAGATATATTTCATGTCGTATTTTTTAAATTAATAAAAAAAAATGAACATTGATTAGAACTCAGATTTGAAAACGCGCTTTTAAATTAATTTAATAATAATAGGCAGGTCTCATGATTTTTGTTGCAGTGATAATTCGATACAATATGTACTCAAGATTATCGTATCACTCATTAAAAAAATTAGAAAAAAAATAAACCCTTATAATACGAAATACAAATTTGTTGTGCGAGCGAGGCTAGAAAACGTACCTTTCAGCGAGGCTAGCGTCTGAGACGTCACTTACTTGCTCGGCGGTTCAGCGTAATGCTAGCCTGTATGCGCACTTCGTGGTTTGTGAGAGTTTCTTGCGATAAGTCATTCAAATATGCCTGCACGTAAGTGGTGCTTTGTACCAAAGTGTAAAAGTACAACGTACAAAACACCGGATAAGACATTTATAACAGTCCCAAGAGATGCAAAAAGAAGAGAAAAGTGGTTTGCGGCAGCACGACGCGACATCAAGGAAGTTTCCGAGAAATCTACATTATATTGTTGTGAAGTCCACTTTAAGGTAAAATTTTGTACATGTGACTGTGTTCAAATAAAATGTTACTTAAATATTATAGCTGGAAGAGGACATGGAAAATTACGTGGAGTATAAATAAAGCAAAGTATAAGCGCAAGATTAAAACCAAACGTAGATCCTCATTTATTCGCATGCCAGCCAGACAAGAGTTCTTCGAAAAAAGGGTTCGTGAAAGCAGTGAGAAACGATCAAGGAAAAAATTGATAGTAGATCTCATGAAACAATCTGTACAGAAAATGGAAACGGAAATAACTGAAGAATGTATACCGGAGGAAACAAGTCAACTTGTACAAAATCTTTCGTCAACATCTGGAATTGTACAACGGCGCGAAGTGACATGTCAAACGAAAAAGTTTCATTTTAGAAGTAGAGGGATACAAGTACATTGGAAAATGAAAGATGCAGTGACTTCGCCCTTGAAAACTGTAGTATCGGATTTGAGGAAACCTGCAGTAAAAATAGTTTTGCAGTTTAATAAAGGACCCGTGGTACCTAAACTGACAAGTCAACCTGTAGACACTTCTGATTCATCTGATATTTACCAACCTACAGAAAGTACAGGTAATGATGAGTCACAATTAAAATCACCGACCGAAGAAAAACAAATTGCAAAACTCTGTACGAATATAATCTAAGCAAAGTTAAGTATGTATACTGGAATTCCGATCAATTATGTGGCATTTATTGAAAGACTGGGATGTAACTCAAATTTGAAAAAGAGAGATATATACTTAGTACTATTTAAAATCAAGCAAAACGACTCATTTGCTAAAATTGGTGATTTATTCGGAATATCAAAAGGAAGCAGTAGTCGGATATTTTCTCAGGGTGTGATTACAATGGCAGAATATATGAAGAAACTAATATTTTGGCCCCTGAAATCGTCAATTCAAAGAAATTTACCCATTCCCTTCAGAATGTTATTTTCCAGAGTTCAATCTATCGTAGATTGCCTAGAGATTGAAATTCAAAAACCCACCTCAGCGTTACATCAGGCATTAACCTGGTCTGACTACAAGAAATGCAACACTGTAAAATATTTAATTTCTGCCACACCCGATGGTTTCATCAATTTTATATCTTGCGGATACGGAGGACGCGTTAGCGATGTTGTACAGCTTTTATTCCAGAGAAATTAGTTGTTGCGGCCATAAAATCACACAACATTTGAACGTCTACATTCGGTAGATTGTGCGATTCGGCTTTTGAAACCCTGGTTCCATTATCAAATCATAGGCATAAACCACAACACCGAACAGTAAACATGCACTGACTGACTGCCTTGAATATTCATAAGGCAAGCGAGGTGGGCGGAGCGTCAAAGCAAGTAGTTGACGTCAAGCGAATCAGAAATCGTTTTCTCCCGCGCCGCAATTATTCGAACTTATTTGCGCTATTTAGAGATTAATTATTGTTTGTTTACAATTATTTTTGCACCACTAGCTTTCTCAAAGGTTTAGTTCCGATTTTAATGTGTGAAATGGGTATGTTACATTTGTTGAGACCTCCCTATTCATCACCTTGAAGGAGGAGGAGAAACAAACCGAATGTCGCGATCTCCGGTACGAGCTCC
Organism: Rhamnusium bicolor; assembly: GCA_029963845.1. Classification (NCBI taxonomy): domain Eukaryota; kingdom Metazoa; phylum Arthropoda; class Insecta; order Coleoptera; family Cerambycidae; genus Rhamnusium; species Rhamnusium bicolor. Next base: position 16,552 of record JANEYF010003457.1, on the reverse strand, counting down.
AAGTGCTGTACCCTGGCTACTCAGTCAAAATGGTCGTTCTAATAATCGGTGTACTCGGAGGGATTAAGCCTACGCTGCTCTCGGAACTGAAGACCATACCGACCTGCCAAAAATTAGCTGAGTGGCTGGCAGGCCAAATGCAGAAGGCGGTCATACTGGGTTCTCTCCGTCTGCTTAGCGCACACATTTCCGGAATTTACAGTCACTAACCCTGCGGTAAGTGGGGAAGTGGCTGTGGTTCATGATCTGGCGCGACTCCCGTGAGGCGTCGGAGGCCACGGGAAGACATCTCGCTGCTACCGTTTGTTGGGCTCTGCCAAACCCGCGAATACCAATGTGGACCACCCAGCGACCGGAGATATAAGCTCACTCATCTATTTTATATGGACGACATTAAACTTTATGCCTACGGAGAGCGCAAACTACAAGACGCTTTTAGGGTGGTCGAAGAATACATGCTGGCAACTGGTATGGAGTTTGGGTTGCACAAGTGTGCAGTCGTCTACCTTAAGACAGGACGATTTGAGCAATTCTCTGAAGATGCGCAGCTTGCAGACGGAAGTATCCTAAGACATCTGGATGCCGCTGGAGAGACCTATACATATTTGGGTGTGCAACAAAGGCACATCCAGGATGTGAAACAAATTAAGGATTCTCTCCGCGGCAAGTACAGACACCGTCTCCGAAAGATTTGGTCTTCCGAACTTTCGGGGAAGAACAAGGTGTCTGTGACTAATATGCTTGCTGTTCCGGTTCTGCTCGACTTCTTCGGAGTAGTGAAGTGGACGGTAGACAAGCTGCGCCAATTAGACAGAAATACCCACAAGATATGAATATTCACAGAAGTATTCATTCTAGATCGTCCATTCCTCGTGTGCACCTTCCACGTCAAAGGAGGGCTGCGGACTCTTGAGCCTGGAGTGTATCCATTGCAGAGTAGTACTGAATATGGCATGTAACATCCTCAGGAGCTCAGATCCCTTCCTGCAGTTTGTAAAACATCACGAAAATGTAGGCGTGGGAGAAGGATGGTTCAACGCAGCAAAATAAGCAGCAAATGAACTCGGTCTCGCATTCGAGACCAGGCGAGGTGGCCGGTGAGGTGCTGAAGTGGAGTCAGTCACTGAACTTCAGCCAAATCGCCTGAGAGCCCGAATTAGAGCTTCCGAACAGAAAAATTTGTTTAGTTCCTGACGGTCAGGCTAATCCAAGCTAACAAGCCTGACATAGTGATCCTCAACCATCAACTCAAGGTGATGTATGTCATTGAGTTCTCGGCACCTGCGGAGAAAAACATCACCTTGAAGGAGGAGGAGCAGCAGACCAAATATTACGCCGGTACGAGCTCCAAGTGCCGTACCCAGACTATTCTGTCAAAATGATCGTCCTAATAATCGGTGTACTTGGAGGGATAAAGCCTACGCTGCTCTCGGAACTGAAGACTATACCGACCTGCCAAACATCAGCCGAGTTGCTGACGGGCCAAATGCAGAAGGCGGTCATTATAGGTTCTCTCCGTCTGCTTAAGGCACACGATTCTGGTATTTACAGTCACTAACCCTGCGTAGTTGATGCGCCGGCGCGACTCCCGTGAGGCGTCGGAGGACACGGGAGGACTGTGCTGTATTTTTCACGTGTAGTTGTATAGTATACAGATATGAAAAGTCAACTAGAATAATAAGTGCATAATAATAAGTATAGCTAAAAAATACAGTGTAAATAACAAACATACGTGATTCAAGGAAATAAATAGGTACAAATAAAAATAAACATAATATAAAACATAAAATATAGTCAATATACATATACGTGCATAATAATAATAATTATATTAAAAAAAAATGGTGTAAATAAAAAGCATACGTGAATCAAGTAAAAAATAGTGTACAAATAAACATGAACGATACATAATATATACAAATACATACATACACTCTCGGGAGAAGCCAGACTCCTAGAGAGCGTGTCGCCAGGTGGCGGATTGGGGAACGTCCTAACCGGCATAGCCGGCGGATAGGGATGAAGTAATCTAGCCTCCGCAGACCAAATAGAGCAAAAAGGATTTCATTATGGACTTGCATACGAAAGAGGATAAAGTTACGGGACAGGGATTCGGAACCCCAGAACCGGTCGGTAAGGGTAGTGGGAGAGCAGGCTCCCCTGACCGTCAACCAGCGACCACTCAACTCAATTGGTAGGGAACCGGACCAAAGCTGATACTGGCACAATAGGAGAAGAGCAAAACCCTTTCAGGAGAATACAGAATATTGCTAGAACTCTTCCTCAAAAGGATAGAATACAGTCATGCCCGGGGGTTCTCACACTAGAAAAAAGCTTGATGCCCACTCCGAGGAACTAGAGACGGAGACTCAGCGTTTAGAGAGAGGAAGCTTGCCTTTGAGGGCTTAGGAAAGGACATAGCAATCATAGATGGTATTGTCAAGGATGCCAGAAACATCCATAAGCAGATTCGAGATGTGACAATAAGAGCTATGATATATTATCAAAGAATGCAGGAAGCTTGAGAAACATTAATGAAGACGAGGGATCTACAAACCAAAACTGCAGAAATATTAAAGGATGCGGGTGTTCAAGCCAATACCGAAGAAGGACAAAGAGGGGTTACCGTAGAAACGATAATAAACGGGTCGCTTCATCACCCCAGAGACCCTTACGCAAGTAAAAGAAGCACGGACTAGAATAGCGCCAGCTCGAAAGGGAGTCTCCAAACCATCGACGGAAACAGGAGCGCCACCGAAGAGAAGTAAGAATTACCCCGAGTGGAAAATAGCGGAACACCGGTAAAATAGGCGGAAAAAAGAAAGAAATGAACAATCAGAAAAACACGGAGCAGATACTGAAAGAAAGGAAGAGGAATGCCGAAGTGAAATGGAAAACATAAACAAGGGAAGAGAAGGTAAAGAATCGAGGAAGAACGAAACAAGGCAGAGGTTACCCGAAGCTGTGGTAGTGAAAATAAATGATGAGACATCGTACGCAGATGTACTCAGGAAATTAAGGACGAAGGTGGATCCGGACAAATTGGGCCTACAGGTTTCGGAGATAAGAAAAACACGAGCCGGCGAAATACTCATTGAATTAAAAAACGGGAGTGGTAAAGCGGAAGAGCTGAAGTCGAGCGTAGCCGCAGCCCTAGGAGAAGGGGCGGCTGTTGGTACATTGGACCTGACCGTCAGCTTAGTGGTCAGGGATTTGGATGGAGCCACAGAGAAAGCCGAGGTGGTAGGTGCAATTAAGGCAGTCGTTGGAGAACCCGACATGGAAACCATAAAAGTGAGAGCGCTCAGAAAAGAGTTGGGGGAAACACAGTTGCGGTGGTGTCAATACCAACGAGAGCTGCAGAGATAGTGCTAAAGGTAGGACGCCTCAGGATTGGCTGGGTTATGTGTCGAGAGAGGACTGAGGTCGTGCGAGGTTGTGAGCAAGAGCCATTCTATGTGATACGTAGTGAGCGCAGACAACCTGGAGGAGCGAAGCATATCATTATCAGCGCGCGGTGTGAATATTTTCGGAGGGACATAGAAAAAGCCCGAAAATGCTAAGATGCCTACAAATAAACCTCGGCAGGGGCCGCGAAGCGCAGGATTTGCTCATGCAAACCGCTGTGGAGGAAAAGCGGACTTGTTGCTAATTAGTGAACAATACAAAAAGCCAGAAACAGGCTCATGGTTTCAAGACACAACGGCTAGGGCAGCAATCCTAGTACTTAACAATGACCTGACAGTCGGCGAGACAGCGGCAAACTTTGTGTGGGCGGATATAGAGGGAATGAGAATATTTAGTTGCTGTTTTTTTCCCAATGAACCATATGACGTTTTTTGTGAACCAACTCGGCAATCTGGAAGACAGTCTTCGGATGGCGTGGGGCAAGATATTGGTGGTGGGAGATTTCAACTGCAAATCGCCAGAATGGGGCTCTGGGCAACTAGACCACAGAGGAGAGGCCCTCTCAGAGATGATGGCTAGACTTGACCTCGTCACCACCAATGAAGGAACACCTTACATTTTTTGACGTGGTTCTATAAGATCAATGGTGGATGTCACGTTTGCTACAGGTGATTTTGCGACCGAGGTGTCAGGTTGGGCGGTGCTGAAGGACATAACACTAAGTGATCATTAGTACATCCAACACGAGATAAGAGCGGAACAACAACTGAAGATCAATAAGGAGCAGCTGTCAGCGCGTAACATGAAAGAGAAGAAGAACGGATGGGTACCGCGCGAACTAGATAAGTCTGAACTAAGAAAGTTTCTAGACACCACTAAGCAACGGGGATACCTGCAACGTATGGCGCAGATTCGGAGATATTGGTAGCTTTTGTAGTCAAGACCATCACGACAGCATGTAATAGGACCATGCCGAAGCAAAGGAACCACCCGCAACAAAAAAAAAACAGTCTATTGGTGGACGTCCAAGATTACTGAACTACGAAAGAAATGCCTCACCGCCCGTCAAAAGATGCAGCACGGTAGAAATACACCGCAAAAGCCAAACCTTAGCGAGAAATTCAAAAAGACACGGAAGAATTTGAAGACGACAATCAAGATAGTAAAACAAATTTCTGGACTGAACTATGCCATTCTGTAGATGAGGACCCCTGGGGACTACCTTACAAGATAGTCACAAAAAAAATGGCAGAAAGACAACAGATTCCTGGGATAAGGAACCCGGAGAGAGTGGGAAATATTGTAACGACCCTGTTCCCAAGGCATGCGAGGAGGTCTGGGCGTCCATCCTCCCCCGATAACGCACAGATTGAACCCTTTACCGTTGAGGAGTTACGTGAAGCGGAAAAACGGCTTCGACCCGGAAAAGCCCCAGGCCCGGGTTATATTCCCAATGAGGTGATTGCAGTAGTAGTAGTGGAGGTGTGGCCAGAGCTCCTCCTGGAGGCTTTCAACATCAGCCTCCAGGAGGAGGAACTAACAGTGGGTGATATGTCCACGTCTACCAATCCACCTGTTCAGAAATATTTGGTCAAGATACCTTCGAACGTCTGCTGCATAATATGAAGGCGCACCGTCCTGTTGATACCACAGGCTTAAAATTCCCGCCCACACATTTACGTTTTGTGGATACTGTTTGTGCTGCTCCCGCATCCATCGAGGGTTTTCCCTTGCCCAATATTTACAATTCTGACAATTCACTTCACCATATAATTTGAAAGTGCATTTATTGGAGAAAATAATATTTTTTATCAGAAGAGGATCACCGTTGCATATATTCATCATTGTTTCACAAAATTGTATCCTCCGATTTGGTTCATCATCACTTAGTACTTGCACAAGCTGATTCTTAAAGGGATGCCATTTTTCTAATTTTAATACTGTATGTACTGACGTTTTAGTAACATCATAAACGCGACTAACCTGACGAACGCTGGTATGTGGATTTTCTTCAACAATCAGTAAATATTTAATTTTGTATTCTCGTCAACATCTGGGCGACCTGTTTTGGGTAAATCTTCCACCGTACCTGTCTTTATAAAGTTTTTTTTCAATTTTACTCTTTGTCGATTGAGTTATGGGTAGATCTGGATATTTAGTATTAAATAAATTACATACTTCTTATTAAGTTCGCATCCTATCACCATACCCAATCATCGTAAGAATTTCAATTCTCTGCTTTTCAGAAAAACAAACAAAAACTAACTTACTTCAAGAATTAATAAAAAAACGTGTTTATTTTACTTTTTTTACTTGTTCTTTTTGGCCGTGTCTTCCAACTTATCAATTTTAGACGCTATGTATGATACTTATTTGGAATTAGCTGCTGAAGCGAAATTCAAAAATGGAGAAATATACAGGGTGTCCGTTTAAAAAAATATCGATGATGTCATAACGGAAACAGTGATGACGTCATAACAAAAAAAATGATAATGTGCGCAATTGAAATTAAAAATCGACAGGTCCGTGCAATTTTTTCTAAATATTTTTGATTTAAGAAATGATAAATTTATTCCATACTTTACGGACACACTGTATAATAAAAGTCAAAATTATTTTTTAAATACGCCGAATAAGACAAAATTTAATTTTGTAGTAAACAACCAAATACTTAATAATGAGATATAAGAAAGTCAGTAATGTTTTTTGTATTTTGCATTCTTAAATAAAAGAATCATTTAAAAATTCCCCAATGTTAGTAACGGTTAAAATACCCTGTATAAGGAAATTTTACAGTTTAGTCAGTACCACTTATATGTAACCCTCTGTGTGGCAATAAAATATAAAAAACGTATTGTAGGTTGCATATGCGAATTTAATTTAAACCTAAAAAAAAAAAAAAGAAATGCGAATAATCTATTTTTCTGATAAACTTTCACTAAACTCTGTGAATTTTTAATAAGAGGCCTCATAATACCTAGGGTGACTTTTTGTTACTTATTTTTCTAAATTGCTATTCAAAATTTATTTCTGCTAGAGATGTAACACGTAATAATTTTTATACCTCTACCTCGTTCTCTCTTTTACTCTGATTTTTTACACCCGTTATGTATTTTTACATCTTTACATAAGTTATCGTAACTTGAGATACCTCAACTTACGTATATTATTACTATGCTGCCAACTGGAATTTTTGTAATATCTTCGAAACAAAAGGGTCATTTTTTTACCGAAATCAGGCGTCAATTTCATGTTTAGACGAAGTTTTGGAACATACTTTAATCTATTAGCCAAGTAGAAAAAAAAGATAGGGCCCACTAGAATTTTTGTATGGTTTGGAAATGCAGGAATTGGTGAGCTATCTATGTATGTGATGTAATCCAGAAGCTGTGAGTACATTTTTCCATTTTTTATCGTTAAATCCAAGAAAATCCGAAAATAAAGGATAACATTTTAGTCTTTTTATTGCTAAATTGTGTATATTTGTGAGGTAAAAACGGAAAAATCTTTATTAATTGATTTAATTAATAATAATGATAATAAACTTCTTTATTCATTTAAGGTATAATAAAATACATTGAATGCGTCAGTATACATATAAATAGAATTAAAATTGAACAAGTATAAACCTGTATACACATATATACATATACACACATATACACACACACACATATATACACATATATATATATATATATATATATATATATATATATATATATATATATATATAAATAACTATAATTGTAAACACAACTTATACATGCAGATATGAACAGTCAGATAGCATACAACAGTTTATCTAGATAAGAGGGAGTATTAAAGTATTCATAGACTGAATTGAAACTATGCTTTAATAGCAATGACTTAAGAGGGCTAATCAAACCAGTGTTTGTAAGGCAATTTTTCAAAATTTATTTCTTCCATACGGTTTGGTCAAATCACACCAAATTTGGAGGATCAGTAGTTAAAGGTGTACTAGAGGGTACATGTATATCTATTTTAATTAATTTTCACTTTATGTAGGGAAAATTTATACTATAAATATAAGTGAAATTTGGACGTGATTAGCTCCTGAATTATGATATCAATCGGTAAAATTCGAGGTAAAATTAATACATGTCGTCTAGAATGAATCTTCATAATTATGCTCAGCAAGTTGCAAACTTTTATTCCGTACTATTTGGTTAAAAGAATTTTCTAAATAAGTATCTTTGTCACTACAAATGGAGCAAGGAAATGTTACCTCTATCGGGAATCGCACCTCAATGAAGTCGGTGAATAAAGCGTCCAGTGAAGGTATAGTCAAGAGCAAAATTATTCAGCGGTGCATATATAAAAACTTTCTAGAGAGTGACACAGCTATCCGAAGCTTTTTCCCGACTAGGCCCTTTAATTGTGTTCTGGAAAAGATTTAGATTTTCAATATTTTTTATTTGAGGAGGTAGATGGTTAAACAATTTGACAGGCATCACACAGGAACTATTTGATAAAAGCGCTAGTTTGTGATGAGGTAGTCTAATGTGGTTTCCGTGCCTTAAATCATCTGTGCAACTTCAGAACTTTGAGTAAATTTCTCAGGATTTTTTTGACAAACATAACACATTTAAAAATATATAATGAAATCACTGTTAGTATATTCATACCTTTGAAAAGATTTTTGCAAGAATATGATCTGGGTTTGAAGCACATTGTGACGTACTTCACTGCTCTACACAAGAGCAGAAGTGTCACTTTGACGCCCAACACTACAGCGGTGCTCACGGTAGGGATATCTCGGGCGCCAGTTTCTGTTTAGAGTGCAGAAACACCACTTTACTCTATCGGCGGAACGATAGAGGCCGGGCAACTACAGTGAAGAAACGGATAAGCCAGGGGTCGGGAAAAAGGTAACTTACACACTACAGTTAATGAACAGACTCTCATTCAATATATTTACATTTATTCTACACACTACTTATTATTTACACTTTATATACACCTTAGTAACTACAACTTATACTACAACGGTCTTAATTACGGGCGAGCGGGGACAGTAAGCGGGCGGTCAAGCGGTGCGATACGTTAATCCGGTGAATTAAGCGGTGAAAAGGTAACCAGCAATAATTAATCGGTCATAAACATACGACGGACGGATACCAGGAGGGGAAGTAAGCGTTAATACAAGCACACTAAACAATGTCCGGAAAATACACACCAGCCAAGTAATACATTTTATTTACCAAACCTTTATTTACCAAACCTTAATACCTACTTCCGTATCCTCGGCTGCTTCCTCTCTGGAGCGGTCGGTGTCGGCAAGTCTGGTCGGTACTGGCGGCAGCGACGTACTGTCCTGGTTGCTTATGCTGGTCGGCGTGGTTCTTCGGTTGGCGGTCAGACGGGAACTAACTTGTCTCAAAAATCCTCATGCTACTAAACACTGCCAAAAGCAGAAGTAGGATGAGACGCGGTAGTCATGCGCGGTATACTACAACTATGTCATCTGTTTACTGACTTAGAATAATTCCGCATTAAATTTAAATACCTATATACTCACGAGTTTACTTACTCTCCTAGTCGGCGTGGTGCTTCGGTTGGCGGTCAGACAGGAACTAACTTGTCTGAAAAATCCTCATGCTACTAAACACTGCCAAAAGCAGAAGTAGGATGAGACGCGGTGGTCATGCGCGGTATATTACAACTACGTCACCTGTTTATGGACTTAGAATAATTCCGCATTAAATTTAAATACCTATATCTTTATACTCACAAGTTTACTTACTGTCCAAGTCGGCGTGGTGCTACGGTTGACGGTCAGACGGGAACTAATTTGATTGTTTCCAGTCTCGGGGTCCTTCACGGTAGCGCGGGCACAGGAGTGCCGGGGCAAGATGCGCGCTTCGCGTTTCGCGATTCACGTTCTGCCGGCCACTCGGCATGTGTGGAATGTTTATCCAAACAGATCAATACTACCTATTTATAATTAACAATTTTACTATTATTAATGATCAGCTGACAATACCACTATTAAAAGCGCAGTACTACAATGTTTAAAATATCTTTTGAAACAGACAAATAGCACCTAATTACCTAATTTAATTCTATAAAATAATCACTTCGTTACAACATCATTCTTATGATTTTTTTCTGCATAATAAGTACATCAGTTATTCTATTTGAGTTACTCCAGTTTATAATACCATAGGTGAAAATAGAATTTACGTAGGCATAGTAGTACGTTGGCAATGTGTGTTTGTTAACAAATTTCCTCATTTGCCAAATTGAAAAACAATAACATGACAACCTCTTTATGATATACTCTATGTGAGAATGCCATGATAGGTTGTAGTCAATTTGCAAGCCTAGGAATTTTATACTAGGACTCTGTTTTAACGATTTGTCAGATGATTTGACTAAAATACTACAATTATTTTCTCTTACTGAAAATGAAATTAAATGTGTTTTGGTTATGTTTAGTAACAGACCATTATTGTTGCAGTAGGATTCCATATTTTCGGTACCCTTACTAGCTAATTGACTGAACCACGTCAAGTCGTTAGCTGATGTAACTGCTGCCGTATCATCAGCAAATAGTGATACATGTTCAAACTTTACATTTTCATGAATGTTATTTATAAATAAAATAAATAGCAGGGGGCCCAGCGTGCTGCCTTGAGGTACCCCGACACCTAACGGTCGCAGATCAGAATAATAGTTCTCTGTTTCAGATCTTAGAAGCACTTTTTGTGTTCTGTTTGATAAGTAGGAACATAACCAGTCAAGGCTAACCCTCTTATTCCGTAATTATACATTTTTTCTAGGAGAATACTATGGTTCACCATGTCGAAGGCTCGTGTAAAGTCAAAAAAGATGCCTACAACTTTTTTACTTTTGTCCAATTGCTCTAGAATATAGTTAGTAAATGAAACCGAAGCATCTTCAGTAGACAGGTCTTTACGAAAACCAAACTGATATTTATAAAGTATATCATGATTATTTACAAACTTAATTAATCTGTTGTAATACGCCTTTTCAAATACTTTAGAGAATACTGATAACAGGCATATTGCTCTGTAATTAGCCATATCCATGTTATCATTTTTCTTATGAATTGGAATTACAATTGCGGTTTTAAGATTTACTGGGAAGGTACCTTGACAAAATGAAGCATTAATTAAATCTGTAAGAATTGGTGCAATAAAGTCAGTTATGTGAATAAGAAGGGAACAGGGGATACCATCATGACCTGCAGAATTTTTTATTGCAACTTTTCTTATAATTTCTTTAGTTTCACTGATATCAATTGGACTTAAAAATATGCTAAAGTTCAAAGAGTTTACTATTCGAGGTGGGTTATAAGTACCTAGTTTTTGAATGAGATTTTCAACAGAGTCAATAAAAAAGTTATTAAATTCTTGTGCAGCACGATAAAAATCTGAAGTTTCATTTCCATTCCTATCGCGAAAAGAAGAGGGATATTGTGGCTTGTAAGTTCCATTAGTCTTATTTCGAATTATTTGCCAGACTACTTTAGATTTATTAGTGGCATCATGAAATTTGGAGTCATTGTAATGATGTTTGGCTGATTGAATAATCTGCATATGGTACTTTAATAGAATTAGACCAGTCAGATTAAGGGTTTTTCAAAACGATAATTCAGTATGTTTTTTGAATTCTCATGGTCAATTTTGTCGTACGTTATACGAGCAAGAATTTAATTTATAAACAATTAAAGTTGTGAAAATGATGAAAATCGATGTTTCTGAATATTCAACTTCAAACGCTGCGAAAACGGCAACAGATAGAGAAAAATTGCTCAGAACGTTTTTTATAGAGCGCTAAATTCCTTTCAAAAAAGTCCGCGACGGCATATCTCTACGATAAATAGTTAAGGCGTTACAATGAGTTAAATATTTATTATTTTTCTGCTGTATATATCTATAATTTAAACTGTTGAAAGAAAAAGAAATTTAATGATTTGAAGCCAGTCCACTTTGAAATGGTTTGCGCAGGCAGCCATTACGTGAGAAATGGGCCCGTCAGCTGACCAGTACGCAGTAGAAAAATAATAAACATTTAACTCATTATCACGCCTTAACTGTTCATCGTAGAGATATGCCGTCGTGGACTTTTTTGAAGGGAATTTAACGCTCTATAAAAAATGTTCTGAGCAATTTTTCTCTATCTGTTGCCGTTTTCGCAGCGTTTGAAGTTGAATATTTAGAAACATCGATTTTCATCATTTTCACAAATTTAATTGTTTATAAATTAAATTCTTGTTCATATAACTTATGGCAAAATTGACCATGAGAATTAAAAAAAAAACTGAATCGAATAGTATTGGTCGGGAATGGTTGGAAATTATCGTGAAAATGGGCCTGATTTTTGCTTAATTTGACTGGTCTAAATATTGTAACGCATCCTAAGCTGCTCGTCATTTGTTAATTTGTAAGTTTTGAACAGTAAACGTAAAAATTCCCCTCGATTTATAATATCATCATTTATCCATCCTTTGTGATGCCTTTTTTTATCTTACCACCTACTTTTATTCGTACCAGAGGAAATACTTTATTAATGATACTACTGAGTCTATCACAAAAACAATTGAACTTATCATCTGCATTAGTGAGTAGATAAACATCATCCCAGGTTTCAGTAGATAGTTGATATTTAAAGTTTTCTATATTAAGCTCATTATTAAAAAGTCTTTTATAGATATATTTAACCTCCTCCTTCTCGGGTGAAATTTTTAATGGAAAAAAAATAATCTGCATTTTATGATCAGACAAATGAGTCGTTAAAACATTAGAGTTGCAAATATCAAAATTTGTAAATATATTATCAATAATGGTTCTAGCGAAGGCGCGCTAACACCGCCTTAGTGTAAGTACAACTAATTACAAGGACACCTCTTATTTTTCGTCCAAGAATGGTTGTTTGTGGTCCTCAGATTACAACTGTATCATCAATAGCGCTTCTATAGTATCCTTTGATAAAATTCTATGTTTTGCTGCAAACGTTGACGTGTATTTTAAAAATAAAGGTTCCACGTTACATCCAACGACGTAATATTAACGTATGTAAAATACTGTTAAGAGTCAGTAGCACTTCCATCGCTTAGGCACTCTTTACCCAGCAAACAGACGTATGACGTCATATTCACGTCATTTTTTAGTGCAGATTGGTCGGCAGCATCACCTATTAATAAATAGACGTGAAAATGACGTGTGATTTTCGACGTTATATTCACTTAAATATCTGATGTACCTACGTCAAAAATTGGTGATCAATAAGTAAATTTTGGTGTCGTGTGGTTTTCACTTTAAAATTGTAAAACTGATTTCATATCAACCTGATTTTCTAATTAATGCGATAAAATCATAAAAAGGCAATAGGTATAACAGTTGTGGTGTAAAAATTGACATGCAAATATTTCGCTTTGAAAATTTTCATCTCTGGTAATGTTTTGGCAAGGATATTTAACTTAAATATCCATGGTGTTTGGGCATGTTTTTTTATTCCGCAGGTATGCAACTCCCTGCACCCTATTATAGTTCTACTTTTATTTCATCATTATATCACTGCAGTGATGAACAGTTATACGCAGGGAAAATAATAGATGCATCCCTGCAGAATAAAAAACATGCCCTTTGTGTGGGCAATAAACATAATAACTTCAACAAGAACAACGAAATAAGCAGTTTAATTTAAAATATATTTTTGTTAAGATATAGTTACGTATACTGGCGGCAGATGGCGATAGTGCTGCCAGAGATTTATAACGATTAATGAATTGAATCTGTGGTCAGAAGCTATTCCGTGTTAGAAATTTGTCGTTATAAGAGAGATAAAAGATATAATTCAGTGAGGCAGAAACAAAGACAGTACGTTTTGCACTTACCTCTGGCGGTTTAATTCTTAAGTCGTAATCTGTGATCTGTGTTTTTGAGGTTAATGGCGTCATATGTTTGTGCTACGTGGTTCTACTTTGTGTGCCTGCAAAAAACTTGTGAAATTTTAAACACAGGTATATATTCTTGTTCTTATTTCATATGTTCTTAATTAATCTTCATTACTATTTAATTAAAGCTGTGACATATAGGTATTTCATACTCGTGTATAGGAATGACTTTCGTAGGTGTGGAATTTGCAGCCAACGAAGGCCTAGCTATTGTAAGTGTAAATTGGCTCACTCCTCGCAAAAAGGAGGTTTTCTGGCCTGACAGCAAGAAACAATCATGTTATGAAAAACTGTTAAAGAACCACACCATTTCTGATGAAGATTCATGGCAGCTTTATTCCATTCAAAGGTACTTCTTTAATACAGGTAAGATTTCATAAAATTTTGAATGTTTAAGGGAGGAAGGATTCCTTCCTTCCTTAAATTATTACCGAGCCAGGGCGGGGGTTTTCATTAGCATTTTCGCTGCGGAAGACTAGCAAGTATGTTCAGCATCACTGAAACTATTATGTAACCAGATTCAACCCATATCCTACTTTGATCGCCACTTCCATAAGTTAATAACATTAATTTTTGAAAAATAGACGAGACGAGGCCTAATACGACCTTACCTATAGCTATGAAAGCATACTTGTAGAATGTACAAAGCTTACTCCGAGGCTTACTCAATTCTGTTTCCTTAATTTATCGTAAAAAAAATAATATTTAGTATAAAATTGAATGTGTTCTTTCAACGACATTGATTTTCCTTGTGAATTTTTAGATACCTATGAAAAAGCTCGTCAGAAACTAAAAAAAGGCAGAATTAACCTCTGATTTGCAAAACGATGAGTCTGATTCTGAATTATTACAAAGCAGAAAAGTAAGAGCCCGGAAGAGGCCAATATCTGATTCAAGTGATTCAGGTGATTCAGATGAATCAAAACAAACTTGTGAACTTAAAAGGCCTGAAAAAATTTCTATAAACATTCTTAAACCTAAAGGTATATGCATGCATAACCAAGTATTTTTAACAAAAAAACTCTAACACTATAATATTTCGTATTTTGGTAAATGTTTTATTCTTGCAATTCTGAAATCTCACGTTCTATTTCAAGATCAATTAATTTGCCTTCCCCCGAACACCTCTATGTGAAAATTCTGGTACATTACTGTTTTATTTATTTGCTTTATAAGTAACTAGTAATTTTTTATAATCCTATAGTGAGCTGAAAAATTGTGAAAGTCTATGTAATTTCAGATGCTCCAGCAGACACGAACTCTTCCATATCAGAATTAGTTCGAAGTCCTATTCCAGAAATACTTGGTTCTTCAAAAGCTCGGAATCTTATTCTAGGAACACCTGGCTCCTCAAAAGTTAGAAGTCTTATTCTAGAAACACAATCAGGTTCTTTAATCTCAGGGTCTAGTTTCTCAGCTCCAAAAATAAATAGAACAAGTACACTTCGTGAAAATTCTGATGTGTTTTGTTTTATTTTGTTTTTTAATTAATTTTGTTTGTACTTTTTTCTTGCTCTAGAATCAAATGATAAATTATTATCAAGTATTTTTTATGTAAGAGAACAAAATAAACTAATTATAAGTTTGCTAACGCAAATTGTTAACAAGCAATCCTCGGAAAATACACATGGTATATTAGAAGAAATACCTCACTTGCCAATAAATACTGAGGAAGATTTTATAGTATTAGAAAATTACCTTGAATCTAATGACAATTTAAAGAAATTTGTAAGTTTATTAAATTCCCCCTATTTACAAGCCTATTTATTATTTTTTAAATTTTTAGGTCAACTACTTACAGAAGTTAGGAGGGAAAGACGCAATTTCTAAAGTTAATATTATTTTGAAGAAAATATTTCTTAGGGGATTTCGGTGAGGTATGTACTATATACTTCTCATGGGTCAATTTACGTCATATAAATTAATAATTGTTTGGCTATATTTTTAATCTTAGAAATAAATTTTTAGGAGCTGTTCTTAAAGACTCGGCAGGCACAGAAAAAATTGTGGCAGATGCGATAATAAAAAATGTGAAAATATGAAAAAAAGAAACCTCTGAAGGAGTTTTCCCGTAGGAAGAATTTTCGGACATATGTTTATGGGGACTTCTCTTCGTGTTTTCTCATGCACAATTGCTCCTGAAATATGACATCGAGATTTCCGGACATCCTAGTGGGCATCAATGCCAATAATTCATTCTTTGATGTAGTTTGATTGTAGTTAATGATATTAATCATCCTGTATAGGAACTATAAAAATTTAGTTTGGGTATTAAAAATGTTTTTGAAACAACTGGCAATATAAGCATTAATTTACCATTTAAATTTATATATAGGGTGTCTGGAAATTCCAATGCCATATTTCAGGAGGCGATTGTACATGTGAAAATATGAATAAAAGGACCCTCTGAAGGAGTTTTCCCGTAGGAAGAATTTTTGGACATATATTTATGGGGATTTCCCTTCATGTTTTCTCATGTACAATTGCTCCTGAAATAAGGCATGGGGATTTTCGGACACCCTGTGATATGTTTGTTCGCAATATGACAGGATTATTATTATGTTAGTATACAATACGTGTACGACAGAAGTCAATACTTACGTTCAGACAAATCTATTTGATAATAAACCAAATGATGTTAAAACTTGTTTATATTATTTAATCTTTCATAACCGTTATGAAACGTCCGCCAAAAGTTCGATACAAAAGAAAAACCGATTTATTACCGATTTCTTATAAAATATAAACCTTTACGAAGGCTATTACTAAATCTGATGAAACATGTTTTGTATAATTCCGATTTAGTCGCTATTTATGACTGATAAGATTGGAATAAGTAACATAGAAAAGGTGTTTCATAAGACTTGTACTAATCTTTCATAAAGAATAAAATTTTCTGAAATCAGTAATAGTTTTTACCTTTGCACCAAACTTTTAGGCGGTCCCTGTATATGGATTTTCCATTTATTAAAACAATTGTAAATGACGTCAGAAAACATCATATTCACGTCACATTAAGTTACACATATGGTTAAGAAGTGATGTCTTTTTTTAAGTGCAAGTCTGACGTCTGTGGGCTGTGACATTTTGCCCAAGAAGGTACGTCATGCTGACGTCACATATTGGTTATTTCCTGACGTCATGTGGTCATAAAATTCCCAAAAAATGACGTCAATATGCCGTCATCATGTTTGCTGG